>VXAY01006930.1:44561-93721 GCA_013399855.1 Oxyruncus cristatus | reverse complement strand
GGTGGGGCGGCGGCGCCGGGGGGCGGCCCTGAGCGCAACGGCCACGAGTGACGGTACCAGCTCCGTTTGTCGCCCGCTGCCGGGGGCCGCTCGGGACGCCCGCCAGCCTCCCGCACCCGCCGGCCTCCCGCGCTCGCACCCGTCTCTCCTCAGCGCGCAGACCTTTGCGCTGAACCGATGTGTGAAGTCGTGTGCCCCTACAGGAGTGTAATGCCTGTTAAGAGATTCTTAAATCATTTATTCAATAACGACTACGAAAAAAACCTTTTCAGGTGCTGGGCCGTTCAGACATTTTGCTGCACGCACTGAACAAATACCTGTGTTTAAGGTGGTTATATATTCACCTTAGAACTTTTGTATTCTACCATCTGCAGTTAGGTGTCTGTTGGGGGGTTCCTGTCAGGAAGCCACAGAGGGAGTCAAGGCCATCAGCTGGGACCGGAGCATGAGCCATGTCTGGTCTGGTTTTAATTTCTAGGACATTTTAAGCATGCCCAAGAGATTGGCCCTTTGGCATCAGATAATAAATATTTTCAGGGAAAGGCAGGTATGCATGTGTGCAATTTTGGAAGACAGAAAAATCCTTGTTATAATTTGTAATTGTTGCTCTATTATTACAAGCATCAGATGTTTAGGACATCTGTCCGTTCTGCAAAAAGTTCTGTGTGAGAAACTAACACAAGATTTTGGGATAACACAACAGAGGGGCAAATTTCAGCCTTTGCACAATTACAGTGCTCAGGGTAAGGCTGAGCTGAAAGTCCTCAAGTGTGATGGAGTTCCCCCCGCTAGCATTGAACAGCAATGTCCTACCTCAGAGGACACAACATTAACAGACCACAGAAGCTATTATAATCTCAGTTCAGAGGTAGCCTATCTGTCATCCCATATCTGTACCAAGTGACTCGTGCTGTTGGCTCTAGCAAGGTCTGTGGTCACACCTGCCAGACTGTTCTGTTCCCTAGTCCCACTGGATGGATTTGGAAAGGCCCAGTGAAGCACACATGCAGACTGGCATCACATTCCCTTGAACAGTAGCTGCCACCAGAGTCTGAACGAGGAGCCTTCCACAGAGGTCTGCTACAGAAACAAGATACTACTGAGCATCTTCCTTCTTGCCATGTTTCTTCCATGCTTTTCTAATTTGGGAATGGAAAACGCAGTCAGGGTGGCACCGTTAAAGGGTTGCTGAGCCAGGCCGAAGCCAAGATACACTCATCTTTCCACAACCAGCCTGGCACTAGTTTTTGGAGCAGAATAAATGTCCCCAGACTGTGCCCATACATAAGTGGTTTATCTGGTCCTTCCTCCTCATTTCCTGTGCAGTGTGCCCCGCTGCCATGCATGGCCCCAAGAACTGCTTCTGCCATGCTCTGCATGGTATCTGAGCTTCCTCAGCTGCTTTATATCTTCTGCGGCTATTTATGCACAGGAGTAGCATGTGACTAAAACCACAACAGACCTCAGGGTGGTTATATGCATGCTGCACTATCATCACTGAAAATGTGCATGTCTGGGGATGTGTATCCTCTAATTCAGTGCAGTGGGAGAGCAGCCTGGATTTCTGCAACATGCCCTTCTAGGAAAACATCGTGGCATCCGAACAGCTGGAAAGAATATGAAAATGCTGTTGCATGCACAAAACAACAGTAGTTGTTGTAACTATATCAGGTGAGAATGTCAGGCTGCCAACAAACCCAAGATTACAAATAGGCCTTTAAACTCTGACTTCTGTGGTTTCTTAGAGGTATACATAGAATACTTGGCTATAAAGTACATGCTTTGTACTTCACAGCCCATGTCCAGAGGTTAAACACAGAAGCCTTGTATGTGGAAGCAAAGTTAGGGCACCACACAACTGTGAGGGAAAAAGATCAGGATTGACTGGATTTCCTCTCAGTAAGATATTTGTTTTGCAGCATGAATACCTGTAATTTGCATGCTAACATACTGACTCTGATTTGTCCCCTGGTGTTAAACTCTGCAAAGTCATGCAGATTGGAACTTTGCTGAACAAGAAAAAAAAAAAAAATCTCTTTTCAGTGGAGACTTTTGATGTTGCCAACAGCTAGGAATGCCATTTCATCTTAAATCAAAGTTAACATAGGACAGCCAACAGAATCTGGAAATTAGGGCTATACTTTTCTGGAGTTTTATATTACTTGTTTTGAACAAGCTGAGAGGAGCTTGGCGTGAAGCCACTGTCCAAAACAATGCAGGGAAGCATATGTGGTTTGCTAATTACTCAATGCCATTTGGGCTTTCAGTTTTTCCTGTCTTTCAGTCCAAAAGGTTTGAGGGTTCCAGGATTCCATTTGCTTTACAGGAAGAAACTCTACACAGTGACATTCACTAAAATCCTTTACCACTGCAGTTTACACCTATGCCACCTCCCAAAATGCAAATGTTTCCCGTGTTACATTATTTAGTAAGTGGATTAAATCAGGACTTGACCTACATGATCTATTTTCCATCTATGTTTTTGAATCAGAATTTCCAGTAGCTAAACTCTGACTAACCCCACCGCCCAGTGTTCCTTCTTCCCCTTTTTAATTCCCTGGCAATGTCGGTGATTTTCTGTGTACAACCCAAATATAAGTGACACTGTCTGCCCAGGGCCTCTGGCAGCTTTAAACTGTGAACAGTGAGTGGGGGACTTACACCAGTTGACATTATAGACCAGAGTCCCTTTCTATAATTTCATTGTCCAGGGTGACTATGCACTGGGGGCTGACAAGTGGGTACCAAATGGAGAAAAGAGAAAACACATGAGATAAGGAAGTGGAAAAGAAACGGGGAAAAGATTATGAGGAAGCAAGGCAGACATGTTTTTTAAAAAATGAGTAGGTGAGGGAATAAAAAGTATTTTCTTATTAAACATCAAGTTTAATAACAATGATAAAGTTTTAACAATGATAAAGTTTCCAATAATATTACCTATGAGTTCACAGCAAAATTCTCCCTTTGAACTCTGGGCAAGACCTATTTTATTGCACCAGGTGTTTCTGGGTGGACAGGTGGACAGACTCTTAACTTTAGATCATGTCATAGTTATACACAATTCAACCTTTTCCATCAAATGATTTTGTTTCTCTGACTCTAGAATTTCATTCAATCTCCTTCTTACATTTTTTTGTAAGGTATAAAAAGACAGTGCTGGAACAGAGGACTACTGCACAGTCTGAAGGATCTCACAATTACAGAAAGTAATCTTGTTGACAAGTCTTCATGTCAATGAAAACTAGAAAACAATATAGCAACTCAAACTACAGCTCCATTTGCCTGAATTTATCATCACCAGGAAATGGCTTTACTGCAGCATAAGTTAGACAAGACCCACAGTTTTAGGCTGCAATACCACATATAGCTAAGCTGATGAAGGAGCTAGTTATATAGAAGGAAGGCTGGCTCCCCTGCTTTCCTTTTCCTGTGTGGTCCTGTCCCTTCCAGAAGCAGCAAGCTGATAGATTAGCTCACCACACCTTGCAGAACCTCACCCATAGGCAGAGTTGAGTCTCAAGTCCTGTCATGGTCTCAAAACAACAGTTTAAGTTTCAGTATATGTTCAGTATGCACGCTGAAACAAAGCCCAAATAAATGATGAATCAGAAATCCTGTATTTACTTTTTTAGGAGCACTTTGTAGAGTAGACACAGCCATAACCTTTGAGAGGTCACTCTGAATCCAAACAGAGATTCAGAAGGAAAACTGAGATATTCACGGTCAAACAAACCTAAAACAAACCAACAAAACTAAGATCATCGAGACCTGCTTCTTCTGATATCGCAACAGGGATTCCAGCACTACAGTTACTTTTTAGATGCCAGCAGTGGCAACTTTCAACTGTTCACTCCTATAGTTTGGACTGCAATGACTCACAGCAACATAGGACAGGGTGCCACTGTTACACTGTGTAGAGAAGGAGAAACGCTTTGACATGAGAAAGCAAATGTTTTAAAAGCAAGCTTCCATATCCCATTTAGAAAATGTCAGTCTTGCATATTATTGCAAGACTCTTCTTGAGATCAAAAGCTAAGTGGCCTTAAACACAATTCCCTAACAGTTTATTTGCTGTGATGTCACGGTTGGAACGGACAAGCGACATGAAAAAAGGTTCCAGTAAAGTTTATTCCCAAGGAAAAGACAGCAACCCCGGGGCTGCTTTGCAGCCCCTTAAGTACAGTTTCTGAACACATGTAATGCACACGGATAGGACAGTTTAAACTCTCACACCAGAATTCTTACAGCTAATAGGTGCATTTTCTAAACTCTACTTTCTCACAACAACTGTGCTCTTTCTCAAAACCATCCTGTCCTTTCTCACAACAGTCCCGAGCACCTGCTCTTATTTTTCTCCCATGTTGATGTTTTTCCAGCCACTCTCGTCCAAAACAGGTCTCTGTTCTCATGAGACAATGTTCCTGTTCTCATGAGACAGTGCTCTCTGTTCCCACGGGACAGCTTCCTCAGGATGCATCAGTATATTGTCAGGATCAGGGCCTTCATCCTCAGTCCTCTTTTTCAGTCCATCTCAGGGGTATACTTTAATCTGGTCAACATCGATTGCTTCGTCAGTATGTGCTAAGGTGCTGACAGACCTGCTGTCAACCCCGACACTGTGATATTCTGTACGTAGTAACCTGGTGAAGACACCATGGGTTCCACTCCAAAATATGCTTAACCTGCAGCACTTAATAACTTCATCGAGTCTTACACACGTACTTGAAAGCAAGCACTTCCTATCTTTGATATTGCAATGCCTTTTTCAGTATTGAGAAGTAGTTTATTCTCCAAACACGCAGAGAAAGATCAGGGCACTGGGAAATCCGTGCAGGGAGAGCTCAGCTCTCCCCATCGCTCCTGGATTTACACCTCTGGAAGTGAACAAACTCTCAATTAATACCGGCTTGCAAGACTTAGAAGCACTAGAGCTCCCCTGGGATACACCCTGGCAGGCAGTTACTCACTCTGCGCCCGCGCAAATGCTGCCCTAGATACGGGTTTTTACCTATTTTTTCTTTTACTTTTTATTTCTAGTACAGCCTCATGGATCCAGCGCAGAAGAGCCGAGCAGGGACCGCGCCGGCGGTACGACCCGCAGCGCAGCGGCCCGATCCAGCCCAGGCCAGGCCAGCCCGGCCCGGCCCAACTTCGGGGCGCTCACGCCGCGTCCTCCGCCCCCGGGGCCGCTCTCGCGAGAGGCCGTCGCGCGCGCTCCATATTGGGGCATCTCTGTCCTTGGCACCGGAGCTCTCGCGAGCGCCACCGTGACGAGCATTGGGTCGTGCGGACTGTGCGGGGCCCGTGCCCGGGGTCGGTGCCCGAGCTGTGCGGGTACTCGGGGCCGGAGCCGCTCGGGGCGGGGCGGAGGCGGTGGCAGCTGCGGTGTCGCCTGCGCGGTCCTACCTGCGGCGGGAGTGTGTCCCCGCCCCGCACGTCGGCGCCTCCGCCTCGCTCGCTGCCGGCTGCGCGACCCCCGCCGCGCCTCACGGGGCTATCCAGCCCCGCGCGGCTTCGCCTGGGGGAGGGAGAGCAGGCCGGGAAGGCGGTGTCAGGGCCGCGTTCGGCATCGCCCCCCCGTGTCTTTCGGAGGGGGGGCAGCGGCGGCGCGGAGCGCGGGCGGGCGGGGCGTGAGGAGCCGGCGGCGGCTGCGTGGGCGTCCCTGCTGCGGGGCCGCCCCCGACTGGGGAGCAGCGAGGCGGGAAGGGGAGGGAGTGGAGGAAAGAAGGAAGGAGGGAGGGAGGGAAGGAAGAAGTTGTCCCTGCTGCAGGAGGAGGTAGTGGCGGTGTCGGTGCTGCTGCAGCAGCTCCGGTCAAAGCCTCCCCCTCCCGCCGGGCCGGGCCGTGCGGGGCTGGCTCCGCAGCCGAGATGTCTCAGGAGCGGCCCAAGTTCTACCGGCAGGAGCTGAACAAGACGGTGTGGGAGGTGCCCGAGCGTTACCAGAACCTCTCCCCGGTCGGCTCCGGGGCCTACGGCTCCGTCTGGTGAGTGCTGGGGTGGGGACCGGGGTGTGCTGAGGAGGTCACGTTAGGTCGTTGTCCCCCCTCCCCGCCCCCCGCAGGGACCCGCGGCGGGATCCGTGCGGGGCGAGCACCGGAGCGAGCGGAGCTTTCTTGTCTTCTGGGGGTTCCTCTCCCTCACCTTCTTACCAGTCTCCTGTTAAACATTTTTCCTCACGGTTTAAGAGCGGTACTGCCGGGAAGCTGCAGTCTTGTCTTTGGAATGCGTTGGGGATTGCACCACATGGCAGGTGGCACTGAAACATTTTTGTAGAGGAAGACAATAATGTGTCGTCCCAGGCCCCCCGCCCCGAATGATCTCATATGGACATATTTCACTGTGCCTTCTTGCAGTTAGTAGGTGGGAGCTGGAGAGGGATGGAGCCTGGTAAGTCTCCCGTAGCTGGCTTTGCAGAGCTAAGGGCCTGGCAACTCTTGTTGCAGTTTTTCTTTCTGGACGTGAAGGATAGATTACATTTGAAGAAATTGTGTTTATAAATGGAGTTTGTTGATAGGCGGGGAGAAGTAAAGGGAAGGCTACGAGGACTGTTACTGTATCCCTGACTTGTTATAGTGGGTGTACAAGTACCTATGTTTTCTTGGCCTTAGTAGATGAACACAGGAAAACTCCTTTTATTGCTGTAGAAGGACAGAATTACTGCAGTGTATTCTCCCTGGGAGAGTAAAGTCCTGGTATGAATCCTGCAGAAATACAGCAAGCTTGAAGACTTAACTTTTTAATTCTTACCTAATAGGAGCAAAACAGGCTACATGTGTGCAATATAGTACATCCTTAATTTTTAGTTGCTCTGCTGAAGTATGTTTGATCATTAAACATAAATGGAGTTGCATGCATTGCTTATCTTAAAGACAAAGTAGTATTTGGATCAGTTTGACAGCTAGACTTAAGCAGTCATTTAGTAGAGCTGTATAGTGTTCACGGATTACTGTCTCCCTTTCCCAAGAAACATCTTCCACGCAATCGTTCTGTTTTTCATTCTGTGTTCTTTGGTTCTGTCAAAGTGTGATCAGAATTTGCAAATATGGGTGTGTAATGATTACACAGCTTCTTTGCTCTTGTGTTTTAGCAGGCATGCATATTTTGTATTAACACTGTGCAAACTTGTATCATGAATATCAATTTTATTATAAGGAGGGATGCATATGACATTCTACTAGTAAAGAATTTTGCATGTGCTACGGTTTTAATGAAATGCTCTCAGCTGTTCTTCAGTTGCTAAATTTTTGGTAAGTTGAGCTGAAATGACATGCATTTCTTAAAATGCTATGCCTCAAGTATGTAAATGCATCCATTTCATAAAAGAAAAAAAGGCTGGTCAATTTTGTGGCAAGATTAACCAGTATACTTGTTGATTGGGGTTTTTTTTAAATAGAGGCATAGAATGGTTATGATTGGAAGGGAATAGACAGGTTTTGTTTGGGGAAAGAAGGGCCTTGTTGATGAAGCTGACGAATACCCCTGTAAGTATCACAGAGTTATGTAACTCCTGAAATGCAGTGGTAAACTAATTTGCTCAGTGCCTTATATGTTCTATTTTAAGACTGATTCTGTGGTGTCTAGCCCACTCCTTTTTTCCCCCTCCCCACAATCTCCACTGTGTGTGTGTAATAGTTCCAAAGCTTGTTTTCATCATGAATTTCCTGTTTTGCTGTGTCAAAACTTTCAAAGATTGTGCAACTGTGTTCAGACCAGATGAAACAGAGTTCTATTGGAAGCAATTTCAAACATGTGGCAGATGAGCCTTTTTACAGTCCACGTTAATAGCTTCCTGTATGTTCTTCTAAAAATAGGTTTCAGAAAACACAGTTCAAAAGTACTAGTGATACAGAAAGTGTGTCAAAGTTAAAAAAATCAACAAACAAAAGTCTTCACATATTTATGTACGTTTATTAAGCTACAAGTGGTGGTTGGTATTATTTAGGATATTTCTGCAATGACTTGTTCTGTTCTCTGTCCCTTTTGAAATTTTTTTTTACTCCCCAGTAAAAATTACCTGGTTACCCCAAGCTCAAAGTCTCAAATGTATCTTTGTTGGGATAGTAAATAGTGGGATTTTAACTGCCCTTAAACCAAATGGTTAAATATACTTTGGTATATGTTCACTGCATTATCGTATTCAAATGTAATAAAATGTTCTGTTGTTTATTTAGTTGCCAAGATGAGGCATTTGAAAATGAGGGATTTCTAGAAAGTGGAGGGGAAAATTAATAAAAAAGAAAGAATTAAGCCAGTAGATGAGTCACTTAGACTATGGAGCTGTTGGGTCCTTTGAATGTCCGTTGTGAGTCAGAACACCCTAATACAGGAACTTGACCGTTGTGTAGTCAGTGGATGGAGAGAGAGGCATTTTCTGCAGGCAGCCTGAGACATGTGCCTAAAGTTAGAGCAGATACTGCAGGTTTTTTCAAAGGGTGGTCTGCAGTATTGGAAGAATGATGTTCAAATGGCCAGCTCAGGTATTTTTCAAGTTCTATTTTAAGAAATGGAAATATGTGGAGATGCAAGTAGGAATTCAGTTCTGAAACTTGGAGAAAAATCGGTATGTATCCTCCCATTGATTCTTACTGAGTCATGTAACAATTGCTGTGACATCTGTTGTGTGAAATGGTATTTCATTTATTCTTGCAGCAGTTTTGTATATTCATACAACATAGTCTTTTGAATGAAAAAGGTTTTGTAACCAGGCCTACACAGGAAAAAAAAGGGTTCCTCATGTATCAGTCTTGTAATGTTTCATTTAAGAAGGAGAGGGGCCTTGACAGTACAACATCTTGCAGTGGGTAGTTGCTGAACAGAGATGAGATTGATGGGTGAGTCACAGGTTAGTTGGAGAATTGCTTTGTTTCTTGTGTGTGCTGGTGCAAAGTCTGGGCAAGTGGCATTAGTTCAGCCAGTTCTAAGCTAGAGCAAAGCAGTGTTTTGACAATTTTTGCCATCAATTTCTAAAATGCTGTGAAGGCACACTCGATATACTCTTAGTTTACTTCATTGTATTTTTAGCAGCTGCTGTTTGTGTGTTTTATTGATACCTGTGTAAAATAATAGATCTGCTTTAATTGCTTTGCAAGCTGTCTGTAGGGCCTTAATTAATTTGGAAAGCAGTTGAACAGTCAAAACTTACTCTTCCTCAAAATCTTGCCTAAGATTTTTTTAAATTTGGTTGTTTGTTTGGGGTTTTTTTTTGTAGACTGTCAGGTGATACAGTCCTTCCAAAACCTATGATTTCTTCCCATTTCAACCCACAGTTGTACTAACAGTGAGTCTGAATGTCCTGGATACTGAGATAATTACCAGACAAACATGTGGATTTAAGAACTTTTAAAACGTTAGGCTCCAGAGGGAATTAAATAACAACCCTAAATATCACCTCTGTAGTAACAGCTCCTCTGTGGATTTTTTTCTAATACCTCATCAAAGCATGCAGGTGCCTTCAAAGCATGTATGTGCTTGAAGGGACAGGTGCCTGCTTCTCCTGTAAGGTATGGTAGATATGTGAAGAGTGATAGGAAAAGAACTACAAAACTGAGGGGAAGGAAGCAGCCATACAAAAGAAATTTGATTTCAGCTTCAATCATAGTTAACAACAGTCATAATTGATTTTAATAGGCATAAGTCTTGGATTTTTGTATGGACTTAAATCCATGAATGATAGTATTTTGAGCATAGCATTTTGTGATGAAGTGTGGTGTATGAAACTATGTTTAGGAATAGTGATAATATTTACAAGTACTCTTCCTCTTTACAGGGCTTTATTACATATTTAGTTTAAAGAGCACTTTAGACAGCAAAGTCATAAACATTTCCTTTTTTTCTACAAAATTTCCCTTTACTGTATGGACAAGACCCATCTTTTAAACATTTTCTGTAGAAACCAACAGTTCTGTAAATATGTGGGGATTTTGGGTGGGAGAGCAGGTTATGGAACAGGATACCTAGAAATTACTTTCATTGCAGAGATGGAGAAATGGTGTTGACTGTGACTCAGTATCTAGATAGCTGCTGCCTAGAGTTTCTAAGTGTGGATTTGAAGGCATTTATAAAGAATTCATTTGGATAATTTGATTACTCTTTGTAGTTCTGCGTTTGACACAAAAACTGGGTTGCGTGTGGCTGTGAAGAAGCTGTCCCGACCATTTCAGTCCATCATCCATGCCAAAAGGACCTACCGAGAGCTGCGGCTACTAAAGCACATGAAACACGAAAATGTAAGTTGAAGGAGATGGTATGAAATGCTTATCTGAAGTTGGACTATCCAGTGAGCATCCATCGTGACTGTATATGCAGATCTTGCTGCATATGCTAAATGCTAAATACAAAGCTTGCAATAGTCCAAGGGATTATAGTTATAAAAAAGCATGCAGAGTAAAAAAAACAAACCAAACCCAAAAAATCCCACAATAACCAATTCTGTATTAAAAAAACCTTAATATTCTATAGAATATAATCTTGAAGTTAAGTTTAGCAAGTTCATGCTGTCATAACGATTTGGGACACAAGTGATATCACTTACATCTCATGTTTGCTTGCTGTAGTAAACTGCAGTTTTTGTTATGTTAAGCATTTATTTAAAATAAGAAAATCCTAAAGTTTGTTTTTAGTGGCTTCTGGAGGGTTTTTAATACTTGTTCTGGCTTGCCTGTATCAGAAGGATGGGAAGTAGATGTACACTAGATTCCTGTAGGTAAAATAGGAAGGAAAAAAGGGGTGGTGGTGAAGGGGTGGAAATTAGATGGCTTTTCATACAAGCCATCCACTTAAATCATCAACAAGGAAACAAAACAGAATGTGACAAAGTTTGTGTTGAACTATTTTTTGATATAAGTTGCATTTGGTATCGAAGACAGTTGGCTGACCCATTTCTCGTGTGTGTGACACTAACATACCAACATATTTATACTGCAAACTGTTTGGAGCAAGTATGACGTGCAATGGAGCAAAAAGCCTCATCACTTGCCCTCGGCACTGCTGTCAAAATGTCAAGAAGAAAGAAAGTCTCTCGGTTTCTTTTGTCCAGTGAACTCTGACTTGGCAAAAGGGAAATACGTTTTGGATGGGAGCAGAGCAAAGCTAGGACCTTTATCTAGCACAATAAAAACAAGCAAGCAAGCATAGGTTCATTGTAATGTTCTTCTTAGATGGTCTGTTCAGAACTTCTGCTGTGGCAGCAGTGGTTGTGTGTTGTGGCTTCTCACCACTGCAGTCAGCAGCTGGTATCCCAAAAATCTTCTTGACGTATTAAGTGTGGCTAACATGATTGGAATTTCTGATGGATGTATGTATTACTGTCAATAATTGTTCCTCAGTGCCTCTGTATAATACCATTGTCTCAACAGTAGAGGTAACATTTGATCCTGCTTAATATTCATGGAACAGTCAAATGATTTGGGTTGGAAGGTTCTTAAAGATCACTCAGTTCCACCCCCCTGCCAAGGGCTGGGACACCTTCCACTAGACCAGGTTGCTCCAAGCTCTGTCCAACCTGGCCTTGAATCCTTTCAGCGACGGGGCCGCCACAGCTTCTCTGTACAGCCAGTGCCTCACCACTCTCAGGGGGAAGAATTTCTTCTTAATATCTGATGTAAATCTACCCTGTTTCAGTGTAAAGCCATTACCCCTTGTCTTATCACTACCTGCCCTTGTAAAAAATCCTAGCAGTCCCCTGGGGTTTTTTTCTGCATCTTTTCACATAGCTGAAATATTCTCCAAATAGGAAAGTTTGGATTATCTATTGCTAAAAAAAAAAAAAAGCTAATAAGCATAAGCAATGAAAATTAGCTTGTGGCTACAACTACAACCGTGTCTAACATTCATTAATATTTTTGGATTAGTATTGCAAAGAGCCTATGTAGCTTTAGGAGTAAGGAATAAATGGAAGTTAAGTTGTTTATATATGGCTATATATACTACCAGTTCATCATACCATTATCTATTTGTGGGAAGGTTATCTAGGTTGTGATTTGAAAATCCTGCAGATGCAGAGATGCACAAGAGCTGGTTTAGGCAGGCATATTAGTGCTACTGTCCTGACTATTCAGATCTCAGTTTAGAAGAAAAACACTTGGTTTTACATGGCACAGAACACACCAGCAAATCTGGAAAGTATGGCAGTTTAAGGGGCTCAAGTATAAGGTGGTTTTCTATATCCTATATGTTGTCTAGTTTGTTATGATCTTGAGCAAGTAAGTGAACCTGCAGAGCACTCAAGTGAATCTGCATTATATTTTCAAGTTTCAGAAGGCTTCGTTAGCTTGCATAAAGCACAACACTGAGCAGATGGAAATAAAAACATCTACTGGAAGGAGTAGCTTCTATGCCACAAAGGATCTTAGTAATTGTGTCATATTATGCTATGAATATATTTCACAGCTTTACTATTTTCTTTCTAGGTGATTGGCTTGTTGGATGTGTTCACTCCTGCCAAGTCACTAGAAGAATTCAATGACGTGTAGGTAACTTTTCTGAAGACTGCAACAAAATACCTTTGGTAGCTTCTTTATGTCTCCCAGATTATTACAGAAATACTTGACACCTTAATTTGTCTGCCATCATTCACAAATAATTCAGAATTCCAGCACAAAGATACTAAGACATCCTAAGCTATTGGATGTGTCAAACTTGTTCACTTGGTGTGTTTTATTCACCAGTGCTGTTGGAATCGGCATACTAAGCTGCTACATTATTTAAAGTGTTGTGGATATATTTCATTCATTAACATGATTTGGGACAGTCAGCCTTGCTACTGGAGATGCATAGGGAATTTTTATCCTAATCCTGTTGAAGAGATTACTTCATAGCCCATGTGTTTTCTTCTGATAATAGGTACTTGGTGACACACCTTATGGGAGCGGACCTGAACAACATTGTGAAATGCCAGAAGCTCACTGATGACCATGTGCAGTTTCTCATATACCAGATTCTTCGGGGACTGAAGGTATGTGCATCTGTCCTACCCAAATGCTCATCAACAGGAGGTGCAAGTTTTTGAGGAGTGTTGTATCTTCAGAGATTCAGATGAGTACACAGTGGGGCTTTTGTAACTTTCCTAACGTATCGTAGGATAATTTTGTATTATTGTTCTTTCATTTTATAGCTCTTTGGAGCTCTGTATCAGTAAGGTTACCTATCATTTTTGTGTATTCCTGTGGGCAGAGTCTGGAAAACTATGAACTGATGCCCTCTAATCTGCTCTGACTATGAATTTGTCCTTTCTTCAGTTTTGTTTACTTGTGTGGTTCCACTCAGGTGACAGCACTCCTGGGTGTTCCTAGTGAGAGACAAACTGGAACACTTACCTACTTAAAACTCAGACACACAGTCAGTTCCTTCTGCAGACAAGCTGTAGCATTTGAATTGTGTGCGCTGGGGTAGGGCAGTATTTTCTACTGAAGAAATGAAAAGGAGGCTACTTGGACTGTTATATAAAATTTATCATCTTTTTTTTTTTACAGTACATCCATTCAGCTGACATAATACACAGGGTGAGTGTTTATTCTAAGATTGTTTTGGTACAGGAAACAGTGTCTTTATAAAATGAAGCACAGAATTTTACAATGTAGCACTGATTGAAGCCAAAAGAAATTTTCCGAGAATTGGTTTGGTTAAATAGTAAAAAGATTAAACATGGGAAGTGGTTATCAAGATCTGTAACTTCTGTTTCTGCCTATGTTGAGCTTGTATCTTTGTGAAGCAGCTTTTCTATTAAATATACATATATTGCACTGGTTTTACAGTAATCCTTTATGCATTTTTGCTTATATGTGACACTTCTGAGGATGTCAGAAGAGATCTCTGACTCTACGATGAAATACTTTGCCCAGAGTTGGTATTTACACAGTTAGAATCTGTATTTCTATCTGCATTTATATTTTCATCTACTTCAGACTTGTGAAACAACACTGTTGATGTTTAATTTTTTAGGATTTAAAACCTAGTAACCTAGCTGTTAATGAAGACTGTGAGCTAAAGGTAATGTAATCACAAGATCTGATTGGTTTGACTGAGATTTGAGTGAATGCTGTGTGGATGTCCCTTGCAATTAAAGGGTCAAAATAATGCCTTTTGAAAATACTTTTGTAGCCCAAGGTACTAATGTGCTTCCCAGCTGTGAAGGGATGTAAGGATGTGTTTTCTGTATCTGTTTCTGTGTTTCTAATGAATCATAATGAAAGTGAAGTGTTAATAGATTTAGTTTGGGTTTAGTTGCTTTGGAGACAAGATATCGAGACATAATTCTTATTGTTGAGTCCTATGCTGTTCTAGGCTAGTGTATTTTAAGAGGTTGTGAAATTTGGTTTCATAACCTGTTTTTGCAGCTCCACTACCTCTCTTCTACCCATTCCAGTGATTGCTTGGTTGTTTGCTCTAGCTGGTTTGCATTGTTCCGCTGCAGTAGTTGGTGAATGTCTTTTCTGTAGATCCTGGATTTTGGCTTGGCCCGACACACAGATGACGAGATGACCGGTTATGTGGCTACCCGGTGGTACAGGGCCCCTGAAATCATGCTGAATTGGATGCATTACAACCAGACAGGTAATGCCTCTAACTAACACAAGGCTTTTCAGTTTCTGAATGGTGGGGAACAAAGAGATTGTCCTTGTACATGTTCCCTTCCATTTGAAGGCGTAAGTTGGTAGTCATGGTAATTATGCTTCAGTAAGGGAGCTTAAAAGAAGTAAGCCGTAGAATTGGTGTTTGAACCACAGTCTGTCAGATGTAAGTTAAGAATCATTGTGATAGCATTCACAAGACTGCTTTAAATGTGAACTTTGAAACTGCAATCAGTAAAATATGGTCAACACTTATCCATTGTTTTCCCTAGCACAGTAGTAAGTGGCTGGAATGTATCTGGATGAGGAGAATGTGTGCTCCTAAGAAGCTGCTGGGAATACATTGAAAAATGTTTGTGGTTATGCTGTCAAGAACTTATTGAAAAGTATATAAATCTATCCTTTCCTCTCTTGTTAGCCACTTGTTCAGAGTTTTATCTTCCTCACAGTTTCCAGTATCTTCTCTCCAGCACACCGCACTTCCTACTTGCGGATCAGGCACAGAGAAGAAAAATCAAAGGCTGAGAATGGTTCTTGTATGGGACAGCATATGCACCAAACGAAATAATGTGCTACCCCAATTTCATACATCTGTACTTTTTCCTTTTTTTTTTTTTTCTTTCCTCTTGCATATATATGAGTTTGTCTTGTATCTCTGGTATAATAGTTGGTGGTTGTTTGGGTAGAATTTATGTAAGGCGACATGCAAATTCATTCCTCGGAGTTGCCTTGATCAGGTTTCGCCCTCTGATTATACAGATTCCTCACCAGCTCTTTGGTGTTCAGTTCATGTTATGCTCTGGAAGAAAGAATTGCCTGATCTAGTATTCTGTTGTTTGTACAAGTTTTAGATGACACAGTTATGGAACTGTATTAGTTAGCTTGCAGTGTATTTCAGCTTGCTTCAATGCCATAAGACTATTTAAGGGTGGAGTTGTTTGCAGTAGTTGGACAGGGTGATTCTACTGAGATTGTATTTTTATGCATTATGTTGTTTTCTATTTTATTTTGTTCAGTTGATATTTGGTCAGTGGGCTGCATTATGGCTGAGCTGTTGACTGGAAGAACATTGTTCCCTGGTACAGACCGTATCCTTTAGAAGTAATATATTTTTTGAAATGGAAGTTAGAGATCTTCATTTTCACATACTTGACAAGAAAATAAGTTCTGTGTTTGGTTGTGTACTTTTTTTGTTTGTTTTCAAATTAATGGCTTCTGTTACAGTACGATGAGGTGAGTTCTTGATTTTGCTGCACATCTATTCCTATTTATTAGCATCACTAGAATTACATACTGTTTGTTTCTGGGAGTTACTTTCTTTTAAGTTTATTTAAATTTATTTGTTGAGTTTGTAGAAAATACCTGCATGGCTGTCTACTTCAGGTTTCTAGCAAATGCGAAGCATCCCTTCTGGCCACTTTTTGTCCTGGGGGTATGCTGTGAAAGCAGTGGGTTTGCAGATTCTTTAGTGCCAATGTTCTCATTAAAATTGCTTTGAAATGTTTAGGTTCTGCTTCCATGCCTGACCGTAAACAGACTGTGAGCCTTCTTTCACAGCATTCATGTACTGATATGAAAAATCAAGCTTGAATAACGTCTTCTCAGAATTTTTTTTTTTTTTTTTTTTTTACCTTATCAAAGTGGACTGGGTAGGACATGTCGGCAAATTTATGAGAACAGCTTGTGAGATTTGGTCACATTTTCCCCAGGAAGCTGGAATTCAGACTTGATGCAAATTGTTGCTTTTAACAGCTTTTCTCCATTCAGGCACACAGCACAGCAGGGTAATTTAGTAGTGGCAAGATTTTTCATTGTCCAGAGGACTTCATTTGCCAGAGAAAAGTAGGTTGCCCACCTTTTACCGAAGTTTATTATTTCAACCACAGTTTGTTTATTTAATAACTTTTAATAATGTATTAGTATTTATGTCTGTTAATCAAATATGTTAGCACTTGATGAAAAGAAAACTAGTGTTGGAAGTGCTGGCCTTCTGTTTACTGTGTTACCTTTGGAAAGCATCTTGAGGAAAAGGCTCTCATTCCAGCTGTGACACTGTTTCACTTCTCTTTTCAGTGTGCTGTAACTTTATCCTCTTCCCTCTTTCAGTGGTTGTCTTCATCTCGTAATTTGTCTCCATATTTGTTGAATTTGGTGTATTCCACTGTGTAATCATCTCTGCTGAACTAAAACAAAAGTAGCTTCAAAGCTAGAAAAAAAGTTGCTCTATATCTATCCACTGGTTGAGCATGTGTAGGTTGCTTTGAACAGATTTTTTTGTTTCTTTCAAGAAAAACTGAGAGATCAAGAATTGTTGATTCAAACAAAGCGGAAGTCTTTCAACTGTTGCCATTATTTGTCTCTAGTAACAGTGGCACTTTAGATTTTAAAAATCTTGACACTTGCAACTAAAGTATTTGCTAATAGGATTCGCAATGTGTAACAAATACTTTATGGTGAGTTCTTTGACTTGAACAAAACAGTGGTCTTCCAAGCCTGAGAATTTTTTTCTCCAACTGTGTTCTTAGCTGTAAATTATAGCCAGTAATATCTGCAATGCAAAATAGAGTTTACTTCTAGGATCTAAATTGTTTGCTTTGTCATAATAACTAAGTTATCACTAAGTTATATCTCCCAGCAGATGCTTGTGGTTGTTTACTTTAACTGCACAATTTCTTTCACAAATGGCAGCAATGCTTTTTAATTAAATGCTTTTTCTGTTCTGAGATTTAAGAAAATATGGTGAGATTTAAGAAAAAAAAGGCCCAATCCTTTCCCATTTTAGACAAAACTTTTGTAGTACTGTAGTTCTTACGGTTTGTGTGTGTGGTTTCTCACTTAAGTAAATGTATATGCTTTTTTATTGTGAAGTTAGAACTATAAGGGGAGCAGTGTTGTTTCAGAATCTTGTTTGTGCATGTAACACTCATCCAAGGATCTAGAAAGGACCCAAGCTGTCAGCTTTCATCCCAGTTTTGCTGACATCTGAAGACAGCAAGCAGAAGTAAGATAACAGTTGGCTCTAGTTTCTTCCTGTCTTGGAAGGTTCTTTGAATATATGAGTCATTTTAGAAGCAAGTTTTTAAGAAATTTTCCAGGTTTAGACACCGTTGGATAGTTCTGGGCTCTTAATAACTTTTTTGTACCCACAGATTTGCTGAGGCCTGTGTTCCTCCTGCAGTGTCACAATACAACTTTGCAAATAATATTAACATACATAATTCAAGGTATATTTAGCTTGCCTCTAGTAAGTATTGCTTGCCTCAAGTAAGCTTGCCTCTTGCAGTATATCCAAATCCACTGCAGTTCTAGAAAATTCTCTTTGCAGTTGGAGGCAACATGACTCTGTGTTCTGTGTGTTCAGGAAGCTGGAAATTGCTCCTGTTTGACAACTGAAAATTTGAAATTCTTCTTGCTTTTTGGTCTCAAGATGTTAATTTTCACGACTCTAGAACTTCACATTTCTAAAATTAAAGAGAGAGTGACAGAATACATAATTGCTTCTCAGGATGATCATCCTCCTGTTCAGATGGTACTTTTGTTTGAAATATTGGTCCCTCTCAACAAGAATCTGGCAGAAATGGTGTGATGTTATTTACAGTCCATCACATATTTCTTTATACGGCCCAGAGATGCATCTGTTATTTGTAAGAAGTGTCAGTATGGGTAAGCTGTACAGTCCATATAACTGGGTAAGTAATAAAGTCGTATTCTGAGATTATGGTCTTAAGTGCTGTCTGTGATGATTATGCCACTGATAAACTACTGCTGAACTTAATGTTCTGAAGGACCTAATCTGTAGAGATTCTGAACATGCGTGTCATTGACTTAAAGCAACAATTGAGATACTCTTAGAAAAAAAACCCCTGTGGTTAATATGGGCTTAGCTCTGCATTATTGTTAGTTATTGTTATTAAGTTAGTACTCCTAACTTAAAACTGAATGTGTAAGGTAATTGAATTATTTGTATTGTAATCTATGGGTAGAAATATTTGGATGGAAGATGGACTTCCAATATTGGTAAGATCGCTGCCAGGAGGCGGAGAAGGGGAGCAAGATTATGAGAAAGACTAGTCAGAGACAAAAAAATGAGGTAATGAAAATCAGAGTCCTTTAGGCTTTTAGTGTGAGTCATAGATAGAGGCTTTTTTTTTTGTATTATTTTATCTGTCTTATACCAAGATCAGTTTCTGCTAAACATGTATATGAAAATTTTGCAGCTCTTGTAATGTGAATGATTCACACAGTTAAGTAGGAAAGTTGACTCTGTTTGACAGTGTGACTTGCATAACATCATATATAGTAAAAATAAGAATATCTAGAACTGTTTGTACTAGTTTAGCCAGTTTTGTTTTTCTATATGTTTTAAGTTGACTGTATTCCCTTAAACTCTGAAGAGTATTTTTATTACTGTTTTTATTCAGTAGTATGAGTCCTATGATAACTAACCAGTCTGAAATTACATATTCTTCTATTACATCTTATTCTTGCTTGTGATGGCAGCTAAAACAACTTTGAACTTTGCTTTGTCTGGATAAGCTCTTATAATCCTATGATGTCTGCTGCTAATGGTGATGGCAAGTTGTTTTCTGAATTTTAGAATCACTGAGGTTCATCAGTCCTTGAGAGTACCTTGGAGATGGTACTTGGGGTTTGCATGCTGTGCTTTCCTTCTCTATGCACATGTGGTGGTATTTTTCTTCTGCTTTCTATTTACTACATCTTTTTCTTGTCTTTAATTGCTTATGGCTCATTTCTCTGGGATGTGGTAGACCCTGTAGTTAAAGAATGCTGCAGTTCAGCAGGCTATAGATGGCAGGCCTGAAACTAGAAGCAGGGTTGGATTTTGGCAGGCCTGTGGCAGTGCCAGATATACATCCTGTGTTTTCGCTTGTTTATCTCAGAAGTCACTGAAGCATATTACGCAAGATACTATGAAGTATCTTCCAATAGTAAATGGGGCAGCAATATTGTGGGCATACCTGGTGCACATGATTTTAAATGCCTTTAAAGTAATTTAAATACTTAAGTATGGCATGTGACTTCTGAGGCGTGTTAGCAGTCTGAAATTTACACAGCTGTGTCTTGCACAAGAATGACTGAAAGATGTAAGGGCTGTTTTAAATGGCATTGGAGAAAAGCCAATTTAAGAGCCAGTTGTGGTTAGTATAGTGCCCTCTGCTATTTCTCCTACACCAGTGGATATTCTGATTTCGTTTTAAGCATTGACAATTAAGAGTTTCAATTCAGCTAAGCTAAATCCAGCTAGATACATTGGATTTACTCAAGTTTTGAGTGCTTTAAGTAGCTAGAAGTTGGCCAAGAGACTTGACAAGTGAGAAGTTAATTCAGGTGTTCTGACAAACTACTTCCAAGGCTTTTAATCAATTTAATATGTAAAACTTTAGAACAGAGTTTACATCAAAATGTGAAGGTTTTAGCAAAATATCAGTGATTTCCTTCATACACAGTTTGCCAGTATTACAGGAACTCAGAGTTGTTGTTTTTCAGTTTGTTTTTTTTTAAACAGGTGACAATTTTTGAAGTTCCTTGTAGTACTGAAATGAAAAGATACTCTAACAAGAAATGGTAGCTGTATCTTAAGTCATCAGGAAGGCATTGATCCCAGAAAAAACAGATTGTCTAGTAAGTAGAGTACTTTTATTGAAAGGGAAATGTGTAACTAGTCTGGGATAATTAAAGCAAATGTAAACATTACAGACAGTCTGAAATCTCTACGGAGGATAATTCAGGAAAGAAGGGAGATTATGTGTTAATGGTTTTTAAAAAGATGCTTTGTCTCCTTACTGCCTTGCGTTTTAGACATAAAACAGTGTCTTTGGACCTATTTTTTCCTCCACTCAGTTGTATGTTTTGTCACTTAGGCTTTGTTAAAGAGGACAGCTCAGATTGGTATGTGACCTGGTGGAAGCTCTGTTCTGGATAAAACATTCTTTACATCTGCGATCTAAGTTGCTGTCCTAAGAGCTGTCCACATAGATACATTAAACTTGAGCCCATATTGTGTTTCTCTGCTGCTCCGGCAGGTCTGGAGGGCAGAAGGGAGGTGCAGGTGCTTTGGCCCCCCTGACCTCCTGGTCCCAGGGGCTGGCAGGGGCCAGTACACTCTGGCAGCTGCAGCAGCCCAGCTGCTCTGGGCCTGGGAAAGTTGTGCCCCATGCTCAGGTGA
Organism: Oxyruncus cristatus; assembly: GCA_013399855.1. Classification (NCBI taxonomy): domain Eukaryota; kingdom Metazoa; phylum Chordata; class Aves; order Passeriformes; family Cotingidae; genus Oxyruncus; species Oxyruncus cristatus. Next base: position 72,967 of record VXAY01006930.1, on the reverse strand, counting down.
AGCAACACTGGAGGTTACGAGCAGGGGCCAATCATCTTCTTACTTTCTAAGTTTTAGAAGTGGCTAAATTATCTTGGAAGGTGTTCACAAAAGGCCTTGACTTTCTTTTTAATATTAGTGCCTACCCTTTTCAGCCTTCTGCTTTACTTCAGCTGTCACTAATGCAAACTAATCCTGCTAACTTCGGCCACTTGATGTGGGGCCTGAAGGGGTGAAGGGAGCATGTGAACTGATCCTGTGCCAGTGGGGCAAAAGATTTGAGTTCTGCTCCAAAATAGTTAAGGATGCAGTGACCGATTCAATGCATGTTTTGTATGTGTAGACAAGATGCTCAATCTGTCTGATGGAGAGATATTTTATAAAGGGGTATTCAGTTGTAAACAAGAGGAATTAATATGGTTTGCTTAAAATAGATTTTCAGTCAAGGCCTTGGCAGGAATTAATTTTCAACGTTAATAGGGTGATACGTTGCACTTTTCATTTTGATTTCTCCCAGCATTTTCCTTTATGGTCCATCATTAGATATTGATCAGTTGAAGCTCATTTTGAGACTCGTTGGAACCCCAGGGCCTGAGCTATTGAAGAAAATCTCCTCAGAGTCTGTGAGTTTACACTTTGATTGTGATATCTGCCTTTTTAGAAGTCCCAGGTTTGTGCGTTGTTCTCCTGTAGTCTCTCTGTAGTATGTGTTGGGATTTATTTTCTGTTATTTTAATTCTTTTGTAATTCTTTGCTCTTGGATGGCTTTGAGTTCTTATGCTATGTGTATATGTTCTTTATTCCTCTTACCTCTGCCCATGGTATGATTTTGTCCTTTCATATTCCCATTTTACTGCTTCATGACTTTTCTTTCAGTTTGTGGATTGTATGATCAGATATTACTGGGGAAATATTTTTCACAGCTAAGAGCTTGGGGCTTGTCTCTATTATTACTTCTCCAGATTACATACCCAGGGATCTTTCTAAATAGAAGCAAGTGTGTTATCCTGTAAACACACACAGTCCTTTCTGTACTGTGATTAATTCCTGAAACACTGCTGCCACTATCTTTGTAGCATAAAATGCCTTTTAGATACTTGTATGTAGCAGCTGTTTCTAGGGCACACAGCATAGTCTGCTGAGCATATAACTACTTGTGCTATGTAGGATGTTGCTATATGGGGCCCTTTTTATCAAGGTAATAGCAAAAACCAGCCATATTGCCATTTGCTATATTGTACTAATCTTGAATTGTGAACTTCTGCAAAGACAGTGTTAAAAATGGCCTTTAATTTTACCTGTTTGTGAAGGTGAAGTGCATAAACGTTAGAGCAAGGGGTGCCGTAACAGTTGGGAGTGGCAGGTTAATGCACAGTGAGCAGTGAACTAGCACAGAGGTCACTGGCGGTGCTTCAGCACGTCACTGCTGTTTGTGATGCACAGCGGAGGAGCAGAGCAGTGGAGAGTGTAGATAAGATTTAATGCTGCAGCTTATGTTCCTGTTCTTGTAACAGTGACTGTAAATACAAAATGTGAGATTAGCCTTGGATTACCTTGATGAAGGTAGATGTACAGTGCAAATTGGAATAAATTGATCAACTTGCTGAATATCCCACTGATTTAAAAAGCCCTGGGATGTTCTACCTTTAGAGAGGTTAAAACTGAATAATGCAGGTTGCTTTGGTTGCTCTGTGAACTGACCTTAAGGCCAGTCTAGTGTTTGAAGTACTGAGGATTAGCAAGAGACATAAACTGTGAAAGGTTGACTAAATTAAGCAAAAGATTAGTTTGCATATGTAAGTTGAAGTGGATCTTTTATTATATTTAATGTGCAATAATAGTTAAAAATTACTCTTACTGAGGTCTGAAACAAGAGTCTGTTAAAAAAACCCAGTAAAATACTGTTTCTATAATATTTTTCCATTATATGGGGAATGCAAAACTATTAAGCGTTTGAGGGCCTTTAGTGTGTTACTATAACAAATTGTTTTTCTGCTGCATTACTTTACTTGCTCTCACTTTCGCTGTTCACTGACATCAGCTGTCTTATGCAAAGCTAGTGTTTTGCTAATTTTGCACTTACTGCTTTCTTTCACCTTGCCCACGTATCAAAGTGCGTTCAGAGCTGTTCAGAAGGTGTCTATTGTGAGCCAGTTTCACTTTGTACCACAAGAAAATAAAGTACTTTCTATGTGGCGAGGAGGAGGAAAAAGCTGGTAACCAGTGCAGAGGATACAAGTTTTGTTTCTGTTTTCATTTTAGTTCATTTTCCTGAAGCTGTATATAGCTGCAGCAGCCTGGGAAAAAAATTGAGGCGTAGCTCCAGCTGAAGGAAACACGTACTCTGGTGGCTCTAAAACTTTTGGGAAATGTGAACGCAACCATGTTGGAGTGTAATAGTTCTTTAATTGAACAGAAATACATCTTGTACTGGCAGTTACCAACTGATCAATGATTCTCCATTGTTTCAAGTGTTCACTAGTGTAATTGCTTAACTTCTCACAGGTAGTTGAAAAAATTAGTGGGCCCTGCCTGTATGGCTTTTGCCTTGTGGTTTGCAGAAGAGATGCTTTGTATGCAACTGTTTTCTGTTTAAAATGGTTTTTGCACTGTTTTTAACAAAGCCCTTGACTAGGCACTTAAGATATTAACCAGCTTCAGCAGATCATGCGTCTGACGGGAACACCCCCTGCATATCTCATTAACAGGATGCCCAGCCATGAGGTGAGATCTGAGCAGATGAAGGGGGTTTGCAGGGCAGGTCTTCACTTAGTGTTCACCTCTTCTGTAAATTCTATGCTTGCATGTGGCATGGGGTGGGCAATTAACTACCTGCTCTTCAGCAAGATTTTTGTACTAAATGAAGTCTTGAGATTTGGACAGTGCATACCCAGCCACAGATTTCTGAGACTCAGGAGAGTGTGGATGTGAGTTGGTTTTTGTATTGTGTGCCGTGTTGTGAAGCTTCCCAATGAACAGCACGCTGCACATAGCCTTACTAGGACTCCAGGGAGTCAGCTATTGCTGTACCTCTTTGCTTTTCAGTCTTGCATGAACCACGAGTAATGTCAGTTCTTCCTCTACTGTCTTGAGTGCCTGCTAGCTGGGACAGGATAATGCTGATGCACTTAGTACATGTCAGAGTGAGTAAAGAGAAGGCAAAGCAAGGAAACAGACTATAATAACTAGTGCTTCAGGATAATTGAAAAGTACTTTGTCTTGGTGGCTGGATTGTGTTATACTTCAACAGAGCATTTATTTCCACAGGCAAGAAACTACATTCAGTCTTTGTCTTACATGCCGAAAATGAACTTTGAAAATGTGTTTATTGGTGCCAATCCCCTGGGTAAGACTTGTTTATTAAGTGCTGTGTGTTCTTCCTGAAATTGAAGCTGTCATGTCCTGGGACACAAAGACATTCCCCAAGTTTTGTTCTGACTGCAGAAGTAGTACAGAACAGGGCTATTTACTGTTTTCAAGTTTACAAAGTGTGTGTGGGCTGAGGGTGTAAAAGGAAGAAATTGTGGGTGATGGGTGGGTCCTGAGAAACTATAGATTCCTCATATACATTAGGCTTTTACAAGCTTACGTTTCAGAGTACACTGTCACCCTGTACACTGTGTAATCCTTTCTGTTTTGGTGCTCTTGTAGCTGTGGACTTGCTAGAGAAAATGCTGGTACTGGACACGGATAAACGCATTACTGCAGCAGAAGCACTGGCCCATGCCTACTTTGCTCAGTATCATGATCCAGACGATGAACCAGTGGCAGACCCCTATGACCAGTCTTTTGAAAGCAGAGAACTTGAGATTGAAGAATGGAAAAGTAAGTTTTGGGGAGGGGAGAGGGAGCCAGCTAGCTTCTCTTGAGGTCATAGAATCACAGAATATCCTGAGTTGGAAGGGACCCACAAGGATCATGGAGTCCAACTCCTGGCTCTGCACAGGGGTCCTGTACAACCCAAACAATACCACCATGTCCCTGAAAGTGTTGTGCAACTGCTCCTTGAACTCTGACAGCCTTGGGACCATGACCATTGCCCTTCTGCATGGGGAGTCTCTTCCAAGTGCCCAACCACTCTCTGGGTGAAGAACCTCTTCCTAATACCCAACCTAACCCTCTGCTGACACAGCTCCAGCCATCCCTTGGGTCCTGTCACTGGTCCCAGAGAGCAGAGCTCAGCATGTGCCCCTCCGCTGCCCACTTGGGAGGAAGCTGCAGACCCCAGTACGTCTCCCCTCAGTCTTCTCCATCCTGTGAGCTGGGTCCATCCCATGAGCTGCGGTTCAACTAAGCCCTGGGAATTAGAGGCACAAAAGAAAGTGATAAAAATATGGGCATCCTGTTGATCCTGAGGTCCTTATACTGGGTGAATCTACTGTATACTATGCACATATTTAGGATAGTCCCTGGTAACTAGTTATTACTAGAAGCATTCAAACATGTTGGCAACATAATTGCTCTTGTCTTTGTGTTTTCAAACTTATTCACATCTCAATGCTCTTTTATTGTGTATGTTAGTCTCTGAGGGTAGTGTAACCGTTCTTCTCTTTTTTGTCTTAATTAAAACATGATTTTAGAACCTTTAAGGTTGTTGTGGGTTTTCTTGCACTAAGGGATGTCTTTAGTACTGCTGTCAAAGTACTGCTGCTAAGTTTCTGTCACACTTTTCCCACCAGGCCTGACTTATGATGAAGTAATCAGTTTTGTGCCACCACCGCTTGACCAAGAGGAGATGGAGTCCTGAGAAACTGCTCTCTTCTGTCTGTCCCACTTCACTGTGAAGGGAAGGCCTTTTCATAGGGACTCTCCAATTATCGTTCAAGTGCCTCATCACAAAAATATTCTCCTTGGTGGAAGGGTTTTGTGTGTGTTGAACTGGGGAGGGAGGGGGGAGGGCTGAGTCCATGTAAACATGCTGCATGCTCTCTTGTATTCTGTGTACAGCCTGGGGCAAGCCTCTGGAGACCTGTTCTGACTGCACTTAGTTCTTCCAGAGTAACAGTGCACCACCATTTTGCACTGCTGGGGCAAGGTGGGGAAGTTGACATTTAAAAGTTTGGCTACAATCATTGCCATTTATCAATTCTCCTACAACTAAGTAACCTCAAAATAATGAAAGTTGGTTTATAGGCTTAGAGAGTCCTCTGTTTTCTTCAGGTCTGAAGGTGGGGTGCTGAGCATCCTTGTTCAGTACCAGGTGTCTGATTTACATCCAGATCTTCCTGGTACAGCAGAATATAGAGGCCTTCCAATGCCTGATCCTTGGAACACGAAAAGATGTTGTTTTGAAACTGTAAATATGTTTGTGCCTTAAATGAACGGGAAGAGAGGGGAAAGGAAATCTGACCTACTGTTTTTGAGATTGAATGCTCCCAGATAGCCAGGCATGAACTCAATGTAATCAGGAAATAACTGAGGCAACAGCCTCAACCCCTGGATTGGGTATTCCTGTGTTTTTCCCTTTTCTCCTCTTCTTGTTATGAGGCTTCCCAGCATTAGCTCCCAAGAGACAGAGGTTGGAGAAGATTCTTGCTAGCTGCACATCTGTGTATTCTGTTTCTTAGAAGGTGGTGTGCTTTGCATGTTGTAGCTGAATGTGCGTGTAGAGCTTCTTGATTTTTGTCCTTATTTTTTGGAGATGGCACTGGGGCAGTTAAATCATCAGTGAAATGTTTACTGAGTGCCTCAGCTGGTGCCATGAAATCACAGCACCCTTCCTCCTTTGCTGTAGCTCATTGGGAAATACCTACCATTCAACAAGGAAAGGAGATAATGTATGGCATGTAGAAACATGCCCCTTTTTCCTTGTTCTGACCTTCTCTTTGCAGAGAAGGAGAGTTGGGCTGGAGAGTTTCTTGTGAGATCAAGTGTAAAAAAACATTCTTTAAAGAAACAGCTATGGTATCTTGTGTCAGAACTTAACTTATTTCCTGGAAAAAGTTTTTTTAGAAGTATTGGAATTCAAAGCAAAGAAATAAGCATGCATAAACACACAATCACCCTTTCACTGTCTATAAATATAAATATTTGTATATATAAAACTAGCATTAACCAGAAGGGGTTTTTTACCCTCTCAGATAAGAGCTGCTTGGCTGGTTTTTTAGCAGTTTGATCTCTGCCTAAGGAAATGTGAGAAGGGAGTATATTTGAATATAAACAGGGTTCAAATATTTTGTATTTTACAGGACTCTGCTTAAGCCAAATGCCCAGAGTTAGGGACTGGCAGGAGTGAGGTTTCTCAGCACATTCATGTGCTAGAACTGTAGCTGGGGAGTTCAGGAGCCCAATTTTAGGGCTTCTGGAGGAAACATTTTTAGACATTAAGTTGTTGCAGGCAGCCTGCGTGGGCAACTCATCACATCACTGTGTATGTGAGGAGAAACGCTTTTGAAGTATTTTGTATTCTTGTTACCTATGGGGCAGAGAGGAACCATTTGTAGTGTTTTTATCCTGTGTTTGAAGAGGCAGCACAAAGGGATGGGACATGGATGACAAAGCCATTGATTCTTTCTAGGCTACTTCCCAGTGATCTCTTCAGGCCAAATATTTAATAAAGGTCTGGGCTGAGATGAAGAGAGTGGTTATATCTAGGATAAAACTCTCCACAGCCTAAAAAAAATCAAGACAGAAAACCTCCCTTTTCTGCTGGACCAGCAGTCTGGGTATTCAGATGAAAATGTCGATATACTATGTAAACCTACAGCAAGGTTATTTTTACCAGCCATTTTATGTGTAGATGCTATAGTGTGAGTTCATGCGGAAATATTGCTAAATTTTTTTAAAAATATAGATGTTGTGCGTGTGTGTGTGTGTGTGTGTGTCTGTGCACGTGTGTGAATGGCAATGTTTCATTTGGAGTCTGTCCCTTAGGAAGCCCATGTGGAATGCACTCCTGCTGTTAGTGCAATGCTGGTCAGCTGCCTGCAGACTGAGCAGGATGCTGCATTTGAAAGAAGAGATCTGCTATTTTGTTTCTATCCATGAGTTTTGCTTTAATTGGTTATGCCAGATAAGATGTCACAATACCACTGGTTAAAAATAAAATTTATTTTTCAGATTTACTGCACTGATGGTACTTGCAAACCTCTTACACTAAGGTGCTCATTTTAGCATGATGTAAATTTCTCCCTTGTGCTATAAGAGATCCTCTGTGTGATGGCTGGGGCGGGGGCTGAGGCCATGTCTTGGTGGCTGACTTTCCTGATGCCGAGCTTCTTGTCCTTATTTGTCCCAAGTGAATTCTTTGCTACAAAAGTAGCTTAGAGTCTGACTGTGAGTATGGGACGCAGAAAAAAAGCCCCACCTTTTATTTTCTGTTCAGCGCAGGGAAGCAATAATTCAACACAAATAGACCAGCATTCTGCTGCTTCCCTGGCCCTGGGACCCTTCCCCAGTAGTACTGCTTTATGCTTGTTTGCTATTTGAAAGTGATTTTTTTTTTTTCCTCTTCAGTTGCCATCTAGTTGATGGTGGAAAGATCTGCACCATAGTGGAGCTTTTCCAGCTCCTATTGTGTATCAGTGCTACTCACTCAGAAGAACTCAGATTGAGCAAAGCTGTGTTCTTCACACTGACACAACCCTCAGTCACTGAAGTTCCCAGGCCATGATGAACCAGGGGGGTTGTGTTGATCCCAGTCGGGCAGCTGATCCCCACAATGTGTGCACTTCCCTGCCACAGAGCTGTTTAGCAGCTGATTTGAGGAAGTACGAAAACCAGTGAGGGGATGTTCTCTCAGCTCCATGAACCTTCTTGTTGGCTTTCACCATCTGTTGGCCTAGGTAAAAACAGAGAGGGGGCAAGAAGCCTAAACAGGATCAGTCATTTGTTGTTTTCTGGGGGAAAAAAAAAAATCCAAAATGCCCAAGATGTACAATTCTAGAATGTGCTCAGTTACAATATATCCTGGTTAGCAAAAAAAACCCCCAACCTAAAAATCAGTGAGAATTTAATTGGGGGGGGAATAAATTACACCTATAAAATCAAATTACTCTCATGAAGCTTGACAGTCAGTGTGCAACCCTTGCAAATTGTTGCCCAACTATGCTTCAGTCAATGGTAGGGCCATCACAGGTAGGAACAACATACTGGGAGTTTGGGTAGGTCCATGATGAAATGTCTATTACTAGAAGGGAAGCAATGATAAAAATTGTAACTTATCAACACCTCCAGCTGCACTGTAGAGGTGCCTGGAGAAGAATGTATGGGTCATCCCATCACTTCTTTTGGTGGATGTGGCAGAGTTAGGTTTGTGGTTAGATTTGACCTTCAAGATTATTTTTTCCAACCTAAAGGTTTCTATGATTCTAAAATTTGCTGTTTGATTTGGTCACTTGAATAAACTGATCTTTTTACAGCCCAGACATGCTGCAGCAATTTAGGACTCCTTAATTGAGTGCTGATTACCTGCATGTGCACAAGCAGTTGAGCAAGAGTTGCATTCATGAAATAACTGAGGAGTTACATGTTTGCTTATGGACCAGGAGTTTTTGCTGTGACACTTCTTGCTCACAGGTGTATTTATAGAACCCAGCCAAGCAGATGGTTCATTTCCTGACTGTGCAGTTGCTACAGCCAGGGCTGATTTACCCAGATATGCATAAGCAGGGTTAAGATACCATAGTGCCTTGTCCCTAGCTTGTATATTATAAAGCAGCAGGCTGTACCTGTGGCTGCAGTGTGGCTACTTGAAGAACATAAGGGTCAATGCTGATAGGTATTGCAGTGGTTGCCTGTAAGCAGGGACAATGAATCTTTCCCAATCCCCTGATAGTGCTTTTTGTGTATTTTTCATTTGCCAGGTAACTTGGCTCTAATTTTGCTGCACAGATATTCTTGGAGCAAATTATTCTTTGCAGATTACCTGTATGGAAGGAGCAGAGGCTCTAGGCAGGTGGAGGGCTGGTGGGGTAGAACACTGTGTAAACAGCTGGGCTGGCTTGGTAAGGCACAGCTTAGTCACTTCTTTTGGAAAGCGTGTAGGATACACCTACCTCCTGTGTCAGAGCCCTGCCTGAGCCTCCTAATGTTGGAACAAGATGTTGAGGTGCCATCTGCTTACTAGGAATGGACCTTCTTGCGGGCTGGGTTTGCCGGTCTGGCCTGGTCATGGTAGGCAAAGCAGGTGCTGTCCGTGAAGACCCCAAGACAGGGTTAGACCTGCTGTGGGAGATGAAACCAGATGCAACAAAGCCTGGGGAACAAACAGTTCTCAGGATGTTCCCATCTCACAGCTACTCCTGAACCTCCTCCCAGCAGTCACTTGGATTTAGGTGGAGAACCTCAGCCTACTTTCAGCGCATCCCTGCGCTGCTGGGAAGCCAGGTTTTAGAGAACACTGCCATCGCTTCCTTGCTCTTTTATGGATGTAACACTGTGTGTTCTTTGTCATAAGGCTGGAGCTGTCCTTCATCAGCGTGAAAGAAGAATGTCCTTGCTTGTCTGATGAGATGCTGTGGCTTGTCTCTCAGATTCCCCAGCTTGACAAGTCCTTACTCATCCACTTGTTTGGAGGACAGATTTCATGGACCCCCTCCAAGCTGCATGAGGATATTTCTTGGCTTGTGAAGGCAGAAGAGTAAAAGCTCCAGGTAACAGGGACTCCCAGGGGTGTGCCTGAGCAGGGCTGGGTGCTCCACTCCTATAGCAGAGCCCAGAGGCACCTGTACAAGACTGAGGCATGTCGGGAAACCTGATGCCTCACCTCTGCCAGTGTGGAGGCGGAGGGAGGAGGGCCAAAAGACATGTCCCTTCACGCTCGTAACAGCTGAAAACAGAAGGAAACTCGCTGGAGCCTTTTTTACCAGCGCGGGAGGCCTCACGGTTGCGCTCTCACCCCAGAGACCCTCCTGTACTCCAGTACTCTGGGGGGGTGGCACTCCCACACCCGTCGAGCGATGAACATCGCAAGGAGAAGAGGCTTTTACAGACAAGAGGTGAACAACACCCTCTGGGAGCTGCCCAGGAGATACACATCCCTCCACCCTCTGGGGTCCGGAGCCTATGGCTCGGTGTGGTGAGTGGGGTCCTGTTTGCACTGCCAGCAGCAGCACGGGGCGAGCTAGGGGTGTTCCCTGCTAGGGGGAAAACAAGGAGGTGCTTGTCAACACCTCTCCATTAAGAAAGGACATTTGCATGTGTGATGGAGGTGGTTTGTCTCCTGCTCCGATGCAGGCAGCTGGCTGGAGACTTGGTCGCTTGAAGAAAATGTTTCCCCCTGTGGTCACCCCGGGTGGGCAGAGAGGGGACTGCGTAGACACGGCAGCAAGGGATGCTAGGCGGGTTGGGGTGTCACCTCAGCATTGGGGTCAGGCAGCTTTTGAGCTGCTTTGGTCTTAAGCTTGCATGAAGATTATCTGGCAGCAAATTTATGAGAGAAGGGAATACCTAGGTGCCTGAAAGCAATTTGTAGATGGTAACAGAGGTGGATACTGGAACAAGGTATCCTTGCTTCTTAGTCCAAGATAGCTGATGCTGGGCTGCCTGGACTAAGCAGCTGGACAATACCACCCCCACTCTGATACTGCTTCCAGCTGGAAATTGTAAAGTAGATAGATGTTACTGTAAACCAGGATCAGTAACAGACTGGGACTTCTTTCATGGCTGATAATATCCCTAACCTATGAGAGAGCAGCATGAGCTGCGGTTAATTATTCAGCTGGACAAAGGTGCCTGTAGTAAGAGCAAGCAGTCAGACCTTGCTTGGTTTACACTGACAAACTGGAGGAGACAGGTGACTCTTTGAAAGGTGGGCTAAATATGAAGCAGTCCGTGATAGTATCTGAATAGAGCCCTTGTTTCATAACGTGCTGAGCTAAAAATAAAAAAGAAAGGTATATCCCTTTTCATAGGTGTTGGGCAAAGTCTATCCTGCCGCTGTCACAGCACTAATGCCAAAACCCTGGTTCCCAGCTTCTGTCCTTGTCCCCTGGCTTCCAATTTATAGAGGTGCCCACTTTGCTGTCCAGATGCGTTTACACTTCCAAGATGCTTAAGTTAGGCCTGCAAAATCAGGTAAGACTAGACTATTTTTTTTTAAATTTGGACAGTGTTCTCAGGTTTTTACCATTGAGGAAAGCAGGAAGGAAAACAAAGACAGGACAAAAAAAGGAAGAGAGAAATCCATTCAAAGTTTCCTTCCCCACCCAAAAAAAACAAACATCAGCAAGACAAATCTTTAGTGGTCCCTGTGAAAGTCTTGGCTGCTCTGGAGCTCTCAGGGAGGGAGGGAGGAAAGGGTGTTGAAACAGTCTGGGGATCCATGGTGGTGGTAGTATCGAATGGACAGTGCTCAGCAAGGAGGGCTTGGTGCTGACTTCTGTACAAAGCAGAGGTGGAAGCATGTGGAGTTAGAATTTGCTGTCCTCTGCTGGGAATTGCTGGGAAACTTTCCTATTGCAGTGTTAGAAAAGAGCAACCAGGCTGGTGAAGGGACTTGAACACAAGCCCTATGAGTAGAGGCTGAGGGAGCTGGGATTGTTAAGCCTGGAGAAGAGAAGGCTCAGGAGAGACCTCATCACTCTCTACAACTCCCTGAGAGGAGGTTGTAGCCAGGTGGGAGTTAGTCTCTTCTCCCAGGCAACCAGCAGTAGGACAAGAGGGCATGGTCTTAAGCTGTGCCAGGGGAGGTTTAGGTTAGATATTAGGAAGAAATTCTTTACAGAAAGGGTAATCAGGCATTGGAATGGGCTGCCCAGGGAAGTGGTGGATTCTCCGTCTCTGGAGGTTTTTAAGATGAGACTGGATGTGGCACTGAGTGCCATAGTCTGGTAACCATGGTGGTGTTGGATCAAGGGTTGGACTTGATGATCTCAGAGGTCCTTTCCAACCCGTGTGATTCTGTTATTCAGTAGGTGGCTTTTACACCTTCTTGAGAAGCTGAGAAAGTAACTCAGGAGAAACAGCAAAGTCTTATTTCTTCCCCTATTAATTTGCCAAAATCTGTACCGATTTGGCTTCCAGCTGAATGTAATTGGGAAAGAAGAGTCTTCTGACCCCTTCAACACTGGTCTTGTTGATCTCTGCCAGCTGAGGCAAGGACACAGCTCTGCCTGCCCCATGTCATCCCAAACTGTATCTGTTCGTTAAATCTGTGCTGGGAAGAACATGGTGGGCTCTCTCAGCTGCATCAACTGAATTAGCTCTTAGGTGTGCTTATGGCAGGGGTGTGACTAGAGCTGTCTGTGCTGTGCAGCCTGAAGCTCCATCACCCTGATCTCCTGTGTTGAGAAGTGGGGTTAGATGCTCTGTATGTCAGCGGCTGGGAAGGCAGGTAAGAATGTGCACCCTCAGATTAGGAAATCTGCCTTGAATTCTGCAGAAGTTGATTGACTATCTAGTCTGAGTGCCTTCCTCTTATTTCCCTCGCTCCTCAGAAAACTTTACACAGTGCTGTCCCCTCTGCTGACATCTGCTGAAGTCCTGAAACTGAGACAACTCTTCACTCAGAGGCCTCCTATGATATCCTACAGCATCTTCAGCACTGAAGCTGCCTTGTGTAGCTGTTCCTGCACTTCCTTTGCTTTTACAGATTGAATGGGGAAATGTGTTTGTGCAAGGCTGAGGATGCAGCTAAAAGCCATGGGATTGAATATGATGATTTATAACCCTTCTGTTTCCACGGGAGATGAGATAGGGATTTAAGAAGCTGTGGGAACTGCTCTGGAAATCCACAGTGTGGAAGACCCTTTTTTCATGTTTGCCTCTTGGGAGGGGTCAAGGAGGGGCTGAGGCACCACTGAGAATCCCAAAATACAGCTGAGGACCTCTGAGGACCTCCCTTCCCACTCGGAACCTGGGGCCTACTTTGCAGTCTGAGCAAAAAGCCTTCAGAAGAAGAGAAACTGTCACAGGATTGCCATGTCCAGCCATAAACAGCAAATGTGACCAGAGGGAATAACACATCGTGGCTGTGGTGATGGCTGTTGTGCCATATTTTAGCTTTATAGAAGACCCTCATTTTCAGCCAGACCTGCTTTTACACAGAGGCATATGTGTAGCATCAAAGATCCTGAATACAGCAGAATTAATTCCAGCAGCTTGTATTTTTAATTTGTGACATCCACTGTCTCCAGCATACAGTGATGGCACTGGCCTACCTTAAAAGACAAAAGCCTCCAAGCAGATGGCAAAGCAAAAATTGCTTTATTCCCTTATCTCCTTGCATTAGGGAAGAGGGCAGAGTTAGAACTAATTCTGTTGTGTTTCCCTCTTCTCACAGCTCTGTTACCTCCAGCTTCTTTCTGCAGGTTATAGGGAATAAAGATGAGCCACTAATACTTGGCTAGGTATCCCACCTAGTCATCCAAAGAGCACAGGCTGTGGTCTGCTGCCAAAAGCCACACGGGGTAACATCTCCAATGCAGAGCTCCACTGGGTTTCTCAAAAGGCCTTTCTTTGCCGTTCTTCTGTGAGCACAAGAATTAACTCTTCTCTAGGAGATGACTTCTTGGATTACAAAATTTGTTAGAACATACTGCCGATGTCAGAATTGGTTTTTTTTGTCTGATGCAGTTCAGCCATAGACAAGAAGACAGGGGAGAAAGTGGCTATCAAGAAGCTCTGCCGCCCATTCCAGTCAGAGATCTTTGCCAAGAGAGCATACAGAGAGCTGATGCTGTTGAAGCACATGCAACATGAGAACGTAAGTACTCATTTCTCTCTCTTCCTGCTGATACGAGGGGTATTTTCTTGCTACTTGAGAGCAAGTCCTTTCAGGTGGCACCATTTTTCTTTTTAGAGAGAGAGAGAGAGAGAGATGGATTATTTTAATATAGGGAGAGATACTGACATTTGGCATGTGCAGGCAGTCTTGGGGTTCAAGTGCTACCTCTGCTGTGCCCAGTTGTCACCAGACTGAAGCAGATGTGTAATGGGTGCTACTTCATATTACTAAAAGAAAAACATTTGTGCCGCATCAGTGAGGAGTCCTTGGATTCTTCAGATGGATCTGTGTTCACCCAGATGCTTGTGCCAGTGGAGAGCTACTACCTGAGTCCCATGTGCACAGCAAATGCTTTCCAGATTTAAATGTGGACTTCTCTCCCCCGTCAGGTCATTGGGCTGCTTGATGTCTTTACCTCCACTGCCTCCTACCAGGGGTTCCAGGACTTGTAAGTTTGGAGTTTTTTGCTCTATCTAAACTCAGCTATTGCCCAAGAAACCTGTGTCTGAGCATCAGGATAACAGATTGGGTTGAGGTGCAAGGGGGCCAGACTAAAAGCCAGACATCCTTAAATAACACAGAGATTCAAAAGCACATGTCAGTTCCCACGGCTAACACACCCAGAATACAGAAAAAGAGATCACATGCCATGCTTACAACTGGGAGACCACAGAATGTACAGACCAACCTATGTAACGAGGATGTGTTGTGTTCCATGGCTATCACATGTAGTGTGATCTGTGCTGTGTGACTGCTGAGCTAAGAGGCTGCACTCAAAATGGGAGAAGTATTGTTCGTTCATCAGGCCACAGGGGAATTAAACTGAGAATTTTAAAGATCTGGTTTTCTTTTCATCTTGATTCTGGCGGTTCTTTTTTTTTCCCCTCAGTGTTTATGGTCAGGATGGACAAGTCATTTTCCCTTCCCCATTGCCGGGGATGAGCAGCATGTGCCTGGATTTGGGGGTTTGGCTGATGGCTGGGAATTTAGCAGCCCACAGGAAAAGCATTTGAAGGTTCTCAGAGCAATTCCTGCAGGAAGACCATCAACTAATTAGCAGTCTCAGCAGGCAGATACTGAAGAAAGCTAGATGCTGTCTTTTGAGGCAGGGCAGGAGAACATTATAAAGACAAATTTGGGAGCGAACACAATTTTGCTCTGTAAGATGTTTCAGCTTCTGGGTGGTGAAAGGCCATCCAGAACTCAACATCACTTGAGGTCTAAAGTAAACTAATTCAGGATTCTGAAGATCCTTGTTCTTACTCAATGTCAGATATCTGATTTAAGAGGAGGAAAAAGAGCAATTTTCTGAGCAGGTTGAAATCCCAGCTTCACTGCAGGCTGTGCTAGTTAGCCAGGAGCACCGTCACAGCAACTCATTTTAGTTACAGTAAGTTACATAGCCAAAAAAACACCCAAGGCTAGCCTGGTCCCCTGCGTTTTTCTTCTAGACTCAGGGCCTTGTCTTACTACCTTTTAGCTACCTGGTGATGCCATACATGCGGACAGATTTACAAAAGATCATGGGACATGAATTCAGTGATGAAAAGATCCAGTACCTGGTCTACCAAATGCTGAAAGGGCTGAAGGTAGGTGGGTCTGGAGGAGTTTAGTGACTTCCTCTGTCTCCTCTGTAAGTCACCTCTGGGTTGACCCTAACTAAACTCCCTTCCAACACTGTATAGGAAGATGTGGGGGTGTTATGGCATCACCTAAGAACAGATATTGGCTGTTGAACCGTTCTTGTTCCAGCACACTGGAAGTGACTGCTTGTTTACGTCAGCTGGGTATCAAAGCAATCAGCAGCCATAGACTTTGCGATTGTTTTTCCATGGCAGCAATTGCATTGCTCTTTGACTTGCCAAAACCCTTAGCAAAACTCTACACTGAGAGTAAGAGACTGGCAGCAACAGGAGCTTCTGCTGAAGGAGCTTCTTCATAACAGAGGCTCTCAGGGGAGAAGACAGAGGGACTGATTTTCTATTTAATAGATTAAGGAAGGAATATGCTTCTGTAACTGGGTTTGAGAGAGCAGAAAGCAGTTGCAGAAAACCCCAGGATGTAGAGACTGTGTCTTAATGCTGTCCTCTAACATCCTTCATCTGGAATCGGAGCACCTTAAGAACACCTTTCCCCAGTTCACTGCTATCTTGAGTTTAAAGGGGGGAAGAACAAGCGGAAGGTTTAATTGTTGTGATAAAAGCCACGCAGTCAGTTTTTGCAATTTTATGTTTTTAAGCTGAGATAATTTTTTGGAATACCCAAAATAACTAAGTTTTCATGTCGACTGCCTGATGCCTTTGACAGTTTGAAGGTATTGTTGTACTTGCTCTAAGGAACTATTGCTTCATCCCTCCTCTTCTGCTCTATGCATCTTCTTTAGACTGGCAGTAGCATTGCAAATACTATCAGCAATTCAGGGCAGAGATTCCTTTTCAAACTGCTGCCCTGCAGTGGCAGGATGCAGAGTTGTGTTCTCAGCAAGTTCTGGTTTGTAGCTCTCATTTCTCTGCTGGAGAGCAGAAAGTCTTGTCTGCTGGTGATGACATTGTGGCTCCTCTTTTTATTCCAGTATATTCATTCAGCCGGTATCATACACAGGGTAAGTTCATGTTTGCTCTTACTCTGATTTTTGTCTGTTTGAGAAACACAGCATAGCCATAAAGTTAATAAATTCTTAAACATCGTTCTACTGATAGCATTGTCTGCTCTGGAGTCTCTTTTGTGTCCTGCACTCCATATATGTTTGAATTTGTTCATTTGTACAGCATTTTGAGGAAATGCTGTATTTTCTGATGAGCTGAGAAGCATTTTATGGTGCTTCTTGAATGAAAACTGTTTCAGAAAAACTAAAACAGTAATCTAAAGCTGTACAGCATAGCAGGCATGGTATCTTTGCTGTATTGGTACTTGACTTGGGATGTTACGGGACCCCATCAAAGGCAAGCAGAGGTTCAGCTGAGCCTTGTGTTGATGTGTTGCAATTTGAAGCATCCATATTTTTCTGCTCTTGTCTGTTGTAGGACCTGAAGCCAAGTAACCTGGCTGTGAACGAAGACTGTCAGCTAAAGGTAGGTGGAAAAGCACCACTTTGTAAGCATGTAGCATATCAGATCATGGAGGAACTGCTCTGCCAGCAAGAACTTGGTACTGTCATGTTTCCTCTTACCTTCTCAATTCAAGGCGTTTTGTTATTTGGCAACTGCAGGCAGTGGGAAATACTCACCTGCTGATGTAACTTGCTGAATCAAGGCGCAAAACTTCAAATGAACATCCTGTCACTGTAATTCCTGTGGCATGGCAGTTTGTAATGACTTCCTAGATAAATTCAATACTGCTGAGCAATACTTGCATTAGGTGAACGATCCCTGAAGGGTAACTGGATTCAACCACAGTTGCCCTTTGGTTCTCATTGACCTTATGGTTGTGATTCTAGACAAAGTTATTTTTAGTATTGCTCTGAAGGGTTTGCTTGCAGTTCGCTGGTGTGGTGCTCTAGCATATATTTTCTGTAATGTATATTACAGGGAGTGGCTTCATTGCCCATAAAGGTTGGGTCAAGCTTGTTCATCTTCAGTATTGAGGGACAGGCCATCCTCTGTCAGCTGCAAGGTGTTCTTATAGAAAAGGGTGAATCGTGGTGGCCTGGGAGCATGCCTTCACCACTAGGTCATAGACCAACTCAAATAAAGCACAGACTTGAAACTTAAGCTTCAAAAAAGAAAGTGACCTTCCAGGTAGCACAAAACCCTGATCCTTTCAGCAGAGTCTTCTCACAACAACTGTTTTTGCAACTGGCTTGCAATTTACAGTGGAATCAAGACAAACCTGTTAATTCTTTGAACCGTCCGGTGGCTGGCTGTGGTGTAGTTGGAGCTTTGTTATTATCTGATTGGATCTGCTTAATTTTCTCTTAGAAGTGGAGTCTTACCTGCCCATAGGATTTCTTTTTTCTTTCCTGCCCTTCCTTCTTCATCTTCCTTTGCAACTGCAGATTTTGGATTTTGGCTTGGCCAGACATGCTGATGCTGAAATGACTGGCTATGTGGTTACACGATGGTACAGAGCCCCAGAAGTCATCCTGAACTGGATGCATTACAACCAGACAGGTGAGCAGTCTTGCCTCTGCAGGGTGACTATCTGATGACGAGCCTGGGGATCCTGCTGGGTCAAACCTCACATAATTGTCCAGTTGTTTTTCTTCTTTATCATCAGTGTTCCTGGGAGTGGAGCAGATGCCAAAGGTGTTGCACAACTCCCAAAGCTAGTGCTTGCAGGAAATGATGAAAGCAGAGATTTTGGCAGCATAGAAAGAACAGAGGAGAATGGGAGTGACATTTAAATCAGTCCCTGCTGCAAGCAACAACAAAAGTAACAGCCCCAGCAATCATTGCTANCCCTTCCTTTTTCTCTCTGAACAGTGGATATCTGGTCTATTGGCTGTATCATGGCAGAAATGCTGACCGGGAAAACGCTGTTTAAAGGAAAAGACTGTATCCTTTCAAGCTGAACCTTTTCCTTGAGGGGAGTAATAATTCTTGGTGTGTGCAAAAGGGCTTTTTAATTAATGAGGCTACTGAGAAAAATAGGTGTCAGTCTGGTTTACTGGGAGGTAATCACAGGGACCAGTCTTTTTGGTGAGGAGAGCAGAAGGTAAGAGGGGACCTTAGAAATACGCCTCTGTGCTGGCCATGTGTGCCCTGCCCTGTGGTTAGAGCTCTACCAGTTCAACCTTGCATGGCCATAGCTCCATCCCCAAACATTTGCATATCCCCCCAAGACCATGGACATGTGTCCTGCCATAGCTGTGCCAGAAAAGTTATCTGTTGATGAAAATGGCATGCTAGGAAAAAAGCCTTGGAGCTCTTTTTGCCAGTCTGAGGAACTTGTATGACTCTGTGGGGTTTGTATCATAACAAACTGAGCTGAGCTATGGGAGGGTGTCCAGGGCTTGCTCCTCAATGGGCGATCTTTAACACAGCTTGCCAGACTTGGATCAACTGACTCAGATCCTGAAAGTAACGGGGCATCCAGGAGAAGACTTCTTGGAGAAGTTGGAGGATAAAGCGGTAAAAAAGTTCACTATGGATTTAGGTCCTGCTGGCAGAGATGTGGTGAGGAAGAGGTTGACATGTCTGTTTGAGATGGGAGAGGTGCTGCCTCTACAGCAGCAGTGAGGAAGCGCAACAGCAGCCTTTTCCCCTTGGCAAGGAAGACATTTCTCTGCTAGTGGCACATCTGATGGACTTGGTGTGGATTGCAGGAACTCCTGTGTGAGGTGTCTGATGCCCCAGCAAACCACCAAGCTTCTCTGTTCTCTAGCTTGGCTCTTAAAACAGAAGTATTTCTGTATCTCAATTGATAAAAGTTGACTTCCTTGTAAACTGCTCACTGAAATGTGACATCTGGGACGATTTGCTGTTCTCTCCACTTGCCTTTGCTCATTGGAACCATGAGATCTGAAAGCTGTATTTCACATCTCCTCACACTTGTCCACGTGCAGTAATTGTGCTTTCCTTGCTCTTTCAGGCTAAGAGTTATATCAAGTCCCTTCCTAAAATCCCCAAGAAGGATTTGTCTGTGCTTTTCCCTAAAGCAAATCCTCAGGGTAAGTCATCTCCAGCATTTATCACGAGTTTTCACAGTGCAAAAGAGGCAAGCTGACCCCCACAGCTTCAAGTCTTTCTTCTTTTTCTTATAATTCTTATAATTTCTCCCTTGCAGGTTATGCCCCTGCCCCTCCCAGGGCAAATATGTATCAATTAAAAACAAAATGATTCTTTATTACAATAGTGATGTTTTGCTGTTCGTGGCCATTTACTATTTTTTTTTTTTTTAATTTTAAAACTACAGTCTGTAACATACAATATTTATGGAAGAGATAAACTTCTGACTTTTGTCTTAACAAACCAGAAGAAAGCAGATGCTGGATATAACAGGATCTCCTGGTTCTGGGTTGTAAATTAAGGATGAGGACAGTTGCATATATCAGTTCCAACTGGTATGAAAGTTGGGATGAATTTTCGCTGCCATTAGCTTCCTGAAGTTGTTCTTGTTGTAGCAGGTGACAATATGATCAGTAGCACTTAGATAAACAAACCAGCTCTTCTTTGTTCATTATTAATTCCCAGCCTAACATCTAAGGCACCATGGGCTTTTATAAAGTGCTATGAGACCCCCACAGTCCACTCCAGTTTTGTTTTTTTTTCTTAGTACAGTGTAGATCCTGTTGGTTGAATACCTGGATCTAGTGATCCTTAACAGACAGCCGATGTTAATTTATAATTTTCAGAGTCAAAATTGGTTTCTTACAAAGAGCTCTCTTTCCAAGTAGCCTAGAGATGAAAGCAAGCAAAGATGTTCAAAAAACTGAAAGAAAGCATGAAAATGTTAAAACCAAGTGGGAATGGAACTGAAAGACTGGATGCTATCTGAGTTTCCTGCCCTCCTGTTTACCAGGGATGTATAGATTTCTATATAGGTTACTCATGTTAAGACTACCTTGAGATGCAGGACTCTGAGTGAAAGCAAATTATAAAACCTGAAAAATATCTTGAAGTTACTGGCTTGCTCTTCATCCTTCTGCAGCCCCATCTGTGCAGTGCCAAAGCTTATTCAAGACTAATTTGTTATTTCTGCACAATTTAAGTTCTGTTAGCCTCCCTGAGGCTGCTGTTGGGCAGACTTTGCAACTCCACTGACAGGAGCGCCTCACTGCCTTGACAGGATTGAGGAATCTCTTTTATTTTCAGGTCTGGAGATGCTGTACTGGAAATACTAGTCCCATCAACTTGCAGGGTTCATGCACACGATTCCTCTTCTCCACAGCACCTTGCTTAGCCTTGTTGCTATCTTCTCCTACAGCTGTGGACCTCCTTGACAAGATGCTGCAGCTTGATGTGGAAAAGCGCCTTACAGCCACAGAGGCATTGGCTCACCCCTTTTTTGACCAGTTCCGAGATGTCGAGGAGGAGACAGAAGCACAACAGTCCTATGATGATTCTCTGGAACATGAAAAGCTTTCAATAGATGAGTGGAAAAGTAAGAAGTTTATTTTCTTTGAAGTTCCTGTCTAGCATGGGACTTTCCTACTCCTTTCTCTTTCCTGTGCACATGCTGAGTAAGACTGTGATTGCCTGCTGATGCCTCAATGGTAGTGCACATCTCTTACCTTGCTCTTGCTTTTCTGCATTCAGCAAAAAACCCTCCAGCTCTTCAGGCAGCCTTTTTTTGCCTCTCTCCTTTGTCTCTTCCAGCTCGTACCTGTCACTGTATAACATTGTATAACATTCAAGGTTTCATTTGTGTCCTCTAAAATCATGGTTATTTTGTTATGTTTTTTAAGAGCTTATTTACAAGGAGATCTTGTCCTTCAGTCCCATTGCACGAAAGGATTCCAAGAAGCAAAGTGGGATGTCATTATAGTGACTGATGCAGCTGTGGCTGGGATTCACTTTTCCTCAATGACAGATGGCAATTATTCCACACTGCCTTGCTGGTGGACATCGTTTGGCCTGTGGGACTTCTCTGTATGCCAACACAAGGATGACACAATGCTGTGGGCATTGAACTTTGTTCTACCTAAAGGGAAGTGCTCCAGAGAGTTTTCAACATAAAAGATAAATATATTCTTGTTGAAACTTTAAGTGGGATAATTCTACCTGGTGTGTGTGGTTTGTTTTTTTTTTTTTTTACCCCAGTATTTGTCCACTTGAGAGAGAAGGGGTTTCATTCTTTCTCATTAGTCTTTTCAAGCACAGGGTTTAGTACATTAATTATGGATAAGGTAAATAAAAAAGTAAAATTGACTGGGAAGTGAGTCCCAAGCAAAATGATCAGAAAGAGTGACATTCAGCATAACAAAACTTTATCCAATCTAATTCTGTGTCCTCCTTCCCTGAGCAACTACACAGCATCCAGCATAGCAAGGCTGCTGGGATAGTGTCAGCTCCAGGCCACCATGGGAATGCAGTTGATCATGGGATCAGTCTATGTTCAGAGCAGCTCCAAACTCACGCTATACACATAACTCTGCTCAGGATCTTCCCCTCTGGAGAGCCACTGCCCCTTCCTCTCCCCTTTCCCCTTCCTCCTCCCCCCACCATGCTTATTTCATTCCCTGGGTTTTGATCAGTGCTGTCTCCTCACTGCTAGTAGCAAGGACAGCCCGGGAATTCAAAGCTGCTTCCCATACTGATAAACTGGGTATCCCAAGGAGCTGTACAACTTAGTTTGAATATGAGCCTGCAGGAAGTTTTCCAGCCTATGCTGAAACTGGTTTATCTGCGGGTCCATGGCTTATTGATACAGTCATTGGATAGTTCAGTGCTAGGCAGGTACATCTGCTGGTTGTGGTAACCCCTTTGGACTGCAACACCTTCTTCCCTGTGATGATCAGTCAGGTTCAGCCAGTCATTCCAAAGTCCATCCCAAGGGATTTGTGCCTAGAGGCAAGTGTCTTCACTGTATCAGAGCTCAGAGCACATAGTCCCCAGGGCTAGAGAAAAGTATTTGTTGAGAGGGCATGTGAACTCAGTAATACATGCAGTGTTTCTCAAATCTCCCACTCTTCTGTAGCCGCTGAGTTATTTTGGTTTGGTTCATGTTGCTTTCAGTACTCTCTAATTTTCTTAAGTCATGTTTGGGTTTGCTGTACAGACCTCAAGGAAGGGAAGACTGCAACATTACCAGAATTTTCTGATCTCTCTTCACTGGGAACAGGACACAGTGTTGTATTTCTTGGCAGTCTCTCTGTTGCAGCTCATGCCATGAAGCATTCGGCATAACCCTTCAGTGCCTGCAGCTTTTTGATAGGACAGTATTGATGTTATTCCTGCTGTAGCTGCACAGATGGTCCATGCTGATAGGACGTGGTTTCTCTTGCCTCATATCTCTCTGGATTACGTACAAGCCCTTCGCCTCACTTGTCTCTTAAGTAGGGACTTTTTGCTAAGTGTGAGATGACCTGCATTTTCCTTGAAGGGCCAAAGGGATAAGTTCTAGCTGCATCTGTCAAACAGCAGTTGGAATATTGTCCTTTTGAACCTGGCATCCGACTTGGCTGCCATGTGCCCTGCGTAATCTTGAGCAGAAATTGGGGAGAAGGTCTCTGCAGCTACCGCTAATATCTTGGAAAGCTGCAGATGTTTAAAGCTACCTCTGCCATGGTAAAATGAGTCTTGGTGGTTTCAGAGGGTCATTGTCACTGTCACAAACAGGTGAGTGTTTGTGAATGCACGGGGAGATGGTTCAGGACTGTGGGTGATGCAGGCTGACCTCCTGACTACATGCAACCCTGGACATAGAGAGGCAGGGAAGACTCTTAAAAGCTCATTCTTGTAGAGAAATTTGAGTAAATCTATGGAGATCTTCAGAGTACAGAGCTTTCTTTCAGAAAGTCATCTGTTAAGGCAGAGAACCCATTCAGACAGAACTCATAAACCAGTGTAAATAGGAATTCAGGGTGTAACTTCTTAATCATCTTGCCCTTCTTCAAAAGGGAATAAGTAGACCTGAAGAGTTTTCTGGCTCTCTGTAATGATGGTTGAGAGAGAAAACATCTTCATAATGAAGGAATGTACTGAGCAGTCTACTGGTAGTTGAAGAGGAACTTGCACAGTTTTAAAGAATAACCTAAGATGCCCTTTGGGAGTTGTCTGCCTGACCAGAGGACAAACATAAAGATGCACTGGGGACTTCTGATACAAATGGGTGTGAGAAGAAAAATTTTGAACACAACCAAGGAGGGTACATAGATTAGTGAGAGCAAACATTATTCTCACTTGTTTCAGGGATAGCACATACAGTCTCTTCAGTATCAGTCTTTTTGCTGAGTATACATCTAGAAAATAATTTTTTTCAGGGACTGGGTTTCTGGGTTTCTCCATCAGTTTTTTTCTTTTGAAAGCTTACACTGAATGCTCTGAAATTGCAAGAGCAATCTCAACAGCTAGTGTGTGAGCTCCATGCTCTGGTTTCATTCATTCACCCACCAACCCCATACAGTGACAGCTCACTGTTCAAGAGCCAAATACTATTTCTTCTGCAATATTTACTATCCCAACAGATACAGGCAGCTGGTGCTCTGCAAGCTCAAGAACCCTGGAAGTGTATGTGTATTTGGTTTTTGTGGTATGTACCAGCCAGGAATTCAAAACAGAGAGCAGGAAATGTAGCAGGTTGGCAGCAGAAAGACAATGTCAGTCTGTGAAGACAAACCGTTCCAGTGCTTGTGTGGCACCTGAGGACATGTTTCAATGAAGAGAATGAGCTACTAGAAGGGGCTGGGGAGGAAATCATACTGACATTTCATGAAAGGAGCTTGAAAAACGCCTGTTTGACAGAGTCAGTGACAGGCCAAGATTGAAATACTTAAAAATCAGCACAAGAAACGAGAGAGGGTGTGCGACCCTGACAGATATTGTTAATCAAAGAAGGAATTATCTTATGTGGAGGTGCAGGTCATGCCTGTTGATGACCCACTCCAACACATACTGGATACATTCCTTTCATCATGTTTCTTTTTACCCTTACATAGTTTGCATACTTAAAAATACAAAATTAAGTGATAAAAATCACTCAGCCCTAAAGTGATCCAAAATTCCATAAATTAGGCCAGCCACAAATATGTTTGCTGTTGATGAGGATGTATGATAAAAATTTATGTCGATGTATAGATTGAATTTTTGTGCCTGTCTCAGTTAACATACCAATGTTTAACTGGAAATACTACTTACTTGCTATTCTTACATTCATTTCTGTGTTCTAAGCACCTTTTTTTTAATTTGGAAAGTGAAGCCTTCATAAACAATCTTTCTCTGTAAGATTTTTTTTTTTTTGACAGCTAATTAGATCTGTGAAGTTGGAACTTTATGGGACCTATTTATTAGGTACTTGCACATGTGAGTGGGGAAAAAAAAAAGCAGATGAAGCAATGATTATTTTATTTTCTTAGGAGACACCGCAAAATTACCTGGATATTTTAAGAGAGACAATAGTTGCTATGTTTTGGATACCACCTAGAAACCTTTCGGTGCAGAGTTTTGAAAATTTCTCCAGCCTCTCAGAAAACTGTGCTTATTTTATCCTGTAGGAAAAAGAAAAATAATGTTTTCATATTTAACACTTTCACATTCTAGGTAGCAGACTAAACAAATAATTTTCGTGTTTTTATTTATGAGATAATGGGAAAGAAGAACATAGATAAACACATCTGAGACCTCTAGTGAGATATTGTACAAAGGATGTTAATACCTTTTCATATTCCCATGTCTCACTGTTGCCTGAGCAACCAGGGAAAGCATTCCTAATCCTCTGCATTTTCCTGTATCATGGGGCAGCAAAGTGTTGGCTGGAAACGCAATTATGGCTATTTTTCTTTTTGCAACTAAGAGAAAGAAGACATGAAGGACTGAATAAACACCACAATAGCCAGTACTAATTTTATTTCTCCCCCAAACAGATGAACACTCACTGCACTAATTGCACTTATCATAGAATCATTCAGGTCGGAAAAGACTGGTAATATCATTAAGTCCAACTGTACACTGTGAAAATGCTGGAGTTTCCAGGTGAATGTGTTTTATGGAATGTTTCATCTGATTTCTCTCTACAAAGCCATTTTCTGAGCAGTTTATACAGCTTTTAGTATGATATTCAGCTGGTGCTGGTTCACAGCTGATTCAGTCAGTTCTTTGGCTGACCAATAACTCCCTTTTTGCTGGACTGCACTCCATTAAATAATACTGAAGGGTTAGTATATTATATCTTCAATGCTCATTGATTTTCTGTTACATGAAAGTCAGTTAACTTTTTTAGCTAAGCTTGGCTGGAAAAATTAAAATTCTCCTACCGTAAACCATGATTTCATATCTGTCTTGAGAACACTTCAACTGAAAAAAAAAAAAAAAAGTCTTAAAACTATAGGATGTTGAGAAAAAGAACACCACTGAGGAAATAGTGCTGGGTGCTTGTGTCACCTTTCTGATGTTAGTGAGGCTGAAAGGGTTATATATACTCCACGCAAAACAAGGGTCTTAGGAAGCGCAGTTGAGCACTTGCAAATCCAGCTAAAATAAATGGCAGCTGAGGATTGTTACTTTTGAGATATCAGGCTTTTAACTTTTAATACAGAGGGGTCCTTTTTAGCAATAGCACAGAACAACCAGCCAAAGAGGGATACAAACACTACTCAGTTTTGAGGCTTAATGAATCAACAAAGAAAAAAGTATCAGTTCTCAATTCTAAATGATAATTCTCTTTTTGTTTTATATACTTGAATAAAGATGAAGAAAATAATAGTATGAATGAAGGTGCCCAACTCCGTTTGAGGTGTGTTGGCTGCTGCTTTCATTTGAAGCAACATCACTGGTTTTGCACTTGTACCCTTTAAAAACTGGGAGAGCAAAGAAATTGAATTAACTTGCCTCTGGGGGTTGAGAGAAGTTCAGAATGTTTTTTTCAAGTAACACATTAGTTCCACAGCTTTGATATAAAACTAAATGATGGATAACTTGTTTTGATGTTGTAACACATGGCTCCCAGTCATCAGAGATGTCTGGACATCTCTGTGTGTGAGTCATCCCACTGAACTTAATATGGAACCTAATGTGATTACAATAAGCTAACTCCAGTGCAAATCTAAGACTATAAAGTTTCAAAACTGGGGTCAAAATGAAAGTTTGCAAAAGCTCGTCATATTTAAAAAAGACACTGAAAGTGCTAAAAAAAAAAAATCAAGTAAAACCCAATGTTAAAATTCTTACATAAAGAAGGAAAATCATAGAATCTTAGAATGGCGTGGGTTGGAAGGGACCTTAAAGAACAACTCATTCCAACCCCTCTGCCATGGACAGGGACACCTTCCACTAGATCAAGTTACTAAGAGCTACATCCAACCTGGTCTTGAACACTAGCAGAGATGGGGCAGCCACAGTCACTCTGGGCAACCTCTGCCAGGGCCTCATCACCCTCACAGGGAAGAATTTTTTTCCTAATACCTAATCTAAACCTACTCTCTTTTAGTTTGAAGCCATTCCCCCTTGTCCTGTAAAAAGTCTCCATCTTTCTTGTTGGCTCTGTTCAGGTACTGGAAGGCCATAATTAGGTCACCCGAAGCTTCTCTCTTCCAGGCTGAATGTACCCAGTTCTCTCAGCCTTCGAAGTTGCTCATCAGTTATTGAAATGATTTTATTTATTGTTTGACTAGGAAGCAAATGCATCTATAGATTGTGGTTTAGATTTTTTTAATCCTTTGTGGCTAGGACCATACTGTTGCAGAGCTGTTCTTTTGGGGTTAAGTGAGATCCTATGTAAATCAGCGAGAGTATTGGGACTTCATTTCTAAATCTTTGATGTTATTTTTCATGCAGGACAAGAATAGATTATTATTTATTTTCAAGTTCTGATACATGAATAGTAGCTTTGTAAAAAAGCATACACTTTATATACACAGTATATACTTAAAAGGAGACATGTAAGATTGTTCAGCAATAAGGAACATGTTTTCCCATGCTTTTAAAGCTTCAAAAAGCTCTGGTCCCACCTGAGACTTTGCAAAACAGACTTGTCATAGACTGGCTGCTCTCAGATTCCACAGTTAGCATAAGTTAAGAGACAAAAGATCTATAGTTGGACTGTACATGAGGGAAAACAGCATTTTTTCCTTCTAAAACAGTTAATTCTGTAAATTCAGATGGTAATATTATACAATACTCTGCACAGAGTGGGAGGTGGACCATACATATGCCCAAGTATGTGGTACACTCTATAAAAAGTGTAGGAGGCTCTGCAGTTCCTATCTCACCACTGAGCTGCAAATGTAACTTCTTGCTTGTTCATTCCTCTCCATCCCTCTCTCTGTCCTTGTATCTGCTCACACTTCTGCATGTTAGGAGGCCATCTAGACCTTAAGTGTTGATCTAGAAAATAAATACAGGCTCTTGCTATTTACACTGTTCGTTTGATGTTGCTTGTTTAGGCAAAGGGTGGCAGAAACAAAGCCAGAAACGAGCCTGGGACAAAAAAACCCATCTCCCGTGGCCTGGGGGCTACTGGCTGCAAGACACCGCCTAGGATGATCCCCTAGCTCCCAGAGAAACCCCAACCGCGAGCCTGATTGCGGGGAGGGGGGGAGGCGAGGAGCGGGGGCAGTGCTCTCCGGCCGTCTGGAGGCCGCGGTTCCCCGGTGCTCTCTGTCCCGTCAGGCGCGGAGGGAGAAAAGGGCGGGAGCAAACCTTTCCTAAGCCATGAGGCCACCGGGTTCGGACACCCCCCGCCCCCCCACGTCCCCGTCACTGCAAGCCCCCGGGGGCCTCCCGTTCCGTGCGGCCCGAGTGTGGGAAGGGACCGGGGCGGGCGGTGCCCGTCCGCGGGGAAGCGGAGCGCGGAGCCCCCTCCCCTGCCTGGCCGCTGGCTGCCGTCTTTCCCCACCGTTCGGCCGGCCCGAGCTGCCGCCGCCGCCACCGCCGCCTCCATCTTGAGCGTGTGTCCCCTGCTCCCCCCCNTCTGGAGGCCGCGGTTCCCCGGTGCTCTCTGTCCCGTCAGGCGCGGAGGGAGAAAAGGGCGGGAGCAAACCTTTCCTAAGCCATGAGGCCACCGGGTTCGGACACCCCCCGCCCCCCCACGTTCCCGTCACTGCAAGCCCCCGGGGGCCTCCCGTTCCGTGCGGCCCGAGTGTGGGAAGGGACCGGGGCGGGCGGTGCCCGTCCGCGGGGAAGCGGAGCGCGGAGCACCCTCCCCTGCCTGGCCGCTGGCTGCCGTC
>VXAY01006930.1:5130-44073 GCA_013399855.1 Oxyruncus cristatus | reverse complement strand
CCTCACACCCCCGCGCCAGGGTCGCGGGAAGGTGACCGGACGGGCGGGAAAGAGCTGGGGGAGCACGGTGCGCCGCAGCCTGCGGGCCCTTCCCGCGTGCCCGCTCTGCCCCTGCGCGGAGGGAGCGGCCCGCGGACCCTCGCGGAGGAGGGGGCGGCGGAGGAGGGGGGGCGGCGGCGAGTGCCTGGGGACGGGGAACGGACAGCGCTGTGTCAGCCGCCCCCCCCCTTAGTCGCCATCTTGGCCCCCCCTTTTTCGCGGCGTTGGGGGGCACCGCCCACCTTCTCTTACGCTATTGGCCCAAGTGGGGCCAAGCGCCCCGCCTTTAGTCCCGCAAAGTCTTGCGTTGCTATTGGTTTTGGAGTTGGGACGTACGGCGGCGACAGGCAATCGCTTTCCGGTCCTGGTGCGCTGTCTCTCGCTCTCCTCCGCCCTGGCCCCTCTCCTTGGAGACTGTTCTCGCTCCTCGGGGAGCGGCGGTCCCGCCTGGGCATGGCCCGGTGCTGGGCACTGGTGGGGGTCGTCGCATGCAGCCGCCGCGTCTTTTCCTCTGCCGGGGTCGGCTTCATTTTTGTCCGAGTCCCTACTGTGCCTTGAGCCAGATCGCTTACTGCTACTGCAGTTCCCTGCAGGAATCCCGTGTCCCTCTCTGCGCAGGATAGCTCCTGAGAGGAGCTCCCGTCGGCACCTGACAGCCCATGGCACATCATAGTTCCCTCAGCTGCTGCTGAGGCCGACACAGCTCATGGCACACACCATCTGTTGTGAGCCCAGGCGTTACCTTAAACTTTATCCACAGCCTGTCTCACAGCCCTCTTCACTCTAGAAGGAGGTCCTCTCTTGCAGCCTGGTGCATCTCCTGTCAGCTTGGTTTGGTTACAGAATCGATAAAGATTTTCATGTGTGCCAGGACAGGCAGTTCTCCATGACATCCACTGAGCACTGACACACTTCGTTGTAGGCATCAATGTGGGTGTCAGGAGTATAAACCCTTGGCAGATGCATGCAGGGGATATGAGCCTGTGCTAAGCACGGGCACAGCAGCAAAGTGGAGGGGCGTTGTTTAGGGCGGTAGGAGTTTAAACAGCATTGTGGTTGGCAAAAGGTGGCGAGGGGGCTGCAACGGTTCCAGGTTGTTTCTTTCCTCTGGCATCTGTTGCTTTTGTTTTTCATATGTGTTTCTTAAATAGCTCCATGGGTGTTTGTTCCCCATTGCACAGGAGTGGGTTTTAAATCCCAGCAAACAGCCACAAGTGGCAGGGCTGGGTGGCTGGCGGTGCAGGAGAGCAATGCTGAGGAACATCTCCAGACATCATATTTGACTTGATGTCCCAAAGGGAAACAGTCTTTGGTGACAACAAACCCCAAACTGTTTAGGACTGTACGAGCAATAGCCACTGCCAGTAGTCATGGTGTGCCAGAGTCGAACAAGGGCCACATTGCTCACATCTGCTGCTGCTCACTAGGTCCAGGTGGCCTTCTTGCTGCAAATCACCGAAGTTCTTCATTGTTGAGGGACCCAGTTCTTCACTGGGATCACCAAGCCATGATGGAAAGGGCCAGGAAACTCCCCCACTGCCTTGAGTTCCAACCTTGCATCCTCTGCGTGTTAGCAAAGAAGTAAATCCTTGGTTGTTCAGTGTGGGAAGGCTAGAAGGAAGGACTGTGGCATGAAGGAGAGTTGGGAAGGAGACTGAGGCAATGTGAGATGGTGTCTCTTACTCTTG
Source organism: Oxyruncus cristatus (assembly GCA_013399855.1). Taxonomy (NCBI): domain Eukaryota; kingdom Metazoa; phylum Chordata; class Aves; order Passeriformes; family Cotingidae; genus Oxyruncus; species Oxyruncus cristatus. The sequence goes on along the minus strand of VXAY01006930.1, from coordinate 42,346 downwards.
GAAATGGCCAACACAGAATTGCATGGGTGTAAATCACAGCAACACTTAGCCTTTCCTTTAGAGGATTTATTTGTGTCAAATATTTCAGGCTGTGTGTATAATAGGGGACTGTATTGTGGTGTTGTTCGATACATGTTGATCTCTTCATTTTTTTTAGTGGAGCTTTTGACCCCTTTGTAGTAAATTTAAATGTCCTGGTGATGGGCTTGGTTGCCTTTTGCAGCCCTCTCAGGCATCTCCTGCCTACAGGTGTAAAAGCTCCTTCTCAGGAGAATTGAACCGCTCCTGAATGAACTCCTGGGGTGGAGTTCAGTTCATTCCCAGCAGCTTTATGTGTCGTAGCCACCTTGTTTGCTCAGTTGTACTCTCTAGGAACTTCACACCCTGCTCCTGGCACAATATCCAGTGGAAATGGGTGATGGGAGGGTTTTGGAAAGCTTTGAGCATACTATGGCAATAGCGAGAGCATGACTGTTTGAACTTTCTGCATTCACATCAGCAACCTTTGTCCATGGTAGGACATAATCAGCATGGGTTGAAATAGCATTTAACCCCACCAGTGTCAAGTATCTTTAGCATTTCAGTGTGCATGGGTGCTGTTTGGAGAGGAATTTTTTTTTATATGTAGCTGGGAGGTGTTTTCAAGTGTGCCAGGGAAATCAAAACATGTCTAGGTTGTTGCTTAGAAATTTCTGTTGTTGTAGACAAGGTTGTAGTGTTCAGCTCAGTGTGTCTGAGTTCATTTCATTGCTGCTTCCAAAGTTGTTTTTGGAAGTGGGTAGCTGTGTCTCTCCTGATATCCAAGCGCATATCTGGAGAACAGTGCATCTTATCCCAGGTACTCATCTCTTGCTGGCAGCAATTTCCATGCCATTTTAGGTGCTTCTTCATAGTGCTAAGTAATTGTGTATTTGCTCTGACTCATGTGATTGAGAGTCTCTGGAGCTATGGCCTTTGTAGAGCACAAATAATGCATTGGCTAACTACAAATTGTGGGTTTATGTTGTGTTTTCTTGTCTGTGGGTCCCACAGAAAGGGACTGAATGTGGGATTGCTTTAAATAAGGGTGAGGTGCAGGTTCAGGCCTCTGCATAGCAATAGATAAGCTCTGGGATGGCTTATCTTCTCAAGAAGAATTTACATTTACTTTTCTTTGTCTAGTTTCCAATTTCGATCAGACTCAGCTCATTTCTTCCCATAACTCATGTTCCCATTGTTGACCCTCCCTTCTTGCTTGCGTTGCTCACTTGGCTTTCTCTCCGCTTTGCCTCTTTGCTAGCTCCCTTCTTCGCCCTCTGATCACTGAGCTCTGCCATGTTTGCATCCTCCCCCAGATCATCTCGCCAGCTTCAGGCTTCTCCTCTGATCCCCTTTGACAGGCACCTCCCTAACGTCAGGAACCAACTCTCAACATATTATCTGGGTTGCTGATTAGTAGTTTGCGAGGACAGAGATGACCTGGGCTTTTTGTTAAGGCTCTGAGCAAATACCATTGCGTGGTTCCTGGTGCGTTCTGGAAGCTACCTTGCTGCTTTCCTGCTTGTACCCCTGTGGATTCTCCATGCAGAACCAGCTCAGGTGCATGAATGTGAGTTATGACTCCAGAGGGGCTAACACTGAGCCAGAGCTACTAAGTCCGTTTGGATCCATGCTACTTGTTCCCATGCTCGTTCCCCTTTGCTTCCTTCTTGATCCCACTGAAGAGCAGAAGGGACACACATCTGGTATCTGATATATTGCTTGATTCATCCTCTGGTTCTGTTTGTGACCCATTTGCATGTTGGAAAGGACACAGTCTGTTCAGCATACACTATCTGGAGAACAGTGTAAGGAACAGGTCTATCTGAGAGAGAAAAGCCAAGCTAGAGGATGATTTTTCATTACAGAACTTTTTGCATCTACAGTGCTGGAACAGAAGAATTGGTGGTGGCAACCTGTAGGTGTGAAACTTGGAGGAGCTCCCTCCTGGACTGAAGGAGAACTGCTAGTTTTCTCATCTGGAGCTCAGTGACAAAAAAAAAAAAAAAAAATTGGGAACTGCTTTCATAAGACCTGAACATTGCATTCCTTTTGAACTAGAAAACATCCAGCACATTTGTGTGCTATTGGGGATATAAAAGAAAAGTCACAGGCAAGAGAACAGAGAAGAACTCATTGGCTTGTGTAAGCTTAATATGTGAATGGTGCAAGCATATGTGATAAGTAGTATTTGAATTTCAGAGGATCTGAATGTTTGCTGATCTGAATGCACAGCAGACTGTATACTGTGCCGTAAAATTATTTTGAGCTCTTCTTACTGGTGGTATGGTGGTACATACATCTCCTGAGTTGCAAATAGAGAAAGTTGGAGGGTGCTGTGCATTGCTCTGATACACAGTGCAAGAAATGGTTGATATATCAATTACCTGCTTGGATCTAAGCAGATATAAAGACTCAGCAAGCCTGAAACTGCTGAAGTCTCTAGTAGAAATTTGCTCTATTGCAATGTTGAGTAGTTTTTCAGTCTGCACTGTTTCTTGCTTGTCTCCTCGTCTTACCCTGTCTTCTGTCCTGTTTTGTTACAAGGTCTCTGGACCACAGTGATGAGGAAGCCTCGAAGGAGGTCCCGACAGAATTTGAAGGGGAGGCGTTCTCCCTCGCCCTACAGCCTCAAGTGCTCCCCGACTCGGGAGACGCTGACATATGCTCAGGCCCAGCGGATCGTGGAGGTGGACATTGATGGGCGGCTTCATCGCATCAGCATCTACGATCCCTTAAAACTCATCACAGAGGATGAGTTGACTGCCCAGGACATTACCGAGTGCAACAGCAACAAGGAAAACAGTGAGCAGCCCCTTTTGCCTTCCAAATCTAAGAAAACGCCTTTTAAAGGCAAGAAGAAGGAGTCCTGCTCCAAACATGCACCAGGGACATCTTTACACTTACCCCAGCCCAACTTCCGTGTCCTGGACTCTTTCAGCCAGCCAGATGCCCCTCCTCTTCCTGCTGCCTACTACCGGTACATGGAAAAGCCTCCTGAAGACCTCGATGTAGAAGTGGAGTATGACATGGATGAGGAGGATCTGGCATGGCTGGAAATGGTCAACGAGAAGAGAAGGGCTGATGGTTATGGAACAGTTTCTGCTGACACTTTTGAACTGCTGGTGGATCGATTGGAAAAGGAGTCCTACCTTGAGAGCCGGAACAACGGGGCTCAGCAGTCCCTCATCGATGAGGATGCCTTCTGCTGTGTCTGCATGGATGATGAATGTCACAACAGTAATGTCATTCTGTTCTGTGATATCTGCAATCTGGCCGTGCACCAGGAGTGTTACGGTGTGCCCTATATCCCTGAGGGGCAGTGGCTTTGCCGCTGCTGTTTACAGTCCCCTTCTCGCCCTGTGGATTGTGTCCTTTGCCCGAACAAAGGTGGAGCCTTCAAGCAGACTAGTGATGGCCGCTGGGCTCACGTGGTTTGTGCCATCTGGATCCCAGAGGTCTGCTTTGCAAACACTGTTTTCCTGGAGCCCATTGAAGGGATCAGTAACATCCCTCCAGCTCGGTGGAAGCTCACATGCTGTATCTGCAAGCAGAAGGGCATGGGAGCTGCTATTCAATGCCACAAGGTGAACTGTTACACTGCTTTCCACGTCACCTGTGCCCAGAGGGCTGGTCTCTTCATGAAGATTGAACCCATGAGGGAGACCAGCATCAACGGCACGACATTCACTGTGCGCAAGACTGCCTATTGTGAGAGTCATTCCCCACCTGGAATGGTAAAAAAACAGTCTCCAGCTGCTAGTGGTGATGGGCAGGAGGACACTGTGAAGGAGGAGGGAGAGGAGGAAGCCAATTCTGCCCCTCCCAAAGGGTCTCTGAAAAAGAACCAAGTGAAATTGAAGCAAAAGATCAAAAAGGAGCCTGATGATTTGACCAAATGGCGTTCATCTGTGCCCATGGTGACCATCACACAAATTCCTTCTTACAGGTGAGTGTTTCAGGTTTAGGGAAGGAGTTGAACAGCTGGAGCTAACAGGATCTGTTTTAAGGACTCAGTCCCTGTCATTGTTGAACTTGGAAACACCAAGGTGTTGCAGTCAGTACCTAGCAATAAATATTGCTGTGTCCAGGGTGCTCTGCAGCATAATTCCTGACTGGCTTTCTTCTACGTGAGTGTCACCAGTATACTATGCTTTTCTTGCTTTGCCAAGCAGCCATCCTAGACTGTTGTGTAACGCAGACTTCATGGTTGTCCCTAACAGCAAACACCCATCTAGCATGAAAGTGTTTTTAAAATACTTCAGGCATTACAGGTTGGCAGACAGGTAGGGGTTATCCCACTATTGACCTTTTTTAAGTCTCATTTTGTAGCTTCTTAATTCCTCCTTTTATTACAGAGCATGTCAAACCTTTTGGTGTTGCAAGCAGCTTTGAATTTGACTGTTTATTTTTCCTCCCAGCTCTCCCTCGTGCAGAACTAGGTGGTGCTGAATTTTTGTTTGGTGCCTTAGGAAGTGTGTTGATGTGTCGCTGGTATTTTAACAGATAGGCGTTGGAAACTGCTGATAAGGCACCATGTACAATCTAAGAATGGTAAGCAAGGGTTAAAATAGGTGATATATTATTCTTGGACTCCTGTCAAGACCCCAGCTTAAGAACATCAGGCTTAAATGGCCCCCAGAAAGTTCTTAACACAGAGAGTGGTTTTGAAATTAAGACTTGGTGCTGAATTGGTGATTGTGTACTTTGACAGTGCTGTGGCAAGTGCTTGGTGAGAATCTTCAGCCAAGCTGCTACTAATGCAGGGATATATTGTGAAAAGTAGGCACATATGTCTTCATGCTAAGGAGATCCCAGATCATACCAGTTTATTTTAGAGTGTGCTTGACACAACACTGCAAAGCTTCTTTGGGAAACCTAAGGGTCCGCTGAGTCACAATTGCTTTGCACTTGGCTCTGTGACACTTCTTTGCTTCCTTCAGGCTGAACAAAATTTGCAGTGGGCTCTCCCTCCAGAGGAAGAACCAGTTCATGCAGAGGCTCCACAACTACTGGCTGCTGAAGCGGCAGGCGAGGAATGGGGTGCCCCTGATCCGGCGCCTGCACTCACACCTCCAGTCCCAGCGGAACACAGAGCAGGTACTGGTCCCCATCTGAACACCCATGGGAGGATGGAAAGCTTGCATTCCAAGGGGAGACGTGCTTGGCACATGGCTGGGAAGGGCATTAAGGGTGAAAGGATCAGAGGCCTGATTTGAGTGTCTTCTGGTCTCCTCTTGGTATGCTCATGCCTGAAGAACTGAGTTAATATATTAGTGGGATATCCATCATGCCACTAAAATTTGTGTTGATGAGACTGCAGGTGGGAGTTTTTCCTCTGAGTCAGGAGATCCAGGATTGCGCAAGGGTGTGATGGACCCTTGGTGGACTGATCTTTTAGATGATTTATAAAATCACATTTCTTGCGAGTGATAAAATGGGTGTTAGCTCCAGAGTTCTGGCCAAATTCTAGTTTGGGTCATTCTTCCTGCAGCTTCAATTTCTGCCCGTCCCATGTACATTCATATGGAATTTTAGACATAATCATCAGCTCTGGACTCCTTTGCTTCCTCCTCTGAGCTGGTGTCTAGAGTCACTCGATCTCAATGCTATTAAACAACACTGCATTTGGCATGGGAAGTAGTTGGTGAACCAATGAAGCAGTTGGACTCTACCCTCTAACATAGCCTGTCAGTAGGTATTGCGTACAACGCACACATATATTTTTACTATAGTTGGAGGAATTTATAGACTTTTCATTTGCAAGAAGACTGCTCTGGGTGATAAATAAAAAAATTATTTCCCACTTATCAGTGTGGAGCTTGGAAAAGTGCAGCATTTCCTTGGTGTATTACGTTGGCAATTTACCATAGGTAAGTTCTTAAAAACAAATGTCATATTAATATAAACCATGAAGATCTTATGAAGCAATTGTCTTCTTGGCAATTGTGTGAAAGTGTATGCACTTCAGGTATATCATCCAAGCCATTAAGAAAGCTACAGATTTAGGAGAGGAAGGGTGATTTTGTTGAGAAGCCACTGAGCTGTGTCTTGGAAGGTGTGAGCTCATCTCCCAGTGTTGGCTGTTCCTTTGTATTTTGGCAAATGTCTTTCCGTGGCTCTATTTCTTATTGGTTACAAAGAAGATAATAATAGCTCTTTCCTCCCCTGCTTTTGGTCACCTTGCCTTTATATTGTAAATGCTTTGGGCTGCTGCTTCAATGCTCAGCAGCCAACAGAAAAATTTCCAGCCTCTGTAATAAACTTGGATATAAAAACTGGGAGGATGTAAACGAACATGCACTGAAGTGTGTTCCCAGAGTGTAGCTACAGTATAACTTAGGCTAACTTCACAGATAATATAAAATCTAGAAAGGTTGATGTTGTGTTTGTTACAGCTAAATGCTGTAGAAGGAAGGGAGCATAGTCTGAACACGAGACAAGTGAATAGGAGGAAGAGAAGAGCAATTCAGTGGGGATGCCTAGAAAAAGAAGGAAACACAGGAAACCAGTTGTGTTTTTTATCTCACCCCACTGCTGTATCTTACAGAAGGAGCAGGATGAGAAGACCAGTGCAGTGAAGGAGGAGCTGAAGTACTGGCAAAAACTGCGGCATGACTTGGAGCGGGCTCGACTGCTCATTGAGCTGATCCGTAAGAGGGAAAAACTCAAACGGGAGCAGGTGAGTAGTTTTGGCTGTTGAGTTGCTGCACTTAACGTCAGTCCCATGCAAACACTCTGTGCTGCAGGAGGCAGAGGAGGAAGACAACAGTTTTTCTTGAGCCTTTTCCTCTTTTCGTAGAGTCGGAGTGTTGGGTGCGCAGAACTCTCTCTCCCTGTTTCAGTCACAGGTTTGCACTGTGCAGCCTCTGCCCTCAGAACCAGGACTGGGCTGCAAAGTGCTGGGAAAAGATATTTGCATAACTAATAGTGTGTTTGTTTCTGTCCTACAGCACCCCTTCTGTTTCTGGGCAAGTGTTTTGCAGAGTAGAAGTTAGAGTCTTCTTTCATTATTATTTCAGGAGTTTGGTAACACCTACTCCAGAGAAAGGTCTAAATCACAATTCAGCTCTTAATCTGTAAGCTAAAAATTCCTGTCATTTGGCTTCTATGTACAGTTTTTAGATGAAAAAGTTTTATGGTGGAGACAATTTACTAAATTTTCCAGTTTGCTCTTTGAGCTGTGTGCAGATCTCCAAAGTTGCACCAGTGAAGGTTGCTTCCCATGCTTGCCAGCTTTTTCTGTTGAGGGTCTTTGCTTGCCTTACCTAATTAGTTGCTGCACCCACGACTATGCTCTGTGGCAGGAGTATCTTCAAGGACAGCTTCATGAAAGGCTCACCTTGCATACAGTGAGACCTTACATGTGTCCTCAGGCCTTGCCTGGGTGCTTTCAGAGTGTCTGCAGGGAGCCAGGCAGAGGAAAAGCAGCATCGTCTATGATCACAGCTCCTCTGCAATTTTTTTGTGGCCAGAAATTACCCATAGCTTTTCTGGAGTCCTTTTGATGCCAGCACTGGTTCATTTTCTGCGTTGTCCTCGATTTACATCAGTAGCTCAGCCCTACTTGCTGTGTGGACATATTTTAGGTAGGAGGATCAAAAAAAAAAAAATCATTCTTGGGCTTTGTTCACATTTGATATCTTGACATGTCCCTGTCACAGCTGGCTAAATCCATAAAAGCTTATGGAAACTATGGTGTGTTTTATAAAATGATGAAATATCACAGAAAAGTGTGTCTAGTTGGAGCTCTATCCCAACCCAGCTTTTAGGTGAGTGGAGAAGGATGCTCCGGAATCAAGCATCTTTGACTTCTTTCCTGTTCTGGGGGAAGAGTGTGGTCTTTATATCTTGTCTTCATTTATTCTCTCACTGATGCTGTCTTGTTGCTTAGCACATCAGTTTGCTTTGTGTAAACAGACTTGCTTACCTTTGCTGTCGGAGTGGTTGATTTAATGACATAATGAGCGATTATAAGATCAAAGAAATTAAAATGTTAAAAGACAAATAAATACTTTTATCCTGTTCCAGTTTTCTTTGAATAGATTTTCAGGGCTACAAATTGTTTGGTTGAAATCAAACAGTATTAGAGACTTCATAAGGGATATAAGAAACTGTATTAGGAATTTTCAGACATCCAACCACTGTTGTTGTTTGGCTTCTACCTTGAAGTCTGAGAGCTTACTTCTTAAACTTTGTTTATGCTCTAGTCTAATTATGGATGGTGTTGTTCATGTAAATGCCTGCGTACTTTCAACTTTTGTATAATGTTGCTAATTGGCATAATAATAATAATAATATCTTGAGGCAGGGAGTTCTACAGGATAATTTACCAGGCGTGAAAAACCTCTGCCTGTTTTCATTTTTAGGTGTAGTATCTTTTAATTTTCTGGGGCTTCCTCTTGTTTTGACTTGATGAGATTGAATAAACAGGAGTTCCTCATATGTAAAAGGATTGGACTATGCAGTTAGACTCTGTAAAGTGCTGTCTGCTGATGTACATCCTGCACATGGAGAGCACAATGTGTTTCCCAGAAGTTCTACAGCAATGAGTCTACCAGGCTAGTCGTATGCTGACCTGAGGTTTCCACCACTGAGTAGAGCTGGGGTGATGATTCAAAACAAACTGGAGGGAGATGCCACTCACGTATCCTGTCCTCCGTAACTGTGCTCATCGCTGTTTTCTCATTCCCAGGTCAAGGTTCAGCAGGCTGCTATGGAGCTACAGCTGACCCCTTTCAATGTCCTTCTGCGCACAACACTGGATCTACTGCAGGAGAAGGATGCTGCCCAGATCTTCACAGAGCCTGTTAACCTGAATGAGGCAAGTCTCTTTCCTAGAGGTGTCTAGTGGGTTGCAGATAAGGTGTTGCTGGGCAGAGGCTCATGTGCAGTCATAACCCTGGAAGCACAAACTACCTTGAACCAAGCTGCTGGTGGACTAAAGAATATCTCAAAAAGGACTCACGATGTGAGTATCCTTCCAGGCCAAAAAAGGGCATGTTTTTCTGGAAGCTTTAGCACATCTTGTACAAGTAATGTTTTGCAGAGCCAGGGTATGTCTGCCTTGACTGGGTGACACAGAAATGAACTTCTGACGCTGCCCCTTGCCAGTGGAAAGGGCATTAAGAGTGCTTATGATGGGTGCACTCTAGTTGGCTAGTAAATGGTTTTTGTAATTGTACAGGTTTTATATGTTTAGGTTCCAGATTACCTGGAATTCATTTCCAACCCAATGGATTTTTCCACCATGAGGCGGAAGCTGGAGTCCCACCTGTACCGAACATTGGATGAGTTTGAGGAAGACTTTAACCTTATAGTTACCAACTGCATGAGGTATAATGCTAAAGACACGATTTTCCACCGAGCAGCTGTCCGGCTCAGAGACTTCGGAGGAGGGATATTGCGTCACGCACGGCGGCAGGCTGAAAGCATTGGCTTTGACATTGGTGTGGGGATTCACCTGCCTGAGTCACCCAAAACCGAGGACTTTTACCGCTTTTCTTGGGAGGATGGTGAGTAATTATTAACATTTTTTTCTCAGGCAGATCATAATTTTTGTTCTGAGCTTGTCTTTCAGCCTGCATGGAAATCGTAGTCATCATTCTACATACAAGACTTTTCCTATCCATCTGTTTACCTAGGCATAAATCTAACTCCTTTAGAGCCTCAGAGAGTGGGCTTTCAGGTGATCTAGGCACTCTGAGCTAGGTGCAGCTTAGCTCCAGCTCTCTTAGGGCATGTCTGTCTTGGAAGAGCCTTGTAAAGTGCTCATGCTCTTTGATTTGTGCTGTGACTGTAGTACAAACTTGCTATTTTACAAAGCAGTGCAAAGCTGGATCTAGGATTTTTTGCTTTGGGGAAAACTCACGCATTTCTTTGTATTGTAAATTGGCAAGGTGTAGAGCCACTGGGTTACATGGAGCGCTGAGGTCTGGGAGGGGGTGATGGGGCGGTCAAAGTACTGGGACCCAATCAGTCCTTCTAGCTGAGATTTCCCATTCCCAACATTATCGCATCCATTCCTACAGCCCTCTTGCGATGCAGCTCCAAAGCATTGGTTGAAAAACTTGGCTAAACTTAGTATAGAATACTTAGGCCAATATGAAGCACTCAGAGCTTGCAGTCTGCCATCTGTTGAAGCTCTCTTGGGTACAGGTGGAGAGTCATTATGAAATTTGTGTTCGTGTACGATAGCATGTCTTTTAGCTGTCTGTCCTGCTCCTTTGGAGGCCAGCCCTTCAACAGAGCCAGAGGAATGGCAAATGTTATGTTTTGGCCAGTTCTGTTTGTGGTCTGATTTTGTCATTTAATCTGACAATGAAGTAGGTTTCTGACAAGAACCTAGACTGTGAACTGTTCTGTGTGGGGTTCCTTAGAGGAACTAAAGGGCAGTGCAAGTTAAATCAGCTGCTTTTTGCCCAAAGGAAGGAAGTCAGACCTCCAAGGTTAATGATTGCTAAATCCTCAGACTAAAGCGATTCATTCATGAATTCATCAAAGGGAGTGAGGCATGGCAGTGGTCCCAGATGCTTCTTCAAGGAGCCTTACTCCTTCCCTTCACTGTTACAATCTCTTTTGATGCAGTGGATAACATCCTCCTCCCGGAGAACCGGGCTCACCTCTCCTTGGAGGCCCAGCTGAAGGAGCTGCTGGAAAAACTAGACATAGTGAGCACCATGCGGTCCAGTGGTGCACGAACACGACGCATCCGGCTCCTGAGACGGGAGATCAACTCCGTTCGGCAGAAACTGGCCCAGCAGCAGAACAAGACCATGGCCAAGGGGGAGACTGTGCTGCGGGACCAGAGGCTGGAGAAAACTTCAAGGGATGGGGATGAGGAAAGGGAGAAAGGTGAGAGGTTGCAGCAGGATTTTAATTCCAGCTCTCAAGTGCATGTCAGCAGACAAGAACTGCTGTTTCTCCTGTCTGTGGCCCTCATGAGAGATGGGAATGGCTGTTGGTAGTTTTGGGAGTCACTCTTCATAAAATTTTCAGGCAGGTTCTTTACTCCTTTAGCAGATGATGCCAAGCCCCCGCACCCTCCAACCCTGGAGCCCACAGGACCTGCACCCTCCCTCTCGGAGCTGGACTCTCTGCAGGACCCTCCAACACTCAAACCCATCAGTGAAAGTAAGTCCTTGAATCAGCTGCAGAAGAGGGTGGTGTTGGACAGGGAGCTCTTTGACAAGAAGGCTCTGCAGCGGGAGAGCCAAGCCTTCCAACACCTGCTCACCAACAACAGCCTGAATGGACTGGCCTTGTCGCCTGCAGACACCCCTGCCAACCCCTCCTTCAGCAACGTGGGCCGACGAACATCTGTTCTTTTTAAAAAAGCTAAGAACGGGGTGAAGCTGCAGAGAGGTCTGGACTGCTCCCTGGAAAACAGGGAGGACCACAGGCAGAGCGGGCAGCTTTCACCCTCCTGCCCTGATGGGGAGCGACAAGCTCGGAAGCGGCCACAGAGCAGAACCTGCAATGAGAGCAATCGAGAAAAGTCACCCAGGCAGGCAGGACAGAGAGGTAAGGAAAGACTGGACGTGGCACTTAGTGCCATGGTCTAGTTGACATGGTGGTGTTAGGTTATAGGTTGGACTTGATGATCTCAGAGGTCTTTTCCAACCTAATTGGAAATCCCAATTCCTTGGGATTTCTTTTCCCCCTGAACCCTTGGAAACTGAGAGATGGGACCGAGGGCATAGAAATCCTGGGACTGAGTAAAAACTTCTGCATCCGAACTACACATCTGGAACTGACTTTATGCTTAGGGGAAAACATAGGCTTCATGACCAGATGTGCCTGGTGAAAGCTGCATCTCTTCCACATGTTTCTAAAATAAGGCAGACAAGACATGTCTATAATGAGTTGCACTTCTCCACTGACTGTACATGTTGTTTTTGGTATCTTAGTTCAACTCTAGTCACCTTCATTTTAGACATTTAAAGGTACCAAGATGAAGCTCAGGGAAGTCACAAGTGATTCTTTTCTTTGCTAGTCTGCATGGCTCCTGTAAGAGAGCATTTTCCATTTTCTGGAAGGCAGGCCAATGTGCCCAGCTGCTTGCAGAGCCATTGAGTAGCCTGGTTGGAGACTCTGGGCTGAGATGTGGGCATTCCTGCCCTTATAGAAGGGTTTGTGTTGGTTTGATCACTCTTAGGAGTGAGAGTTTCCTGCTGCAGAAATGATGCATTTGGTTGCAAGTGTGCACAGTGTGTAGTAACACAGCACCCAGGTAAGATGAGATGTTAAACATTGCTTTCAAATCAGCTGTACCCTCGATTCTGGAGTTTAAATAAAATTGGTGGGAATACCAAGAAGATTCCTTTTCAGATTAGGTCTGCAAATAAGAATAAACAGCTGAGGTGAAATTTGGAAAGACACAAGAGGAAAGAGACATCTGAGTGACAGCACTGTAATTGCTTTTAATTCTGCGTGAACAGTTGTTGTGGGACAGTTCCCATCTGTAAGGTTTGACTTGCCCTACACTTCAAATAATATCTCATAACTATGAGGTTATCATAAGGTTGCTAGCATATTGAGAGTGGGAGGAAAGCAGTTGAATGTGGAGATAGACTTACCAGGACAGGTTAAAGAAAACACAGATGACTTCTCCAAAGAGTTGAGAGACTCGCCATCATCATCTGTTGGTAATTAAAGCAGAAAGCTGTCATCTGCATGGGATACAGGTCAGAATGAGAGGCTGAAATTAAAAAATGGGAAAATAAAGGTAGGGTGCTAGAAAATCACTGATAACTGCACAGTGACGTTTCTCCTTGGCTGAAGCAGCACTACTGGCTTTTTTTCAAGTTGCAGCACTACTTTTTTGTTACAGCCCCAGCTCCTTCCATGATTTTAAACACAACTGATTCCTCCTAACAGGAGGGGGGTGTCTGGTGTGATGACTCTGTGTTACTGCAGAAGCAGGTCATTGTGATCAGGATTTTCATAACAAGGTGTTTCCTAGAAATTTGCGCCTTGTGGCAATTCCATATTTACACCTAGAAAAAACAATAGTGGCCTTGCCATGAATTTGCCCTTTGTATGGCTGTTGGACTTTTGTGAACCCGTGGGAACTTGGGGGTGGTGGGTGCCTGGATGGGGGAAGGCCATGGTCATCTGGCTTCTTGTGCCTGCTCTGAGCTTGGGAATGCTCTCAGGAGTCAGTCTCTGTCATTCCCATTTGTCTCCTTGGCAGGAGTGACTAATGGCTTTGCAAAGCATGCAGAAAGTGACTCTGACTTCGAGTGCAGCTCTGCTCTGGGCAGTGGACTGGTGTTTGAATCCTGCAGGTAAGTGCCCCATGCAAAACTGTGCTCTGGATTTATCTCTCTGCTTTTGTTCTTTGACTTCTTTATTTTAAACCCAGCCCAAACTGTTACTTCTGTGCTTACTCTAACAGACAAAAAGCTGCTGTGTTTCTGTCCTGTTCTTTTAAGCTATAGGTCCGAAAAGCAGGGCTTGATTTCTCAAACAAGTGGGTATCTGTTACACTTTTCTCTCTCAATGCATACCCATCCTCTCTGCTGATGAATGCCTTGCAGTCCTTGAGAGCCAAAACTGGAAAAAACTTGAATTCAGATTTTCAGTTCAGGACTGCAGGTAAAGCTGAACTTCTGCCACCTACTGAATTGCTGCTTTCTTCCTCTCAGAAGTTTAAAAGTAGAACTGGGTGCTTCAAACATGACTTAGAACAGTCTTAGAGCAAACACCTGACATCTTTTGGCCAATTTCAGTAGGTATATGTGGATACCATGTCAATTTTCTGCTCTTATTTACCCGTCCAGCCCTCCTAACACTGATTTAAGTTATTTCACAGCCCTTTCACTGCTCAGTGAAACCTCTGTTGTGCCAGAATCGCATTTGTGTGTGCTCTGAGTGGCAGGCTGAGCACATTTGAGCTTGATGGGTAAGATCATCCAGGACAGACAGAAGCAAGGTGTTTTTAGTTGATGTTTATGGTTATGTTTGCAGTGCCTTGAACGTGACCCATCACTAGAGAAATACATTTGGACATTTTGTGCTTCCTCATAAAGCATGTGCTCAGTTAGTTGTGTAAGGTTTCAAGCTTGCAGTGTTGGTTGGGCACTTAAAATCATATACCTGTGCACACCCGTTCTCAGGGCTGAGCAACAGTTCAAAACTGTTAGCTGTGTAACAAATTGTTCTGCAGAAGGGTTGAACCCCAGGAGCACTTTTCAAATGAAAATTCTGCTCTGCTGGGCAGAGGGATCCTAAATGTTAGCTGTGTGTAATTTTGCACTTGTAGCTAAGGTTTGATTAGTGCTACCATTGTAAATCTGTTTGCAAAGTCTTTCATGGCCATGACAAGGGGCAAGGCCCTGGGTTTCGAGGAGCAAGGGTTTTGATGCAAGGGCTTTTCCCTGTCGCAGAGTGATCCCACCTTCACAATCAGGTGCTGGGCAACCCAAGGGCAGCATGTGGCACCGCAGTAAATTATCTCTTTTTGCACATGCTGGGCCCCTTGTAGGCATAGAACCTCCAGCTCTTCTTTGAGATGAGACACACACCCACCACTTCATCTCTCCCCTGTTTTCTGGGCTGTGTGTCCAGATCTTCATCTCAGTCATTGCTTCTTCTGTAAGCTGGATGCTACCATGACCTCTGTGCAGATCTTACAAGAAGTTATTGCAATGAACGACTGTAAAGTAAGAAGCTGCATTGAAGGGAAACAGAAGGAGACACCTGGATTTGCACATAGTTATAGTGTCATTTAAATGAGGGTCCTCGAGTCATGCAGAAATCTTTGACGGGGTAAGGATGCTGTCAGAACAAGACCAGGAGCCAGAAATTGCCTTTCAGGCCATGTCTTGGCCTTATGGCACCACCGTATTTGCCCCCGTTTCTCCATCTGTAAATGATGGACACAAATGTGAATTCATAGGGAGTGTGTGGACTTATTAGTTGGTGTTTGTACAGTACTGTGAAGACGAGAACTATGACATAAGTGCTTATTGCAAGAACTATAAGCAATTCACATAGTAAAAATTACATTAGAGCTATGTGACACCCCCAAAACAAGGAATTAAAACCGTGCTGATGTCTCATGGATAACAATTACTCTATTTAGGAACAGTTCTGTTGACTGCTTTTTCTGCAGTCTTTCTTTTTGAGCACCAAAGTCACTCAGAATAGTTTGCTTATTAGGAAACTGTAAAAGAAAAAAATAATTACAATATATGAAAAAATAGAATTGCTTGAGGTGGAGATAGTCCATTTTCTGAAATGTTTGTAGTAATGAGGTGAAAGGGCATTCAGGATATGGGCTGTAGAAGTCCAGTTGCATGTTGGAGTCGTGTTGGAGGGCTGCTGTGTCATCTCTTAAGTCTATACACCACTGGTGTAGCTCATGAAAGCTCCAAAATCATCACTGCGTCAGCTCTCAAGTGTGACATCTTGATTGGGTTTCTTTCTCACGTTTACAGCTTGGTTTCTGTTAGGCTCTTTCATAGTTCATGGGAAGGCTGGGAGGATGTCCATGGTACTTTCCATCAGAAGAGATCACATTTTGGTCAAGTATTGAGTTTTCATGTCAGTGAGGCACCAGTGCAGTAATTTTTCAGGATTTTAGACAGAGCTGGGGAATCTGTTTCTTTGCCTTTGTTTTCAAGGATAATCTGTTTTCTCCTAATGCCCTTCTTTTCCGCATCTCTCTAACAGTGGTTTGATGCCTCCTAAGCGCAGTCGAGGAAAGCCAGCTCTTTCTCGGATGCCCTTTGTGGAAGGTGTGAATGGAGATCCTGATATCGGTGGCTCAGGTGAGAATTGCTGCACAGCACACACTGCTCTGGTCCCATCATACTGTAGGGCTGACATCCATCTAAACCAGAGGGAGCACGTCCCAAAGCACACCAGGAACCAGTCCTGCACAAACTATCCAGGTTTTATGATCAGGCTGCTGACTTGCCTGGGTATTATTACCTGCTTTTTTACAAATTTAGGTTACTGCATAAAAGATTTTTCCTGCTTTCAGGAAAGCAGGATTGCCGATTGCCAGTTTGATCATTTTCCCCACAGCCAGCACTACTTGTTATAAAATTTACATTAATGAAGATTACTCCTTTTCCAGGACCCTGAGCTGGTAGATTTCATGCATATGACCAAATCCATCTCTCATGTAATGATTTGATTTCAGTGATTCAAGTTGATTAATAGTTCCATATTGAAGAGTTCATATGAAGCGACATGCATGCATAGACTTGGACCCATGATTTAAGAGGCCGTGGCTTTATCTTAATGCTGAATATGACTGTACTGACAGAGCAAAAGTAGGCTGGAGCTCAGTGCCCACTAAATTTTATCATAAACTTACTGCATTTTTATCATAAACTTACTATGATGTCATATCAACATCTCATTTGCCCACCCAATGCATATGGGTACAAACAATAAGTGGCTTTCCATTTTGTTCTGTCAGATGTTTTAAGTACAACAGTAGTTAATCTATTTTAGCTGATTGCTACTGAGACAATGCGGGCCATCATGCGTGGGTTAGATGACACTGTGGTTTCTTGTGTTACCATAACCCTTTTGCTAGTAATAGTCCTCCTAAGCTGTGTGTCTTCCTGTTCCTTAGGCAGAACTCTCCTGATGTCCTTTGAAAGTCAGGCTGAGCTGGAGCCCTTGGAGCTTGTGTGGGCCAAGTGCCGTGGCTATCCTTCCTACCCTGCCTTGGTAAGTACCTTGCTGCTCTCTCGCAACCTGTACTTGCAGTGCACGTAGTCCAGAACACAGTGCTAGCGTGCAGTGTAACCAACCAGAAAAGGAAAACTTCCCAAAATAGTGCAATATGGTTTTCTTTTTCTTTCCCCTTTGTGCAGTTAGTTTTCCCTGTGCTCATTGTTTCAGAGCATTGCAGAGAATTTATAAAACGTTGGTCTCTCACTGTCAGGGTCAGGAACTGTCCTTCCCTTCTCTCCCCTCCCCTCACCTGAAAGTAATCGGTACTTTTGGGATGAGAAGACGTAAATTTTATAAATGCAGGCACCACGTTCCACTGGTGTCTTAAGTGCATGCACATTTTCCTGTGTAGTGAGTACAGCTCCATATGTAGGTGCCCAGCTGGCCCTGTCATGTATATCCTCTTGCAAATAACTATATGTTTGATTTAAATACAGGAATATATTCATGTGTTTGCACCTAGTCCCTTGAACAATACTTCCTTAATATTTATCTGTCTTTGGATGTTTTTCTATAAAGGTGAAATCTATAAACCTGTCTTCATTGAGCTCCATACTTGGTTTCAAAGCAAAACATGGCATGCAGGTGTTGCTAGGGAAGTGCCACTACCACTGCAGGCATTTTGGTGCTTGTTAAGTTGTCAACAGAGATTGTTGAAGTAAGTATGTGAGTAAGAACATGAGCTGGCTGACCATGTTTTGTTGTTTCTGCTGCTTTTAAATATACTCCTTGAGATATGGCTTTTCCTGCCATCTCTGTTCTGTGTAATTTCCACGTGGCTTCAGCCATGCCCTTAAGTACCATTCTGGTTCAGATGGCAAGGACAGACAGCTCTTGTGACTGCTGACAAATTGTAAGGGCTAAAAGAAAGTGGCCATCACAGAAAGTAGAGGGTTCTCTACATCCTAGCAGCAGAGCTGTGAGACCAGGCGTGAGCTGACACAGCATGCAGACCTGGCTGTGACTGAGCACAGTTCTGATGCCATCAAAAAGGGCGGATTCTGCTGGAAGTGTGACCCTCATCCGTACTCTTACTCTTTTAAGTGCCCAAGGAGGGAACAGCTATGGATCTGATGGCCATCTTGGCCAACCAAAGCATTTTTAGTTCTCTGTGTGGCTACAGCCAGAGTTAAACTGTGGTTTAGAATGTATTTAACCACTGAGATTGCCTCCAAAAAAGGCTTTTTTTTTTTTAATGGCAGCCTGTTGTGGTGGTAAAGTGTCTTTAATACTACAGATGGCCAATGTCAAAGCCAATCTATTTTTTCAAGACCTTAGGAGGCAAAGAAGAATAGATGAAGTATTGCATCTCCCTTTTGCTCTTTTATTCTCCTGTGATCACATAGCACAATTTGGACACCGGGAAGAATTGATGCATCTGTTGTTACTTCTCTTCAAAATTACTATAGTCTGCGTTACCCTAGCTTGATGAAGCCAACATTGCTTGTCAACTCTCTCAGAATATTGGGCCTGATTTTAATCTAATAGCAGTGTAAATCTGAGCAATGCCACTCAAGTCAACTGGGTTGTTCCAGAATGGAGCTGTTGTGAAATCACGTTATGCCCGTGGAGTACAGCAGTCGTGTTACGTTTATTGTATGATTTTGGAGTGAGGGAGGGAGATGTTTTGCTGAACACAACAATACTGAATTTGTACTGAATTATCAATTAGTGTAGATGCATCTACAGCTGCACAGAACCACATACTTAGATCCTTTCACTTTTTTAAGACTGGGTGCCTGACTTTTGAACTGACTGGCTTCCCTTCTACAGGGGAAGGCTTGAGGACAAAATTTCTTTAGAAAGAGCCCTGAAACATAACAAGCAATTTTGCTTACCTTTCAAAGTAGACTTATTTGTCTAGCTTAGATAGACTGAAAGAACAGAAAAAAAAAATGCCTTCTCTTCATTACTTGGAAGGATTTTGTTCTTAAATATCCTTTCCCTGTGTCACTAGATAATTGATCCCAAGATGCCGCGTGAGGGTTTGCTTCACAATGGAGTCCCCATTCCTGTCCCACCCACGGATGTGTTGAAGCTGGGGGAGCAGAGGCAAACAGAGGCAGGAGAAAAGCTCTTCCTTGTCCTTTTCTTTGACAACAAGAGAACATGGTGAGTATGTGCAGACAGACCTGTGGTGACTGCTGTTGCAGAGAAGGAAGATTTAACATAATCTTTGATATATGGGAGCACACAGGGATTATGATGATGATGATGACATTACGTGCAAATTGGAGAATTTGAACATGCAGCAGTCAAGAAGAGTCTAAATAAGGAAGACAGCCTGCTTTTCCTGGCCCAGTCACACAACATCTCACAGTTCCACAGTGAACAGTCCAGCATCCTACACTCAGGGGGTCACATCACCATGAAAATACCGACGCACATTGAGAGTCAATTTGCAGCAAATTACAGAGAGCATTTGACTTTCAAACACTAGCAGACTAAGCAGCCTGTTCCAATGCTGCACAAAAGATTTGCCAAAAATTTCCAGAGTAGCATTTTTAAAATGCTGGGTTTATTTCATATTTAGACTTGGCTGATTTTTCAGAGGTGCTGAGTACCTGCAGTTTTCAAATCAAGATCTTTGTTTAAGATGGAAAATGTAGGTGTAAGCACGTAGGTTCAAAGCAAGTGAAATATCTCAAGGCCTTTTGTTGTTCTGCTTCAGACAGAATGAATCTGCTGATTTTAGCATTAATTACTGACCAGGCTCACACGGTAACAATAAACCAGCCAGATATAATAAGTCATAAACAAGTGAAGTGCCTTAAAAATACTAAAAGGACTCTGAAGTCTGTGTGGGAAACACTGGGTGTTAATGATAAACAAATATATTACTGAAGCGTAACTGCTCCTGGAGAGGAGATAACAGCCAGTGACTAATGGCTGCTGAGATATGTGGGGAAAGCTTGAGGAGATGGAGTACTTGGCCCTGTCTTGGAAACTCATGGGAGAATGTCCTTGGCCTGTAGCAGCCGTGCAGTAGGATGAGCCAGGTACACTGAAGCAGTAACACGCCTGCTGATTGCTCAGGTGTTGCAAGGGTGAGAGGCCTCGAGGTGTTTGCTCTTCTTTCCCCATTTTCCCTCTCAATATCCTTGCACTCTTTACTGCAGGCAGTGGCTTCCACGTGACAAGGTCTACCCCCTTGGTGTTGATGACACAGTGGACAAGTTAAAGATGATGGAAGGACGAAAAACCAGCATCCGCAAGTCTGTGCAGGTGGCATATGACCGAGCCATGATCCACATGAGCCGAGTGCAGGGACACCATCCCTTCATTACATCCAGTTACCTGTAAAGAACTGGGATGACTGGACCTCCTTTTCCCCCCAGACGTTGTGCTCACTGCATTGGCAGAGTGGACCATCTCATGCACTGACTGGCAGGGGAACACCATTCCCGACAGCTTTCAGCAGTCCTCAAAGTACCCTGAAATGTGCCAAAAAAACCTTGTCCAGCTTCTTTCTGAATGTGTCTGCTGAAGAGATGGCAAGAGATGAAATGTATAGTCTACAGGGCTGGGAGTAAGGTAGTTAGCAAAAGCTGACAGGTGATGGGAGCCAAGGTGAGCTGATGCAGTGAGCAGAGTGCAGCATTTGGGTGTTTGGACCTCGTGCACCCTCCCTTGCCCCTTCCTCCCCTGTGCTGCCAGGGTTTGTAGGTCGTCATCCAGCCTTGAGTAGTTCCTGGGAACCTGCCACCACTGTAACAGAACCAGGATCCTTTACGGAAATCCCAACTTGACTTTCTTGTGCCAAATTTACCCAAACCATCTTTGGCCTTTTCATTTTTCTTTAAATGACATTGTCCTATCACATAAAAACCCCTGCAAAATCATAGCTGGGAGTTCACATTATGATTTTCCTGCCTATGTACATAGTGTTTTCATGTTAAGATTTCTCTTATTGCCTTTAGAAAAGCTTGAGATTTATCGGTGACCTTCCCCCCCCCTTGCTGCACACATTTACATGCACAGATGCACAGAACTTTAAAGATGAAAAGCAGATTACCTGATCTGTGTGTATATGTATGTCCTAGAAATTTATTTTGTATCTGTGAATCTGCTGTTACATTTCATATCATTACTGTGCAGTACGGAATCTAAGCAAGGATAACTTCCTTTTTTAAAGAAGTAAAAGTAATTTTGGAGGTGTCTAATTAGAGTTGAAGCAACTCTGCAGGCACTGAGGTTGATCAGGGTTGGAGGGAGATACATCTTTTGTGTTGGTTTATGCACATTTGGTGTAAGGCTCCTCTTCCTTTCTTCCCTCTTTTCTGTCTCTTTAATGTTTTCCTCTGATGCAGTTCGGGTTGAAACCAAGCGCTAACAAGAGCACACAACTGTTTTGCCATTTCCCCTTCTCCCATGCAGACATATCCTTTCCTTGGTGCGTGGGTCTCCAGCATTGTCATTCATCCAAAGCCAAGTAAACCCAGCTCTGCAGACAGTCCCTGTTGTTTTGTGTTTGCATTGCAAAAAACGGGGACAAACTGATGTCTGGAAACTTGATGACAAAATCTTTTCTATTAGCCAAGGACTTTATGATTTCTCCAATCTTTTCTGTTGCTTATCTCTTTTTGCTTTCCCATTGTAAAGAACCAAAGGTGCAAAGTAAGATTGTAGATTGAATATCATTTTGCTTTTTAACTCAGTATTTTTTTATTAACTTTTTCATACTGAAGAGAATGATAATGAATAGTGGGGAGTAATCACTGCCATTTCTATTTGGTCTACTTTTTTAAAATACCACTTCTTATACACTGGGGCATGGAACCACGTTTGAAGGAATTTTAGGTTTCCTGCAACATATAGAGGTAGGACATAGGTTTGTAAAAATACTAATAGTGATAATAACACCTATGGAGTGTGGCTAGGGAAGGATGTTGTGTATATAGTTGTAAAATGTTCTAAATTATTTAGACCTATTGTCACTATTCTTGAAGTCCTCAGTTGTGTTGCTGGGTCTTTTATAAGCACACAGTGTAATTTATTTAAAGGAACATACACTTTTCTAGGTGGTAGCTCAGCTGTGGACTTGTGACCTGTGTATATGCTTTAAGGTCTTGGGAGATGTTTTTTTTTCGTGTTTGTTGGTTTTGGTTTTGGTTTGGTTTTTTGTTTTGCTTTTGTTTTTTTTTAAATGACATTTTAGAACTTGAATTGGCTAATGTCCTGCTGTTGCTACGGAACCTAAATGTTACTGTCAGTCTGCTGTAAAGCACAGATTGCTCTATTTATTGTAGAAAGTGAGTTTATTTGATTTCTAGAATTGTTTATATCAGATGGTATAAGAGAGGTAATAAGAAAATCTATGCTTGTAAAGAAAAGAAAAACCTAATTTTACCTTCTATAATCTGACTGTCTGAGACTATATTTTCTCTCTGAGAAATAAATGTTCTAATGTATGAAAAAAACCCCCAAAATACTACCCTCAAAAAGTGTTCTTCCTTGCTAGTATTGTCCTGAAATCTAGAACTTACTGTGATGGCTTTTAATCATCTCAGTTGTCCCAGATGCAGGTGGAAAGCCTGCAAAGAGCAATGGGGAAGTGAAACATGGAGAGGTTTCTTGTCCTGCCCTGACCATCTCCTGGGGATGAGGTTGTTCACTGTGCAATGGGTGACAGGGCTAGATGCTGCAGGGTGTGATCCCACCTTGTGCCCTGCACAGCAGCGTGCTGATGGGGAAGCTGGCTGAGAGCTCTGAAGGGATGGGAATTGGCAATCTGCGGCTTGAATTGCATCTCCTGGTGGTTCTGGACCAGGGACAGTGGGACTTGCCAGCAGATGGGATGTGGAGGCAGCAGGACAGGCCCTGCAGCTGGGCTGATCCCTGTCGCATGCCTGGGGAGATTTTCTTATCTCGGCAGGGCCCTTGCATTGTCTCTCTTCCCTAAGATGCACCTGTTCTTCCCTGCACAGGTTTATGGTCCTGCAAGCAGTGGTACACTGCGAACACTTGCCTGACCACACAGCTCAGTTGCTGGGTTGGAGTTGTGTTGATGTTTTTGGTGTTGGGTTTGGTTTTTCGTTTGGCTTGGTGTTGGTGGTGTTTGTTTTTTCTTTTGTTTTTTAATTCATGTTCAACTAAGGACCATCAGGTGTGTTTCTCAGAGAAAACTACAAAAGGCACACACAAACAAAGGCCTGAGAGAAACAACTCCAGGTTAGGAAAGTGATTTCTTGAGATAACTGGAGTTTTATTGGCAACAAGGTTGTGCCTGTCACATGCTGGGCCCCAGCCTCACTGCCCCCTGCTTTTACCCCACTGGGAACAGAAATGGAAAGTAGAGGGACCAGGAGCCTCCACACCAAGACAGCCCTCATGGTGCAGAGGAGTGCTGGGAGAAACCCAAGGTGGCCCAGATTTGGCCTCCTGCTCAATGCCCTCCTACCTTCATGCCCTCCTGACTCCAGCCCTTGGCACGTGGCAGATGGTTCCTGCCCATGGAAAGAAAATGGCCCATTAAAACATTCCCAGCCTGCCTGATTTAAAAGCAGATGCAGCAAGGCCAGCCAGATCCTTTTGCCATTCCTGGGAGGGTGTGTCGTCCACAAGGCTGGACAGCACCAGGGACAGCCAGTGCTGGATCCAGGATCATTCCTCCCTATAAAGTCCTGCCAGCCAGCACTGGCAGGTCTCCACCCTGCAGTGCTCAGAGAGGCACTTGCCAGGAGCTGATGAGCCTGGATACCCTGTTTCTTGGACACAGCTCTGCCCTGCTTCCTGCTGGGAGCTCCCATCTCCTCTAACCACCCAAATCCTCTCTGTAGGGGATGCCTTGAGATCTGTATTTCTATGGCATCTCTTCCTGGCAGACCCAATGCTGCAAGCACATACTGGGACAGACTACCTGCAGGTCTGAAACACACCCCCCACCTCCAGAGTGGTCCAAAGCCCCGTGACACCACAGCCAGGCATCCTTCTTAGGCACAGAGAGGATGGGGAGAACAATGGGTGCATGTTATAAATATAACAAAGGTGCTACAAAGAGAAGACATATATTGTACATCTTTGACCCATATACACAAGAACACAATATACACAGAACAGCCCGAAGGAGTGGGGGCTTTGTAAGGAGGTTTTGGGAGATGTTGCTCCCCTACCAGCCCCGCACTGCACCTCCCCCACAGGCTGGAGGGGGCTGTACTCACAGAACATCAGTCACCATAAGTTCCATCAAGCTGGCACGCATAATTCGAACTGTATGTGGATGGAGTGCTCATCGCCCCTGTCATGCCTGTCCCACTGCCCTGGGGGAGAGGTAGGTGAAGAGGATGGAGAGAAGGAGAGAGGGCAGGCATGAGGGACTCTCTTGCGAACCCACAAAGTGCTTGGGGTCTGTGAACCCTTGGAGCGAAGGTAGGCCCTGAGAGAAACTTCTTGCCCTGCCACCCACGGGGGGAAGGATTTTCTGCCCAGGCAGGTCTCTGATAAGGCATTTTCATCTGGGAGATGGCGCAGTGTCAGAAGAGAGAAAGGAGCAGATGGGGTAGCACACGTAGTGCAGGTTAACATGAGGCAGACAAGCCCAGGATAGGGAGTGGAGAGGACAGAAAGGCTTCATCTTCAGCTCTGGTTTATCTGTAAACCTTCCCTCCATGGTCTCCCCCAGCCCCTTAAAGCCTCCCTTCCTGGCTTGAGCCTCCAGCATGGTGTGAAATACTGACAGTCGTCAAAATGGCACATCCAGGCGCATGGAGTGGCAGACAGGCACACACTGAGTCAATGTGAGCTTTGTACAGCAAGGATCAGCTCCCAGCTGGAGTGTCCAAGGATTTGGGATGACAAAAATGCCACAGTGATCAGATCGGGCCAGGACGACGGAGTGGGCATGGGAGAGAGGAGTGAGTCAAGTCTGGGCACCTATCGACGGTAATGATTGGGGGCATCCGCAAACATGTACTTGAGTCTGTAGGCTTCAGCGAGCAGGAGTCCAATTTCTTCATTACCCCAGTGTATTGTGGGCAGGTTTTGTAACAACATCAGAAGGCCCTGAAAGAAGGGAAGATGCTTAGTTTGGAGAGGTTGAAGGCAGAGTACAGATCCAGAGCAGGCTTGGGGGCGGAAGGACCACAGGAAGCAGCTCTGGTCGCCACAGTCACAGGTCTGAAAGGCTCAGAGAGCATTAAGATGTGCTTGTGTCTAGATTTGAATGAGTGAAGTACCTCAGATGCCCCCAACCCCCTTTGGATAAAGGGTGATATTATGGGCTTACAGCTGGACACAGGAAGGCAGTCACTTACTGTGATCAGAGCTCAGGTGCAGGGAAAACCTGGTATGTGATGTCTGAACTGTCCAACAGCTCAGTTCTCTGTCCTTACCACTGAGGCTCAAAAGTTACTTTTAGGCAAAGCTCCTGAGACCAGATGATCTTGGAGCCAGCTCTGAGATAACACCTGACTGTCCACATTGGGCTCCCAATTAGAGCAATTCCCTCCCCTTAACCCCCATGGAATTATCCTCAACCTCAGTGTCTTACTTGGAAGTCTTCCTCATCTAGGATCTCCTTCCGCCACTTGATCAAGAAGGCAGCGCAGACATACAGGTGGAAATGTGAGAATCCTTCTGGCTCTGACTGTGGAGAGCAAAACTCTGGGTCAGCTCCTCCAGCTCATCTGGAGAATGACTTCCCTGGATAGAGATGTCCTACTGGGCCACCCATCACCCAACTCACTGTAAATGTTCTGGAGCCACACTGCTTTGTTTCCCTCATCTCCCCAGCTGGTGCCAGACGACCTCTGTCCGCTCATGTACAGGGAATTGGCCCCACAGTGACATGCCCAGCAGGGAAGTCAGTGGAAACCTGTGTACCTGGTAGGTGTCCCAGAGGCGGATGGTACAGCGAAGGGGCAGCTCTCTCATAAGCAGGTTGTTCATCCAGCGAAAGGCAAACTGCAGGTATTCGACCTCGTACTTCCTAAAGTGATTATGTACCTGCTCTGAAACAGCACATTTCACTTACACACCTGAGGACCACAGTGCCCCAGCTCCTGCACACTGCTCCCAACACTGGTTTTCACCCACTTTCAGGCTGAGACCTTTTTCTCCCAAACTCCTCCACTCCTCACGCTGTGCTACCCAGCCAGCAAATCCTGTCACCAGGAAGTTTCTGGCTGACCCCACCCTACCACGCTTCCATATGTGTTGTAGGCAAGTGTCTACCCCTGCCCTACTTACAAAGAGACGCCTTCTTTCTTAAAAATAAGGCCTCCTGCTGTTATGACAAAAGAGCCAACATGATCAGGTTCCCCTGTCACCTACCATCAATTCGGCTGACCAGCTCCTCTAGAGCTTTGACTTTCTTCTGGATCCCCGGCTGTGCAAAGGTGTAGTTGTCCTGTGGGGAGAGACCACAACTCAGAAGCAGCAGCTTTAACAACAGCTAGAAATGATCAGAACCAGATCACCAGTTCGACAGGGAGATGAGATTGTCATTAGCCAAGAAGACAGGGCTCTTGAGCACCAGGATCACCTGCCTGCTGTGAAGTCCCTAGTGAGGACAGTGCCATCAGCACCCATCTCCCCAGGATTTTACTAACGGATTTAGCTTGGTGAAGTAGCAAAATCTCCCTAATGCCGGAACATGCAGAACACTCACCCAGATAGGGAGAGAAGACAACCACATGGCTACCCCAGCAAGGGAAGAGAAATCTCCATGGCCACAGAGGCTCACCTGTATCCCATCCAGCAGCTTGCTCATGCACCAAAAGCTATCGGCTTCGATGCTCCGTAAAACATCCTGCGACAGGTTTGTCACATCGAAGTTTTCCACATCCTCCTCTGCAAAACAGAGCGAAGAGCATCAGGAAGATGGGGGATACCAGGCAGTGCGTGGGACAAACCGAGGGGCTTTATCAAGCCAAAGCACTGCAAGAGGACTACAACACTCTGTGTATGTGAGAGGTGTGCTTTGGCACTGATTGCAGTACCCATGCACTGACCTACTTCTCCAACTCAGGTGAAAGGCTGAAGAACCCAAAAAGACTTGTCAGCCATGACCTGAACACAGCCCAGCTCCCCAGGGAACTGTGGGAGGGATCCCACAGCACTGCCATTTTTGTCATCCCTTCTGGGGCGAGGGGCTGTGCATGGACAAAGCTCTGGCATACTGGAACCCCTCCAGCCAGAGTGCATCTGCCCCGAGTGACAGTAGGCTTCTGCCAGCTGGTAGCACCACAGGGAGAACTGGGAGAGCTGAAACCTTCACTGCAGCCAGAAACTAGGGAAGGAAACATCGCCCTTTGGCTTGAGGCAGCACAAGGGAGCTCAGTTCCCACTCTCAGTTGGATTCATCAGCATTAGCTCAGGATTAAGCACAACAGAGACACCTAAAAAGTGGCTGCCAACCTTGAGGACTCATGAGGAAGAACTGCCAAAGCTTCAGAAATCTCTGCAGGAGAGCAGGACTATCAGGCACATCTGTGAGAACCCAAAAGCATGCAAACATCTCCCTGGACAGCAAAAAGATCCCGAGTTAAATCCAGCACAGAGCCTGACAACTGGGCCACACAGCAGAGAGATGGCTCACCTTTGTGGAGTTTCTCCTCCTTAAGCCCAGCTGACATAGAGTTCTCACAGAAAAAGTTAAGGGTTCTCAGAATGAAAAAGGCTGCCCTTTCTTTTAAATGGGCTGATGAACCCCCAGGAAGGGTAAGGGAGAGATGCCTCGAGGATGGAATGACAGCG
This sequence comes from Oxyruncus cristatus, assembly GCA_013399855.1. Lineage (NCBI taxonomy): Eukaryota > Metazoa > Chordata > Aves > Passeriformes > Cotingidae > Oxyruncus > Oxyruncus cristatus. Next base: position 14,935 of record VXAY01006930.1, on the reverse strand, counting down.
ATGCTGGCTGAGTTTGGAAGCAGAGATCACCTGCTCCAAGCCAGGCTCACCTTAACCTGGTAGAAACAGGCATGGGAAGGCAGTGGAACATAGGTGGGGAGACAGTCAGGAGACACAGGTCTGGCCCTCTTGGCTTGGCTTACCCAGCAGCTCCCTCCCTTTTCTCCTTGGGAAGAAAGCACCCATCATGTTTCTGTCATGCTGGTAAGTCAGATCAACAAATGCCAGGGTTAAACTGGCCCATTTCCAAACTCAGAGGCTCAAAAATACTAGCAAGCACCTTTGATGTACCTTGGGAAAACAGCAAGAGAGGGAGAAGATGGGGCTCAGGGCTGGAGCCAGGCCACCCTCTTGACTTCGACACACTGTAGGGCAGCTGTCACAGACTGGCACCGCTGTGAAAACCAAGACTAACAGATCCTGCCCAAAGGAGGAAGGGAAGTGCGGAGCCGGTGACTCCAACACTGCTCCCACCTCTGCTTCTCCTCCAGGGCAGAGCTCAGCTCTGAAGCAAAGCTCAGCTCCAGAGGAAGCTGCCACCAGGAGCTTTAGGGACAAACAAGAACTTAACCCTACATTAATCTCGCAGTTTTGTACTGCAGAAAGAGCAGTAAAGCATTTTTCCAGCTGCACATCATCATCCAACACTATCACTCTTCTGCTGACTTCTCTACAGCCACTCTCAAATGATTCGGATAATAAGAAAGGCAGGCAAAAAATCTGTTTAATATCCATCTCCTTCCCTAGCTAACTTTCTCCCACAGAGGAAGGTGGGTGGGCAGGCAAAGGAGCAGGACAGGGTACATGTGTATGGGCAGGACTAGTGGGAGAGGGAGGCTCAGCCATGTGGGAATGACCCCTGTGCAGAAGACTTCCCTGTGCAGCTCAGACATGAGGACCATGATGGAGAAAGGGATGTGGTGATGGTGAACACCCTCCTGCTCGCATGAGTATGGGGTCAGGAAGAGCAACTCTGCCAACACCCCAGTGTTAAAGCAAAACAGTGGCAGGAGATCCTCAGCATGAGCCAACACACATTGAAAGAAGCTTTGAACAAAACCCCAGGTCTCTGGAGTATGGCTCAGCACAAACATCTGCTTAGCAGCATCACTGAAGAGGCGTCATGGAAGATATAATATATAATCAATATATGGCTCTGACAGGGACTGAGAGGAAGCCAGTGGCATGGTGACAGCTGCTTGGAGCAGTGCCACAGGGAGCCCAAGGGCAACAAGGGCTTGGGGAAAGCAAAGTTTCTGTGAGTGATGTTTCAAAAGGGTTTAGGAAGGACATAGGAGAAGGGACAGACCAGAGAAGCCAGAGCCTCAGCCACCCACATCCCTCCTTTCTGTAGGAAAGCTTTAGTGACTCCCCCCATTCTGGCAGATGGGGCTCAGGGCAGGACTAGACAGCTGGAGGACAGTTAAACCCAGTCTGAGCTCACAGCTGTGCATAGCAGTGGGCAGGTCTCCACCGGTGCAGTGAGCCCCGGGCCCAGGACAAAACTGATCAGAAAATGCCTGGGTCGTGTCACAGTCAGCAGCTCTTCCCTGGACTGGAAAACTCTGGGGAAGAGCTGCTTCTGTGTCACATTACACTGTCAGTAGTCACAGTGTAACTACTGACACAAGGCTCCCCCTTCCCTTCACCCAAGTTTCTGCTCCTGCTTACAGGGAAACAGTCTCTTAATGTAACTGTGATTAGGATTTAGTAACAAAGCCAGTTAGAAGTGAATGAGATCAATACTTTCCATGGCACCGTTTCCCTCTACAGACCTGGTATGGCGCCAAACAGGTCCCAAAGCTGGGACAACCTTACACAAGGCCTTGAATCAGGGATGGAAGCAGTGTCATACATCGAGATGGGCAGAGAACACTGTGACAGGGTGCAAGGGCCAACAGTGACACTACCTGGGGATGCTGAACTCATTTCTGAGCATTGCCACTGCTGTTTTAAATACAAGCCCTAAGAGCTGGGAGTGACTCAGTGCAGCAGGAAGGGCTGCAGGACCTGAGCTGGGAGGCAGTTTTAACAGGACTGAGAGCTCAGTATCCCTGTACTTGCTTGGCCCTCTCTGATCACCCGGAAGTAGGAGCACGGGGTTTCCTCCAGGAGGTGCCAAGGTGTCATTCCTGCCCCAGTTCCTCGGATGCCAGACTGCTTCTCTATATCCCCATCCCTGAAGCTCTGCCTCCCCAGCAGCACTAGCAGCCTGTACCCATCCAGAGGGCAGCAACGATAGGCTCAGTAGCTCCTGCAGCCTCAACACCTCCCTCAAGCTCTTCCTCACCAGCATCTTTCTGGCAGCACCAGCTGACAACAAGCAGTGGTCAGCAATCTGCAGCAGAAGGCATCAATCAGCCGGTAGGAGGCATCACTCCAGCTATGGATTGGTCAGTGGCAGGGGCCCAAAATGCCCAAGCTTGCTGCCAAGTAGCTGAAGCAGTTGTGTTCATGCAGGAGGCAGATAGAGCATCACAGGAGAAGATGAGCCAGCTTGCCAAGTTCAGGGAAAGGGGAAAAGGGAAAACACAGCAGTTAAATCTATCCCACCTGCCGAGGGCTCACAGCAGTCTGCCCAGCACCTGGAAGGAGTATGAGTTTTAGACGCAGACTGGGTGGGTGAAAGTACAGGAAAAGCAACCAGTCCCAATTGGCGCTGCAGAAGGGGTCAGGGAGTTCAAACACGAGGATTGTAAAACTCTGGGGAAGACCTGCTTCTACCTGCCTCAGGGTAGTTAGTATTTTCTGAAGCTGGTCAAAGGGGCACATACACTGGATTCAAGGCATTGCTCAGAAAGAGGGAAGCAGTATCAGTAGGACCCCTTCAGTCAGGCTAGAGAGATGTAAGTTAATAGCAGAGTCATCCAGTTCCCAAAGCATCCAGGGCAGCTAGGATAAACAGCTTCCAGTGGATGTTTTTCACTCATCGGTCTGTTTATCTCCTTCAGGACCTGGAGAGGTATGCACCCTTCCTCCCTGCACCTTCTGTGGTGATGTCAGAAAGGCATCAAGTCAAAGGCACAGCAGTACGGCCAGCCAAACTGCTCTAACTGCTACTCCAAGCAAGCTGTGTTTAATCCCTTTGCACACAAGAGCCTGGGAATTCGTTGGGTAACTGCTAGTGCAGTTGGCCAACTGCTGGTTCATTGCTCGTGCCAACTTCAAAGAAAGGAAGGTGCCAAATTGTTTTCAGAAAGTGACCAATAAGCTACAAACCATTCCCTACCCAAAAAACCCACCTTTTCCCAACGGACACTTTCCAGCCCCTAAAAACTTGGAAAAAAACCTCTGCACATCCCACTAAAGGATATTTTAGGCCTTGGTCTAGTAACATATATAATGGAAACATTATCAACCAGACACATTAATCAGTTGATGAGCACCAAGGAGAGATTTTAATTGATCTGTAGAAAAGATGATTTGTTGTCTGCAAATGCAACGCCTGCCCAAAGCATGGAATGATTAGTCAGAAGTCTACAGTGACCTTGGCAATGGGGACCAGCCTGTTAGCAGAGCTGAGATCACTTCATGAGAAGCTACACAGCCAGCCTAGGGAGCAGGTAGCCACCAAGAGAGCTTGTGACCTAAAGGCTGTTTTTTAAATCACAGGTTCTTTGGACATAAGGGGGATTTGGCCAAATTCTACTCAACTGGTCTCACGCCGAGGATTTTCTCCAAGGCAAGTTTCAGAGATAGCTGGAAAAAGGGCGGTCACATCCACAGAGGAAGCTTCAATCAGGGGTGAAAGCAGCCTTGTAAGATGGTGAGAAGCATGACCCCAGCAAAGAGATAGACAGGGCCAATGCAGCATGAACTCTGATGCCACATGCAGAGAGAGTTAAGCCATGACAACCAACATGGAATAGGAATGGAAGAAGTCACCCTAGGTACCCACAGGCAGCTCTGATGCTTCAGACCAGTTCCCTTCTTGCTTAGGTAAATGATTGTGCACAGCTCTACTACTAACCCAATAAATCAATCCTGAGCCTCCACGAGGACTACGTGCCATTGATGTTGCTCAAGCAATAGGGCACAGGAGAGGTCACTCGAAGAGAACCTGTTCAGACCTGAAATGCTCTTGACCTCCCACAAAGAGGAATTCACTCCAGCTGGTAGCACTTTGTGCCTTCTCCTTCAGGCTGCGAGGAGCAACAGCACTTCCTAGGGATCAGTCCTGACCACACTGGCTATCACAGTGGAAAGCAAGGTGGCTTATCTCTTCACAATACCCTCTGAAGGGGCAGATCAGTACCAGTTTACAAAGCCTTAGCTTGATAGTGGAAGGCTTTCACCAACTTCAACATGTTTTGGATCAGCCCTTAAAAATATTTGTTCTACGGGATTTCTGTCACTCATACAGTCCTATAAATTCCTTTTTCCTTCTTTTTAGAGTGAAAACTAAGAGCCTTTAAAAACAGGGATTACGACATCCCAGCATTAACATCAACTCCAAAACACAGCTAGAACTGGAGAAAGAACAAAAATGCTATGGGTGGAAAGGACTTGATCTCCATCTAAAAGACACTGGCTGACGAGAAATCCAAAAGCAGCAGGAAAAAGTCAGTTTGCTTTCCGAAACTCTCAGCTTGAGAAACACACCTGTACTAGCAGCAAGGGACAGGAATCCTTACTTAAATAGCTTATTTTACATTCTCAGCAGGGTCTCTTTATACTTCACTCATTCCTCCCAGAGCAAGAACTGTCTCCAAGTCCATGCTTTGAGAACAGGACCCTCCTGCAACTCTGTATACGAGGGCTTTGCCTAAACTCCCTCAGTGCCTAAAAGACCCCATTCTCCTCCAAACCCTAATGTTGTTAATGTTGTTAAGTACATTCAAATGTTAAGTACGTTCAAACCCACTTTTAGCACTTTAACTTCTGCGGGGCTCAGCAAGATTATCAAACCGAAGCCAATTCAACCAGGAAGCAGAGATACAGTAAGAGGTCAAGATGCATCTCCAACCTGGCACAGGCGCTCTGAAGGAGAAACACATCACCCCCTCCACCAGCAAGGCAAGTTTTCCTCATGCCAGCATTTCACCCCATTTCAAACACCATCATCAGGAGTGCTTCAAGCAGCAAATGTAACTTACCAACATGCTCAGAGAGGAACACAACAAAGAACGGAGTGACCAGGTCATTGATTCCCTGGACATAGCCGCTGGCTGGGTGTCGAATGGCCCAGATAAACAGGATTCTTTCGAAAATCTAGGGAAGAATGAGGGAAAGCATGTACCTGCATTAGCCATGCAGAAAGCAAAGGCAGAAAAGCATAACGGCTAAGCTCAGGTAGTGGAGATCATGCACTGACAGGCTTTTCTGTAGCAATACAGGTAATGTAAAAAGCATAAAAGTCCTAGGAGAGACTGCTGTATGATCCACAGATCCCCCACACAGGCCAGCCCACTCTCAGAGAACAGGACAGTCCAGTCGAGACTCCTCATCAAAGCCTCTGCCTGAGGAAATGCAGACCCAACTTTTCAAGAACCAGGTAGCTTAATATCCACAGGACAGGGCTGCCTCTTAGCAGAGCAGCATGCTTTGCTGAACATCCTGTGGAAAGCTAAAGTATTAGCACAGTACTCCCAGCAAAACATCACAGATTGGGATAGTTCCCAAAGAGCAGTCTCCCCCACAACAGCCAACGTGCTATTCCCAAATTGCCCCATCCTCCTGGACACCATGCTTTGACATATCACATAAACACACTGGGCTTATTTCCAAAGAGGACAGGTGCCCACACCTCCTGGCCATCTCTCAAACCCACACCTGCCTGGGTTGCTCACATACCACTTTGCACAAAAAAGGTTTCGAAGCAAAACAGAACTGTCTCCTCTTCGGGTTCAAATGACTCCAATCTGTCTCAAAACAAAAGCTTCAGGTCTTTTACCAACTCTTGGCTACTTCTTGCCATGGAAGAGATGATCTCATAAACCCCGAGCTTTAAGTCTTTCAGAAATATGGGACAAGACCAGACAGTTTCAGCAGGTACTTGCATCAGGAGCTGTGACGCAGGGAAGTTTCCCCACAAAGCTAACTCACTAGTAGAAATGCTTGTCTAACTCTACACACATGCCCCGTGGCAAATGTGGAGCAGGAGCTTCACTTCCCCTTACCTCCTGGACGAGTGGCTGCTGGAAGAGGGGAATGAGTGGGTTGGTCCTTGGAATGTCAATGTGGATCTGGAAAAGAGGGTGGGTTACACACACCAACTGTGCTTTCCGGGGCCACAAGAATTCATCACAGGTTAACACGCCTCAGTGTCCCACCAAGCGAGAGCTGCACTTGCTGAAAAGCACAGTGAGGGCTATAGATGACAGCTGTACTGAGAAAAATCATCTAGTTTTATCTCCAGTCTTCTCTGCTCAGGTGCAGGCAGGAGGCCAGAGCTGGGAAAGAACTGGGGTCTGAAATTTATTATTAGATCATTTTAGGGAAAGGTTAACTAACAAGGACAGAAACATGGTGCTTTTTCCCCAAGGAGAAGACTCCTGTGAGCTACAGCTAGAGAAAGTTCTAGCATGACCTTAACCACATGGACAAGCAGTGGCAACAGAGAGGAAACAGATATAACCAAGGCAGAAAGATGGGCAGCAGGCAGAGGATTCATACCTGTCGGTATGTGTCTTGATGGTGCTCCTCATTTCGGGAATCATAATACTGCTGAATGAAGCCAAAGTACTCCTCCCGCTTGCGCTGCAAAGTCAGCTTCCGACGCTCCGAGTTTGCAGGAAGATAGCCCTGCATCAGGAAAACCCGTATCAGGGCAGACCCTCTTCCTCACCACAAACTATCTCTTGAAATCCTGCCAGTCAGCTGCGCACCCAGAAACATCAGGCACACAAACTCAGGAGCTGGGGAAAAAGCTTTCATGGCATTTGGCTTTCCGAGCCCGACGTCTTCACGGATCTTGGAAGAACCCAACTTCACTGGATTCACTTTCCCTAAAGAGACTGAACCACATATTCCCCACACCAGTCTGGGCTTTGAGCTCAAAGAACATGTAGCAATAACACTCCCCAGTCAAAAAACCCCTACAGCTCACCTGTAGACTGGGCACAGATAAAACACGAGCAAAGCTGGTTATGGGACACATGAAGGTCTAGGAGCAGGTCCCTGGCTCAGCACAATCCCCCCAGACTCCTGTGTCAGAGCTCCAAGTACTTACTGAGAGGAGACGCCATGTCACAGGCCGGACCTCTCTAGGTACACCAGGCCAGCTGCATTTTCTTAGCTCATCTGCAAACGGACAGTGGTGGCAATGGATTAGATCCTAGGCACGTCCAGGCACCACTGTACCTAGAAGGAGAGGAAAGCCCAGTCTGCTCCTGCAGGCTCTGGAGACACTGAGCCACCAGGAAGGTTCCCACACTAGCAATGACCGGGCATGTGGTTTTGCTGCAAGGCGAGTAGAGATGATTTCAGCTTAGCATGGGCACAGAACTGGTAGCTGCAGGGGCCCCAGGGGGCCAGAACCTCATGCAGAGTCCAACAGCCCCCAGTGATCCCAACCATCATATACAAGATGGAGAATGATAAGGAACAGAGAGGAAGTGATTGGAAGACATTATCATCTGCCAACAAAGTAATCTGTGCAACCATCGCACTACAGGTAGTAATTTTTTCCACTCTGAAGCAGACCCAATTGCAATTTGATGCAGGCAGCAGGCCGCCTCTGCCTTCCCCTTCCCACCCAGAAGCACCCTCATTTTGCCACACTCACCCAGGTCTGTGTTGTGACTGGAAAGGAGCTGCCGAAACTTCTCCAGCCGCGTTTTCTCCCTCACAGTCATGGGGGGAGCACCGGAAGCATTTTGGTCAGAGATTCGAGCAACAAGTGGAATGACAGGTCGAAGGGGAAGGGACTGCTGCTTCTGAAAGGGGGTCCGCACACAGGCCTCCTCTGCAAGGACCAGATGCTGCACTGAAGTGACCGGAAGGAGACTGCACCTCTCCAACCCTTCCTCAATCTTCTAGCCACTCTCAGAGACCTGTCACTGCGGATTTCACCCCTCTCTTCCCCAGCACCAGTAAACAGCACCACTGGCCCACTCCATTGGATCGGCTGGTTCACAGGCATCTGCTGCAGCTCTTCCATCGCTTCCCCCCATTTCTCCTTCCCTTTCTTCCTCCTGCATCCAGACACCCAGTTGCAAGTGGATCAGACTTCCCTCTGCACATGGGATGCCATGGGCAGGACACAGGTGACAAGGCAGAAGCAGCTGTGGGAATCCAGGAATTGACCACCAGATCTGCTCTGCTCTCCAGTGATCTAAATAGCAACAAAGCTAATTGCTAGTGCAGAGAGAGGAGGCAATGGGCTGCCAGCGCCACCTTCTGGGTTACTTCCAACTGCACAGGCAGACAAGGCAGAGTGAGCAGGGGCTGATGCTGCCCAATTCCCTGCCCAAGCTGTATCGACCTGGTGTTAACAGGACCTCATCCAGATCTTTACTAAGAGCAGCACACTCTAGGCCACAAAGGAAGCAGACAGTGAGCAAGTCCAAGCAACAACTTAACAGATTTCCAAACTCCCTTAGCACCCAGAACTTGGGATACTCTGGGACAGACATGCCTGTAGCAGGATACTGAGTAGCAGAGGACAGTGAAGCGTTAAGACTAGGCCTCTAAAAATGCTTGGAGTACAGGATACTACGAAGAAGAAAAAGCCTCTGTTATGCTTACACGCTGTGTCACAGCCTCTTGCCCGTACCCCTTGAGTAGCAATAAGCAGTTGAGTTCAGTGGTCAAGTAGGAGAGCACTAGAGCAAGAGGCTGTCCCTGAAGCCTGCTCTTACCAGAAGTCCTGGAGAGCTGGGCCTCACTGCTGGACTTGATGACCTTGCAGTTGGTGGGCATGTCACTGAGAGTAGACTGGGCCCGCTCGGGTTTCACCCGCAGCTTGCTGTGGTTCTCTAAAACCTGGGCTGCTGTGGCCTTGGCCACTTTAGAGTTCAGAGTTTGTAAGGAGGAAGAGGAGGAAGAGAAGTCCTCATCTTCGTCATCACCAATGTCCCAGGCATCACTGGTACTGCGGGCAAACTCATGAAAGCTGGAGGCCTTCTTGCTTTTCATAGGCAATGCACTGGCCTTGGAGCGGTCCTTGATGAAGCTGTGAGCCAGACAGGAAAGAGCATCAGAGCCATGCTGTTACATGAGTCCATTTGGTTCCCTTTCCCCACATCCTCACTCCAATCAGCCAATCCCTTTATCCAATTTCCCCGTTCCTCCTCCCAGACCTAAGGAATATGTTAAGTCTGTCTGGGCTGTCAACTGCTAGGAGGCAGAGCTTGAGCTGCTCTGACAGCAGTCACAGAAGCCACAGCGGCAGCAGACAGCCAGAGAGAAGGCAGTCTTCCCGGCTCAAAAGGGCAAATACAATTCCTCCAGCTCTGCCTTCCCCCACCCTACAGAAAACAGGTACATTAAAACCCAAAAAAAGTCTTGCAACCTGGAGAGAGGCATGTCAGAGGTTAGACAGAGCAGGTCTGCTCCCGCGGACAGTCCCAATACAGCTGTGATAATTCCCAGCAGCCAGATCAGCCTGGTTCTTTCCTCAGGCACAGGAGGAGCCTTTGCATTTACTTTTAAGCTACAAGAGTCAAAGTCCACCACCTGAAGCAGGGAACTTTCACCACTACACAGCATGAGATGGGGATAAGGAGCCAGTTCAGATCAGTTCCGCCTTTTCCGGCCAGTAAGGGTGCTGCCGTTCTCCAGTCTTGTAGCTGCTGAGCAGCTTTAGCTCACTTTCCCTTAATTCTTCCAGCTCCAAAGAGAAGAATCAGACACCATTGCTAAA
>VXAY01006929.1:59115-71180 GCA_013399855.1 Oxyruncus cristatus | reverse complement strand
GAGCTCGGAGAGAGCGGCCGCTCGGGCCGGGTCCGGTGGGGCCGGGCCCCTCGTGCCCCGCCCGGGACTGCGGCCGCCGATACCGTCGATACCGCTGGCGCGCTCGGTGTCGGCCCGCGGAGATAAAGGCGGAGGGTGCGGAGCTTGGCCCGGAGTCGCCGGGGGTGGGGCAGGGCGGGGCCCCGAACTCCCGCGGCGGCCGGTACCGGGTGGGGCTCGGCTCCTCGGGCAGCCTGGGCCCCCTGCCCCGTGCCCCGGGAAGGCTGCCCGATACCCCAGGGCTGCTTCCCTTCTGCTCAGGCTGCTCCCTGTGCTCTCGGGCCGCTGTCCGGTACCCCGGGGAGGCTGCCCAGTACCCTGAGCCCCCTTCCTCGTTTCTCAGGCAGCTTCCCGGTGTCCTGGGACCACTGCCCGGTCTCCCGGAACCACTGCCTGGTTCTTCCTGGCCAAGGGCCACCACGGGCTCCTCATGGCTGTGATGGGGCTTTGAATGTATCCTGGGAAGGGACTTTTCTGTCCCGGTGTTCTCGGTGTCCTGGCAGAGCCCTGCACCCCAGACTCACTGGACATTCCAGCTGCCATTTGCATCCCCAGAGTCACCGATTCCAAGAACCGGCGGCTCTGGGTGTTCCTGACCAACCACCTCCGGTTCCTTTTCTGTCCCAAAGGCCGCCGGGATTCACCATGAATTTTGAAGGGCTCAACCCCTCCCTGGCTGAGTATGCGCCGCCCCTGCACCCGGCGCTGGACCCCGTCTTGGACCCCCACCTCAACCCCAGCCTGGTGGAGCTGGACCCCGAGGGGGTGTCCCTGGAGGGCATCCCGGTGCCGGAGTCGGTGCACCTGATGGAGGGCATGTACAGCGAGCTCCACACGGCCGTGTCCGAGGTCGGGGTGCCCGTCTCCGTGTCCCACTTCGACCTGCATGAGGAGATGCTGTGGGTTGGGAACCACAGGGTAGGTGGGGAGCTCACTGCGGGGAAACCTGGAGGGCAGTGAATTTGGTGGAATCCTGGAATGGTTTGAGTTCGGAGGAAGTGTAAAGATCATCCAGTTCCACCCCCCTGCCATGGGCAGGGACACCTTCCACTAGCCCATGCTGCTCCAACCTGGGCTTGAAGACTTCCAGGGATGGGGCAGCCACAGCTTCTCTGGGAAATCCATTCCAGTCCCTCCCCACCCTCACAGGGAGGAATTTTGTCCCAAAATCCCATCTAAAGTTCCTTTAGTTTAAAACCTTTCCCCCTTTATCTGCCCATGTCAATTCTTGGAGCACGAGCCTCCTGCTGCTTCCCAAGTCATGGCTGTGGGGCAGATGGATCTCTTGATTCCTAACTGGTGTTTGCATGCAGGGAAAAGTCTGAGCAGCCTCCCGCAGTCTGGAGCTCTCAGGGAGGGCCAGGAGATCCCCCCGTAGTCCGGTCGAGCCGTGAGGCTGCCGGTCGCCACCTCCTCCTGGGAGTTGGCATGGGACAAAGCGACCTTCCCCTGTGTCACATCCCTGGGACATGGGATGGGTTGTGACACCCCTGCCCCCCTGCGTTTAGGGCCATGCCACCTCCTTCTTCGGCCCGACGTTGGAGCGTTATTCCTCCTTCCAAGTGAACAGCAGCGATGACATCCGCCAGATCCAGAGCCTGGAGAACGGCGTCCTCTTCCTCACCAAAACCAACCTGAAGTACATGTCACGGGGTGGCCTCATCATTTTTGACTACCTGTGAGTCCTCCCCCCACGGCCCCTGTGCTGGGGGAATGGTCCCGGCCCCTCTGCAACCCTGCCACCCCTTCCCTGCTGCCTCCTGGAGCCGGGCAGGAGCGTGAGGGTGTCCCATCCTCTCCTGCAGCATGGATGAGTCCGAGGACATGCACAGCCTCCTGCTGACGGACAGCAGCACCCTGCTCGTGGCCGGGCTGCAGAACCACGTCCTCGAGATCGACCTCAACACCGTCCAGGAGACGCAGAAGGTACGGCTGGGCTGGGGGCTGCTCCCTCGAGCTTTGCTCTGCGGCTCATCCCTGCTCATCCAGCTTCCTGCCTCCCTCCCAGTACACCGTGGAGGTCCCCGGCATCACCATCATGAGGCAATCGAACCGCTTCTTCTTCTGCGGGCACACCTCGGGGAAGGTAATTCCAGCCCTGTCTGACCTGCCGGGGTACCCTGGAGTTGGGCTCCAGCTCCAGGGGCTCCAGAGCAGGCGCCTGGCACCCAGCATTGTCCCCCCGCAGGTGTCCCTGCGCGACCTGCGCACGTTCGTGGTGGAGCACGAGTTCGACGCCTACTCCGGGAGCTTGTCCGACTTCGACGTCCACGGGAACCTCCTGGTGACCTGCGGCTTCTCCAGCCGCATGAACGGGCTGGCCTGCGACCGCTTCCTCAAGGTCTACGACCTGCGCATGATGCGGGCGACCACCCCCCTGCAGGTCCACATCGACCCCTTCTTCCTGCGCTTCATCCCCACCTACACGTCCCGCCTGGCCATCATCTCCCAGACTGGTGTGTGAAGCTGCGGCCCTGGGGATGGTGGGGTGGTGGTCCTGGCGTCCCCAAGCTCGGGGTCAAATCTCATGGGGTTCAGCCTGGAGCAGAGGAGACTGAGGGGAGACCTCGTTGCTGTGTACAACTTCTTCAGGAGGGGCAGCTCTGATCTCTGCTCTCTGTGACCAGCAATGGGAGCTGAGGGAACAGCTGGGGCTGTGTCATTGGAGGGATAGGTTGGAAAAGGTTCTTCCCCCAGAGAGTGGTTGGGCACTGAACAGAGCAGCAGACACAAGCACCAAGGCTGCCAATGCTCGAGGAGCATTTAGGCAATGTTCTCAGCACATGGTGGGATTGTTGGGCTGTCCTGTGCAGGGCCAGGAGTTGGGCTGGAGGATGCTTCTGGATCCCTTCCAACTCAGGACATTCCATAATTTTAGAGGTCAGAGAGTGTTTGGACAATGCTTTCCGGTGTTTGGATTTTGGGACTGAGAGGACTTTTGGGGTTTTGCTGTGCCAGGAGCTGAACTCTGATCCTTGTGGGTCCCTTCCATGGATATCCCATGGATATTCCATGATCCAAGGATGGCTGACCCGTGTCCAGTGGCAAGGGACACGTGCGTCACCATGTCCCAGGTCACCCTGTCCCGGTGCCACGTTGTCCTTGCACTTGCTCTCCCACAGGCCAGTGCCAGTTCTGCGAGCCCACCGGGCTGGCCAACCCCGCCGACATCTTCCACGTGAACACGGTGGGGCCCCTCATCATGACCTTCGACGTGTCTGCCAGCAAACAGGCGCTGGCCTTCGGTGACTCCGAGGGCTGCGTCCACCTCTGGGCCGACTCCCCGGAGGTCACCTTCAACGCCTACTCCCGGGAGACCGACTTCGCCCTGCCCTGCATGGTGGACACGCTGCCGCACCTGGACTGGAACCAGGACCTGGTGCCGCTCTCGCTCATCCCGGTGCCGCTGACCAGCGACGCGCTGCTCTCCGACTGGCCCGCCGCCAACTCCGCCCCGGCACCGCGGTAATTCCTGGCCTCTCCCAGGAAAAAACAACCTCTCCTTTCTCTTCACCTTTCCTGGGAAGTGCCGGATGAGATCCTGGCAGTGGGCAGGAGTGGCCAAGGGGCAGTGACTGGGCAGGTTGAGGACAGTGGGAGACAGTCAGACCTCAGTCTTGCTGATGAGGAGAACCCAGTGAGATCCCAGCTCCGTTCTGCCTGCATGGGAACTCTCGTTTTCCCTCTGCCTGTCCCTGACCCACCTGTGCTCAGTGCTGCCGCCCTGCCCTGGCATAACCCAGGGGGTCTGTTGGGTTGGAAAATGAACCTGGGGAAGGAAGAGAGGGAGCACTCGGGACCATGCTCAGGGTGCGTCCCTGAGCACACCCAGGAGGCCTCTGGGTGGGTAAGGGATGCTGCTCTGAGTCAGGAGGTGTTTGCAGGCGAGCCCCCCCAGTAGATCCTGAGATTTTGCGAACCATGAAGAAAGTGGGATTCATCGGCTACGCCCCAAACCCCAGGACCAAGCTCCGCAACCAGGTACCTGCCCTCAGCAAGGGATTGTGGGGGTGTGGGGTGGTGTTTCCAGCGCTGGAGCTCTGCATGTTGGAGGAGGGTGGAGCTTGCCGCGTGCTGAGCGATCTCCGAGGTTTCAGGGACAGGGATGAGGGGTGGAATTCCCATGGGATGTTGCAGGTGTATAGTCTGGAGGTGCCAGCTTCTCTTGAGCAGAGCCAGCCTGGCAGTTCTCCCAGTTCCATCCCTCCCTGGCTCTGTGGCAGGGAAGGTTTGAGCTGTCCGGTTGGGAGGTTCGTGGCACGTCCCTCACCCTTGGGAAAACACTGCCCACGGTGCCTCTGTAGTTTCCCTCAGTGACAAATCCCTGTGACGAGGAAGGTGTGGAGGCCTCGTGCACGTCCAGGGAGGGCCCCACTCCATTCTGGTGTATCCCTTTGCTCATTCAGGGAGGCAGGAAAGCCCAGGAATTGCTTGTGTCAGTACATGGGGCTTCTCTCCAGCTCAGAGTTCAGCTGCTCATTCCGTCTCTCTCCGCCTCAGATTCCTTATCGGTTAAAGGAGACGGACAACGAGTTTGACAACTTCAGCCAAGTCACCGAGTCCCCGATTGGGCGGGAGGAGGAGCCACACCTCTACAGGGTGGCCAAGAAGTACAGGAAGGTGGTGGCCCTGGGGGGCTGCTCTGGGGCTAGCTGGGGTCCCGAGGCTGGGCTGGCCATGGCCAAGGGCCCCCCTGGGTGCGCCAGGTGTCCCATGGGGGTCCCGTGGCGTGGGAAGGTGCTTGTTTAACACATCACGTCTCTGCTCAGGTCACGATCAAATACTCCAAGCTGGGGCTGGAGGACTTTGACTTCAAGCATTACAACAAGACGCTGTTTGCAGGGCTGGAGCCCCACATTCCCAATGCCTACTGCAACTGTATGATCCAGGTGGGAGCCGCCCCAGCCCTGCCCAGACCACCACGACCCCTGGGACCCCCCTGACTGCTCAGTCTCTGCCAGGTGCTGTATTTCCTGGAGCCTGTCCGCTGCCTGGTCCAGAACCACCTGTGCCAGAAGGAATTCTGCCTGGGCTGTGAGCTGGGCTTGCTCTTCCATATGCTGGACCTGTCCCGAGGAGATCCCTGCCAGGTCCGTGGAGGGCTGGGCTGCCTGGGAGGGTCACAGGGATTGCAGGGGAACAGGAGCCGGGTGGTGCCGCTGTCAGGCAATGTGGAAACTCCTGTCACTTGACACTCTTGCCCCATCCCCAGGGAAGCAACTTCCTGCGGGCTTTCCGCACGATCCCGGAGGCTTCGGCGCTGGGGCTCATCCTGGCTGACTCGGATGAAGCCACGGGGAAGGTGAACCTGGGGCGGCTGATTCAGAGCTGGAACCGTTTCATCCTTACTCAGCTGCACCAGGAAACCCAGGAGCAGGAGGGGCCGCAGGCGTACCGGGGGGCTGGCACCAGGTAAGGCCCTGGCATGGGGACAGGGCGGGGAGTGACGGAGCCAGGGAGGGGGGGCTGGCTCCCAGAGACCACAGCCATCCCTTGGGAAGGTTTCTTGCCACTCGTGCCTGCCCTGAGGGGTCCATGGGAACACACAGAGCTGCAGGCTACGCCTATGGCAGCGTGTGAATCCCATGCTGAGCCTTTGTCCTTCGAAGCCAAACCTGGTTGAAGGGTTGAGGCTTTACAGAGGACACCAGCCTGAGCTTCCAGAGGAGCTTGGAGGGGCTGGGACTGCTCAGAGGGCACCAAGTCTGGAAACCTAATGGCTGGTTCCTCAAGAGCTGCTGGAATTTGGGAGCTGGCCCTGTGAGGCCCGAGACGTGGGTCCCCATAGGGATCTCTGGGATCCTGCTGACCCCAGTGCTCTGTTTTTCCAGCAGCTTTGGGTCCTCGGGGGACTCTGTCATCGGGCAGCTCTTCAGCTGTGAGATGGAGAACTGCAGCATGTGCCGCTGTGGGAAGGAGACGGTCCGGGTGTCCTCCACGCTGCTCTTCACCCTCTCCTACCCCGAGAGCACCGGTAAGGGCAGGGCCAGGCGCTGGGGACAGGGGGGGCTTTGTTATCTGTGGCTTTTCCAGGTGAAACACACCTGCAGTGAGGAGCTGCCAGGCTGTGTCAGCCCCGGGTCTAGGGCTGGGTTTCCAACCAGCTGAGCTTTTGGCTACAGAAAGACAGATTTGGGGGTTGACCTTCTGGCTGGTGGTTGTGAGGAAAACCCCAGAGGTTTGGCTGAGCTAAGTCGGTCAAGGTTTTGTGTGTTGAAAGGTGACGTTACTATCTATCCTTTCTCCCTTCAGAAAAACCAGTCAAGGATTATGAGTTTGCCCAAATTTTAAAGCGAAGCATCTGCTTGGAGCAGAACACACAGGCCTGGTGTGAGAACTGCGAGAAGTACCAGCCCACGGTGAGCCCAGGAGGGGCCACAGGCATGAGGGGCTGTAGGAGATGGGCATGAGGGGGGCAGTTTCTCCATTAGTCACTGGGGAACCTCCTGAGCGGATGCCAGAGATTCGGTTCCTGGCTCAGCTGGCAGCCAGCGTGCCGTGGGGTATTTCCTGGGCTGTGTGAATTCATCTCACAGGGCTGAATCCTCCCGGGGCAGGGGGCAGAGAGAAACCCCCTGGGAGCTGATGGAGCAGCCTGCTCCCTGCCTCGGTTGTCCTGGGAGTACCCTCAGCTACCAGGAATGCAGCCAGGGAGGGGAGGAAACACTGCAGGGAAAGGCACTGGTGGAGGGCAGAGTGTCCCAATCCCAATCTGAGCCTCTCCAGGCTCCCAGTGCTGCCCCACTTCCATCTCCTGCTCCTCTCCATAGGTGCAGACCCGGAACATCCGCTGCCTGCCGGACGTCCTGGTCATTAACTGTGAGGTGAACAGCTCCAAGGAGGCCGATTTCTGGAAGACACAGGCTGAGGTGGGGGACACACTTCGGGGCTTGTTCTCCCGGCTCACGGGGATTGCGGTGCCCAGCCCTGCGGAGGTTTTCACTCTGGTCTCGCTGTCTCTGGCCTCTCTCGCTCCACCTGAGCTGTGTTCACAGAGGACGTGGTGGTGTTTGGTCATGCTTGTAGCATGATCCGTGCGCTTGGAGTCGGAAAAGACGAGATCTCCTGTTGTGACAGAGCTGGTGTGACTGCAGGAGTCACTGCCATTCCCCCAGTCCCCCGGGACCTGCCAGGCCCCTGGAGCACATGGGACCTTGGGTTTCCCTCACTGTCACTTTCCCTGTCACCGACTTTAACATCCCTGCCTTTTCCCTGCTCCTGGCCTGGCTGTCGCCCACATGTCCCCAGGGCTGGCCTGTCACCACGTGCTGACACTTGCCTGTGTTTCGTTGCCAGTATTCCTTTCAGAAAGCCATGATGAAGAGAGGAGGCTTTGACATCACCAAGGGAAAGGAGATCTCTCTTGGAGAGTGGTAGGTGACCGTTCAGGAGGAATTTCTTTGTGGAAAGGGTTGTCAGGCACTGGAAGGGGCTGCCCAGGGAGCTGGTAGAGTCCCCACCCCTGGAGGTGTCCGAGGAAGGACTTGACATGGTACTCACTGCTCTGGGCTGGGTGATGAGGTGGGGATTTGGCACAGGTTGGACTTGATGGTCTTGGAGATCTTTTCCAACCTCAAAGATTCTATGATTCTGTTCCTGGGGTGGTGGCTCTGAGCAGTGACACCTCCTGGGTGGTTCTCTGGGCCATTTCTCATCTAATAATGATAATTTGATAACTTGCCTGTCTGTAGCTCCTTGGGGGCTCTGAACTGGAACAGTCTCTGTTCTGCTCTGAGGCTGCACCACATCCCCTTCAGACACCTTTGTGACCCACCTGGTGATCCCTTTTTGAGCCCCCCATCCTCGTTCCCCTTTTCTGACTGACAAAAGCCTCAAACCCATGTTGGCCTTTGGTGGCTGACATGGGCTGAGCACCTCTGCCATAGTCCTGCTCCAGGCAGCTCCCACAGGTGGTTTAGGAATAAGCTGGGGAGTGGGTGAGTGGAGATCTTGCCCTGAAGAAGTTGGCCAGGATGACATCTCATGTCTCCCTCTACCTCAGCTTTCCATGATTCTCTGTGCAGGAAGGATCTGGGGAACCCCGACACGGGGCATTCGTATGCTTCCGTGGAGGAACTGAAGAACATTTGGATCCCTCACGCCATCAAGATGAGGCTGACCAAGAGCAAAGAGCTTGACGTGAGCAACTGGGGCGAGACCGATGAGGTAAAGGCTGACGAGCTCGTTGTGGGGTTCCGTGGTCGTGTTCACGCGGGGCTGTGGCAGCAGAGCTTTCTGCGGAGCCTGTGTGGCCCAGAGATGACGAGGATCTCTTGGAGACACCTCGGGGGAACAAGGAAACCTGGGGGCGAGTGGTTACAGCGCATCCAAGCACCGGGGTTTGGGTTGGAGGGGACTCAGTCCCTTTCCCGGGCCGGTTCCTCCTGCAGCTGAGCCCAGCAGATGACCCTGAGTCCGTCTACATCTACGATCTCATGGCCACCGTCGTCCACATCCTGGATTCCCGCACTGGGGGCAGCCTGGTGGGGCACATCAAGGTGGGAGAGACCTACCACCAGCGGAAGGAGGTGAGACCCTGCGGGACCCCCACGACTGCGTCACCCGCCGGCTCCCCGGAGCCATCCCGAGGAGTCCTGCTGCCCATGGGGTCGGTTGTCAACGGCCCCGTTCTGGGGTCTCTTTGTCAAGTGTTGAGTGTTTGGCTGAACGTGCCAGGCAGCCCTCAACAGCAAAGAGCTGCTTGGGCCCCTCATGGGGAGGCAAGGGCTGAAGAAACCCTCTTCCCACACACGCTCAGGCTGGTTCCTCCTGGCCACGGGCACGGTGCCAGCTTGTCCTTGTACTTCCAGGTAAGGGCAGGGACGTCATCTCCCTTCCCAAGGAAAGGGCTGGTCTGGGCAGTCCTGTTGTCTGGTGGAGAAGCCCAAGCCAGGAGTTCCCAGAGTGTGTCAAGGCTCCATCCCTGTCTCTTATCTCTTGCATCTCCCTGGAGTTTTGGTCAGGAGCTGGGCAGAGCCCAGAGCCTGTCCAGCCCGAACACTTCATGTACACTGTCACCACCTAGGGCAGCAGGGATTTCCCCACGGTGTCCCAGGAAGGGTGGGGGTTCCCACATGGCATTGTCACACCCCTCTTTCCCTGGTAACTGGGCAGAGGAGTCATTGCACTTGGCTGCGGGGGCCCTCATGGCCCTGCTTGTGCCTCTCCCCACAGGGAGTCACACACCAGCAGTGGTACCTCTTCAACGACTTCCTCATCGAGCCCGTGGACAAGGTGAGTTCCGAGGTGACACCGCGGCTTTGGGGACCCCGTGGAGGCCCCGGGGCTGCCCCGCACTGTCCCCTCCCCTGCAGTGCGAGGCCGTGCAGTTCGACATGAGCTGGAAGGTGCCGGCCATCCTCTACTACGCCCGGAGGAACCTCAACGCCAAGTACAACCTCGTCAGTGAGTGGCTGCGGTGGGGGCGGCTGCAGGGCCGGCGCCGCCGGCTCCCCACTGAGCTCCTTCCCCTTTCCCCGCAGTCAAGAATCCCATCGAGGCCAGCGTGCTGCTGGCAGAGGCCTCGCTGGCTCGCAAGCAGCGCAAGTGCCACGCCACCTTCATCCCCCTCATGCTGAGCGAGATGCCGCAGGCGGGAGACCTGGTGGGGCTGGACGCGGAGTTCGTCACGCTGAACGAGGTTGGGGGGCCCTGGGGCAGGGACTGGGGGGGGGAACTGGGGTGCAAGGGCAGCCCCTCAGGGGCCATATGAGAAGCGGCTGAGGGGGAGCTTGGCCTGTTCAGTGAGGGGAGGCTCGTCAGGGTCTGCAGCGTCCTCGGGAGGGGCAGCGGAGGGGCAGGGCCTGATCTCTTCTCTGTGGTCAGCAGTGACAGGACCTGTGGGAACAGCCTGAAGTTGTGTCAGGGGAGGGTTAGGTTGGATCTCAGGAAAAGGTTCTTCCTCCAGAGGGTGATGGGCACTGAACAGGCTCCCCAGGGCAGTGGTTGCAGCCCCAAGGCTGCCAGAGCTCATGGAGCATTTGGATGATCATCTCAGGCACGTGGTGTGACTGCTGGGGATGGGCCTGTGCAGGGCCAGGCGTTTGTCTCAATGATCCTTGTGGCTCCTTTCCACTCAGGCTATTCTGTGATTCTGGGGCTGGGGATGGTGGGTCACTACCTCCCCTGTCCCCTGTCTCAGGAGGAGGCCGAGCTGCGCAGCGATGGCACCAAATCCACCATCAAGCCCAGCCAGATGTCGGTGGCCCGGATCACCTGTGTGCGCGGGCAGGGCCCCAACGAGGGGGTCCCCTTCATTGATGACTACATCTCCACCCAGGAGCAGGTACGGGGCGCCCACCTGGCCTCACGCAACTCCCCAGATCCACACGGAGGAGAGGCACCCACTGTACTGGACACCTGTGCTCTCCATGGTGACCTCACCCAGACACCTGGATGCTCCCCATGGACACCTGTGTGCCCTGTGGTCACCTCACCTGGACACCTGTGTGCCCTGTGGTCCCCTGGGGCTGTTGTCCCTCTCCATGGAGGGGCACCTGCAGTGACAGCCCCCTGCCCAGGATGCTGGCAGGTGAACTGGGGAGGAAGTTGAGCCCCTCAGCCCTCCCAGCCCACCTCCATGGGCCCTGGTCTCTGCAGGTGGTGGATTACCTGACCCAGTACTCCGGGATCAAGCCGGGAGACCTGGATGCCAAGATCTCCTCCAAGCACTTGACCACCCTCAAATCCACTTACCTGAAGCTGCGTTTCCTCATCGATGTGGGTGTCAAGTTCGTGGGCCACGGGCTGCAGAAGGACTTCCGTGTCATCAACCTGATGGTGACAGTGCTGAACCCCCTCCCTGCCCCAGGGTCTGGCCAGGAGCCCCCCTGCCCTGGCAGCAGGACCCTCTCTGCTCTCCAGGTGCCCAAGGACCAGGTGATCGACACCGTGTACCTGTTCCACATCCCGAGGAAGAGGATGATCTCCCTGCGCTTCCTTGCCTGGTACTTCCTGGGTCAGTGGCCAAACTCCTGGATCCGGGAGGGGTGGGAGCAAGGGCACAACCCGCCCCCAGGGGTCCCTGCCAGGCCTCTCCCTGACCGAGGAGTCTCCCCCCAGACCTGAAGATCCAGGGGGAGACCCACGACAGCATCGAGGATGCGCAGACGGCGCTGCAGCTCTACCGCAAGTACCTGGAGCTGAGCCCGCAGGGCTCAGAGCCCGAGGAGTTCCGGAAGGTGCTCAAGGGGCTCTATGAGAAGGGCCGAAAGCTGGACTGGAAAGTGCCCGAGCCCGACAGCAAGAGCAGCCCCAAGCGTAAGGCCCCCCCATTCCCCCTGCCCGCACCCCGTCCCCGTGCCCCCTGACCCCCCTCTGTCCCCACAGATGGGGCCGTGTTCCCCCCTGTGCTCGCCCTGTGACTGAAGCCCCTGCGGGGAGCAGCCTCTGGACAGGTGGATAAATACACGTGGAACTGGAACCAGCAGCAGGGTCGGGGCTGTGCCCGACCCTGCCTGACCCCCCCGGGCCTCCCCCGGGGCCCGGCGCCCCGGGACTCCCTTTCCCTGCCGGTACCGGGAATCCCTGCCCGTCCCCCTCATCCCTCGCCCGCCGGCCCGGGCGCCCTCATAAAGCACCTCGGACACCCGCGCCGTGAGTCCTCCTTGGCTCCGGGGATCGGCACCGGCCACGGGGGGCGGGGGAGCCGGGGCTGGCACCGGGACAGAGCAGGAAGGACCCGGACTCAGACCGGGACCGAGGACACGGTGGGGCTGGGCTTGGGACCGGGGCAGGGCACAGAGGAACCAGACCGGGACCGGGGCAGGGCAGGAACGACCGGGACCAGAGCTGGGACCAGGGACAGGGCGCAGATGAGCCCGGGCTGGCACCGGGGACACGGCAGGACACACCGGGACCGGGGCTCAGACTGGGGGTACGAAAGGACGGACGAGGCTCGCCCCGGTCCCGGGGTCTCGGCGGGACGGACGAGGCTCCACCGCCACCGTCGCTACGGGGGTTGGGGGCGTGGCGGGGGCGGGCCCGTGGGCGGGGTCAGGGCAAGCACCGCCCCTTCGGGGCCGAGC
>VXAY01006929.1:23977-45442 GCA_013399855.1 Oxyruncus cristatus | reverse complement strand
CCGGGGACGGGACCCTCGGGAACGGCCCCTCCGGCCCGCGGAGCCGCGAGGGACCCCCCGGCTCGGGAATGGGGCAGACCCGGGGATGGGACCCCCGGGAGGGACCCGCGGCTTCGCTGCGCCTCCCGCTGCCGCCCCGCCGCGTTTCTGGGATGCTCCCGGGGTGCAGAATGTCCCCCACCGGATTTGGGGACACGCGTTGGGTGCGGAGTGGCCCCAGAGAGGTTTTGGGGGGCACCTCTGGGTTGCGGGTTGTCCCCGTCAGGTTTTGGGTTGCCCCTTGGGACGCTGGGTTGTCGCCGTGGGGTTTTGGGGACACCTGTGGGGTGCAGCGTGTCCTCGTCGGGTTTTGGGGAAGCTCCTGACGGGCAGGGAGTCCCCAAAGGGTTTTGGGATACCCCTGGGATGCAGAGTGTCTCCATCATGGTTTTGGGGACGATCCTGGGGTCCCTGTCGAATTTTGGGGCCACCCCTAGGGTGTAGCATGTCCCCATCAGGTTTAGGGATGGCCCTGCCTTGTGGGGAGTCCCCATCAGCTTTTTGGGACACCCTTGGGTGCAGGGTGTCTCCAGCATGGTTTTGGGGATGCTCCTGATGTGCAGGATGTGCCCGTAAGGCTTGGGGGATGCCTCTGAGGTGCAGAGTGTCTCTATCATGTTTTGGGGGCACCCCTAGCATGCAGGGCATCCCTGTTGGGTTTTGGGGACACCCCTGGTGCAGAGTGTCCCTATCATGTTTTAGGGACATTTCTCTGGTGCAGAGTGTCCCCATCAGGTTTTGGGGACACCCCTGGGGTGCAGGGTGGGCTTATCATGTTTTAGGGATGATTTTGGGGTTCAGGACATCCCCACCGGGTTTTGGGAACACATCTGGGGTGCAGGGTCACCGTCCCTGGCCGGTGGCCTCTCCCTGGGCCACTCTGTTGTGTCCCCATTACTGGAGCTGTGACCCCAGAGCAACCTGGGCCCGGACCCCCCCCTCTTCCCGCTATTTGGAAGCCTCTGGGGTGGCTGGGGATTAGGGTCTGAAGGAGGAGGGGGCTGACCCAAGGTGTCGGTTTCTGATTTAAACAGGACTTTATTTTTCGGGATAGCCCAAACATTCCTCTCTCCCGTGGTGGGTGGGTGGGTGTGTCAGACCCAGCGCCGCCGGAGACGCTGGTTTTCCAGCCTTTCCTTTTTTTTTTTTTTTTTTTTTTTTATATAAAAACCTTTTGTTTTGTTTCTGCACAGCACTTTGGCAACTCAAAAGACATTNTGGTAAAAAAACACCTTTTCTACTGTCTTACAAGTGATGCTGAGGCTGCTGCATTCCAGGGGGATGACGCAGGCGCTGCCCTGGCCCAGGATGTGTTCCCCGGGTTTAAGTGCCCTTATTTTGGCATGAGGGAGGGGTGGGAAAGGGTCACTTCCAAATGTAGTTCCGTGTCTGCCGGAGAGGCCGAGAAAAGTGGGGCTCGATGGTTTACACATTAAATCCAGCCTTTAGGGGATGGGCAGAGCTGGGGGGCTGCCGGGGGTCGCAGCACCCAGGACCCTCCATCCCAAAAGCTGCAGCAGCTCCGAGGCCGGACTCAGGACGTCCTGGGTGCTGAGCAGCCCAAAAGCAGCCTCTGCCTCTGTTTTTCTTCAGGAAAATGGCATTTTTAGGCCTAGAAAGGGGAAATGGGGTTCAGGGATCGCAGGTGGTGCCTGGAGGTTGGGCAGCACCTTCCCGCTGCTCTGTCCTGGCAGCAAAGAGGCTCCAGCAGCTCCGGCCCAGGCTGGGGCTCAACTCCCGCTCTGTTATCAGAGGGGTTTCTGGCTGTGCCCAGATTTTGGGTGGTAGGAGCTGGACCTGTTCCTGTCGTTGAGAACACGTGCTGGGTGCTGTGTGGAGAGCTCAGCTGTGTGTGGTCAGCGCTTCTCCTTGGACTCCTTGGAAAGCAGGGAGGCTTTTCCAATGATTCCTTGCTCTGTTTATCAATGAACAACCAAGAAAAGTGTCTTTTCGGGCTGGAAAACTGGTCCCTCCCTGGTTGTCAATGGTTTAGCCCTGTGATTTCTGCACGACACTGGTGCTGGCTGGGCCACAGGGGTGAGGAAGCTGCCGGGTGCTGCCAGCGGGCCGGGTGTGGGACTTGCTCCTGGAGCTGGGTCAGGCTGGTGTGGAGCCTCTGGCACATGGAAACACTGCAGGTTCTCCTCCTGCTCACATCCTCCATGTGGTGCCACCATCATGACTCGTTTCCCTCCTCCTTTGCAGCCTCCTCTGGTCCAAGCCATCTTCAACCGGGATGTGGAGGAGGTTCGGTCGCTGCTGAATCAGAAGGAGAACATCAATGTACTGGTGAGAGCTTGCACTCCATCCTTCACCTGGCGTGCCCAAAATCCTTCCCGTCCCTCACCCAGCTCTCCCCAAATCCTTCCCATCCCCCACCCGGCACTCCTTGTTCCACAGAATCCCAGAATCCTTGAGGTTGGAAAAGGCCTCCCAGCCCATGGAGTCCACCCTGTGCCCCATCTCCACCTTGTCCCCCAGTCCAGAGCAGTGAGTGCCATGGCCAGGCCTTCCTTGGACACCTCCAGGGCTGGGGACTCCACCACCTCCCTGGGCAGCCCCTGCCAATGCCTGGGCACCCTTTCCATGGAGAAGTTCCTCCTGATGTCCGACCTGACCCTCCCCTGGCACAGCTGGAGGCCGTTCCCTCTCCTCCTGGCCCTTGTTCCCTGGGAGCGGAGCCCGACCTCCCCCGGCTCCCCCCTCCTGTCAGGGAGTTGCAGAGCCAGAAGGTCCCCCCTGAACCTCCTTTTCTCCAGGCTGAGCCCCCCCAGCTCCCTCAGTTCTCCAGCCCCTTCTCCTGGTGCTCCAGCCCCTTCCCCAGCTCCTTTCCCAGCTCTGGACACGCTCCAGCCTCTCACAGCACAGTGTTGGTGTACGGGAGGGCAGACGGAGGAGGAGGAGGAGAAGGAGGAGGATCTCCCAGCCCTCTCGCTGCCCTCCAAGCTCACGGATGGTTTTTGTTTCTTCCCCCCAAGGACCAAGAACGCCGAACACCGCTCCATGCTGCTGCCTACATAGGAGATGTTGCAATCCTCGAGCTCCTAATCCTGTCAGGTGAGGGATGGGGCTCGGAGCAGGCTCGGATCTGGCACAGCTGCTGCCTTGGAGACACCTCTGACCCCCCCTGGCCTCGGGGGTGCAGCAAGACCGGGTTTGGTCCCCCTCCAGCCGTGTGCTCACGCTTAATCCAGCAGGGTTGCAGCCAGGGGAAGATTAGGGAATGTTGCCATAATCCTAAGAGGTTTGTTCAGGCGGAGAAGTGTCTTGGAACTGAAATAGCCGAGGTGGAAATGGAGCCAGGAGGGGGGTGTGTGGCATTGGAGGAGGTGCTGGAGGAGGGGGATGCGCAGCTTGGACAGCAGGGTGCTCAGAGCAGCAGTTCCACTTGCCCCCAGAGAGAATTAGCCAAAATCCAGGGGGTTTTGCTCAGTTTTGGGTTGTGTCACTTGCCATGAAGCTGCCCTTTGCTTCTCTCTGGACACGCTCAGTGTTTGGGTCCCGTGTGCTGAGTGTTGAGTCTCCTTCTCTGCTCCTCACCATGTGGGGCCTCGGGACACTGTGGAGTGAGGGAACCCCGAGGCTGCCGTGATCCTGCGTGACCCCAACAGGGAGAGACTTGGGCAAATTCTTTGCCGAGGGCTCGTTAAACAGGATCTGGGATGTTCAGCTCCATCTGCGGAGCTCGGGATGCCCTTACCTGCCCCGTGTGGACTTCTGCCTGCCTGCGTGTGGAGTTCTGGGCAGCAAAAAGAGGCAGAGGAGGGCCTTCAGGGGTGGTGGGCCCTCCCCGACCCCTCTTTTGTTGTCCCCAGGTGCTAATGTGAACGCGAAGGACACGGTTTGGCTCACCCCGTTACACCGCGCTGCGGCCTCTCGGCACGAGGTGGGTGCCCTGGGAAGGGGCCTCTGGCTCCGTCTGCTCCCTGTGGGAGGAGGGGGCTGTGCTTCTCCTCCTCCTTCCCACCCTGCCTGGTTTGGGCTGAGGTGGGGGGTCTCGTTAGAGCAGAAAGCGGCCGAATGCAAAGGTCAGAGGCTGCAAATGGGAGCTGGAACAAAAACCTCCTTGGTTCCCTTCCCTCCATCCTGCAGGAGTCAACCCGTGGGTTTTCCCCACGTCCTCCTCCCTGCCTTCACCCCTTCCCCAGGGCTTTGTTTGTTCCAGCCTTACATTCCTTTGAGGGATGTTGGGGCTCTCACCCTGTCTCTCGGGAGCTGATTCCAACAGATCTTGTTGGAAAGTTTTCCTGGTGTTTATCTTTTGTGGGTTTAACTTCATCCCACTTAACTTTGCCCTGGTTTGGATTGCTGGAGAGTGAGGAACTGTTGGTTGGAGCCAGGAGATCCAAAGCCCTGAGTGATGGGCGGGGCAAGTTACCACCCATGGAATTCTGATCAGCAGGAGACATGGGTTGGAACATGAGTGTAAACCTCTCCAGAAGGTGTTTGTTGGGAATGTGTGCGGACAGTCCCTGTGGGTCCCTAAAACATGGAGCTCGTGCTGCTTGTCTGGGAATTTGGGAGTCTGGGCACACTCATTGCTTCTCCGCCTGGGAAATGCTGGAGCGTCTCCTCCCTCATTCTGTTCCTCCCCAGGTGCTTGGCACAGGGCTCTGCCAGCGCTGGCATGCCCAGCTCCTGAGAGGAGCCTTCCCAAAATGCTTTCCCTGCCTGGAGCCTGCTCTCCAGGGTTGCTGGGTTGGTGTTTCTTGGCTTCACGTGCCACTCCAGCCCTGGGAGCAAAGAGCAGGGCAGTGATCCGTGGGGCTGGGATCGCTGCAGGAGCTGCCCCGATGCCGTGGGGAGGTGAAACCGAAAATGAGGGGCTGCAGCCAAGAGCCTGCACAGCAACATGGGGAAATAAGTGTCACATGTAGGTCAGTGGGTCACGTTTGTCATCCCGGGCGCTTCGCCCCTGGTGAGTCACAGGTGAACATTCCCCCCGCCCCCCGTAAATCACATGGCCCAGGGATTTTCTGTGGTGTCCCTGTGAGCCACATTTCACAGCTGTGCTCGGGGGGGATGAACCTGGCTTGTTCAGGTCCCACCTGGAACTCCACCTGCAAGCAGCTGGAGCAGCCCAGGTGAGGGCTGGAAGATTCACAGAATCCCAGAATCCTTGAGGTGGGATTTACCTCTGCCTTTACCTCTGTGTGATAACGTGCTGAAGCAACCACGTGTGGCTTTGGGATGTCCCTGGGGACATGGGAGCAAACAGATCCTTTCCTTTGAAGTGTGGGGAGAAGCCACCGCACCGGAGCGTGTGGAGTGTGCTCAGCCAGCCCTGGCTCTGGGGCTGCTGTGGCTCTGGAAGGACGAGGAGGACCTGGGGGGCCTTCCAGGGCTCCGGGTTAGAGCCCCCCTCTCTCTCCTCTGCCCCCACAGAAGGCACTTCACCTCCTCCTGAAGCACTCTGCGGACGTCAATGCCCGCGACAAGCACTGGCAGACGCCGCTGCACGTGGCCGCGGCCAACCGGGCCACCAAGTGCGTGGAGGCCCTGGTGCCCCTGCTCAGCACCGTCAACGTGGCCGACCGCACGGGCCGCACGGCGCTGCACCACGCCGTGCACAGCGGCCACCTCGAGGTAGGCGGGGGGTCCCGGCCTGTGCCCCCCTCCCTGCGCCAGGGGAGGAAGGGCCGGGCCCCTCTCACCGCTCCTCCCCGTGCAGATGGTGAACCTGCTGCTGAACAAAGGGGCCAGCCCGAGCACTTGTGACAAGAAGGACCGGCAGCCCATCCACTGGGCAGCTTTCCTGGGTAGGTGTCGTGGTTTCGCTCTGAGACAGCCCCCAAACCCCTCAGAGCCGCTCACCCGCTCCCTCACCAAGGGGGATCAGGGAGAGAATCGGCAGCGTGAAAGCTGGAAAATTTCCCCACGGGCATCGCTCCAGTTTCGTCTCCCGGATTGCTGCCCGTGGATTCACCTTTTGGGGTAGTGGGGCTCCCCACACAGCCCGTGTTTTCTGGGATCCCTGGCTCTTATCACTGTCTCCTGGATAGGGCATTTGGAAGTTCTGAAGCTGCTGGTGGCCCGGGGAGCTGATGTGATGTGTAAGGACAAGAAGGGCTACACCCTCCTGCACACGGCAGCGGCCAGCGGCCAGATCGAGGTCGTGCGTCACCTCCTGAGGTTGGGGGTCGAGGTAAGACCCCCCCACAGCTGCTCAGGGTGGTGCTCAGGTGCAGGCCAGGCTGGAGACGGGAGCAGCAGAGGGTGCTGGGTGGTGGCAGGAGCTCGAGGTGTTTCTCGGCCTCCTTCTTCCTTCCTGAATCCCCAAATCCTCTGGACTTGGTTGCTCCCGCAGATCGATGAACCAAATTCCTTCGGTAACACTGCACTTCACATTGCCTGTTACATGGGCCAGGACGCCGTGGCCAACGAGCTGGTCAACGTCGGTGCCAACGTCAATCAGCCCAACGAGAAGGGCTTCACCCCCCTGCACTTTGCTGCCGTCTCCACCAACGGGGCCCTGTGCCTGGAGATCCTCGTCAACAACGGGGCCGACGTCAACTTTCAGGTCTGGAGTCTTTGGGAGCGGGGAGCAGGAGCTCACTGCCCGAGGAGGGAGCTCGGGGGGGCTGGCGGGATGGCACTGGTGTGATGCTGGTTCTGCTCTCGCAGAGCAAGGAAGGGAAGAGCCCATTGCACATGGCTGCGATCCACGGACGGTTCACGCGGTCGCAGATCCTCATCCAGAACGGTGAGTGCTTGCTCCTCCAGCCCTGGGTTATCCCAGCCTTTTCTTGTGCCTCCAGGACCTCCTGGCAAGTCTGCTGGGGGGATTTAAGACCTCCCCAGTCATCACTCAAACTCCTTCTGTGCTCTTGGATAATATGCACTTCCTGACATTCAATCTAAACCTCCCCTGGCACAGCTTGAGGCTGTTCCCTCTTGTCCTGTTTCTTGTTACCTGGCTCCACTCTCCTGTCAGAGTTGTAGAGTGTGAGAAGGTCCCCCCTGAGCCTCCTTTTCTCCAGGAGCTGTTGCTGGTGGCCCTGTGCTTCTTGGGGGTAGCAGGGACTGTTGGGCCCTCAAAGGCAGCAAAGTACAGACCAGGGGACTGAAATTCCAGCCAGGTCAGAGCTGCTCCAGGCAAACGACATTCCCACTGACACAACCTGAAAGACAATATTCCTGTAAGAGGGCTCAGGCTTGGCAGACACACCAGGGCTCAGTGGAGCCCTCCGGGGTGGAAAAACATCCCCTTGGGGGAAAGGGGGGATCTGATGCCCAGGGCTGGCAGGATACAGGTGGGCTCTCCGCTCCCAGAGCAGCTTCCAGTTCTCCTGCAGGGTGCTGGGTGGACTCGAGATGTCAGCCGTGTCCGTGAGATGGGAATGCAGTGTCGGAACAGCCCGGGCTGCTCGAGGCTGGAACACTGACAAAGCCCTTGGCTTTTCCCTTCCAGGCAGTGAGATTGACTGTGCTGACAAATACGGCAATACCCCCCTCCACGTTGCTGCTAGATACGGCCACGAGCTGCTAATTAGTACTTTGATGACGAATGGTGCTGACACTGCAAGGTAAGGCAGGTCCCTTCCTTCCTCCCCCTGCCCCAGACTGGAGGATGCAGCCAGAGAATCACAGAATTATGGAATCATTAGGGCTGGAAAAGACCTCTAAGGTCATCGAATTCAGCTGGCAACCCAGGACTGTGTTCACCACTGAACCACATCCCCAAGTGCCACATCCATATTCCTTCTGAATGCTTCAGGGGATGGTGACTCCCCCACTGCCCTGGGCAGCCTGTGCCAGTGCCTTCACCTTTTCAGTGAAGAAATTTTCCCTACTATCCAACCTAAACCACCCCTGGCACAACTTGAGGCTGGTTCCTCTCATCCTGTCCCTTGTTCCCTGGGAGCAGAGCCCGACTTCCCACGCTCCCTCCTCCTGACAGGGAGCTGCAAGAACAAGAACGTCCTCCCTGAGCCTCCTTCAGGCTGAGCCCCCCCAGTTTTCCAGCCCCTTCTCCTTGTTCTCCAGCCCCTTCCCCAGCTCCATTTTCTTCTCTGGGCGCACAGAATCCATGACCCAGCCTGACTCCCTTCTCTCCTTGCAGGCGTGGGATCCACGACATGTTCCCTCTGCACTTAGCTGTTCTCTTCGGATTTTCAGACTGTTGTCGTAAGCTACTTTCCTCAGGTGAGTGGCCCGAAACCCTCCTGTGCGGGGGCAGTGGGGTGACCCCCGAGCTCCCCGCTGACCCCCCACCCCTCCTGCCCCCCAGGTCAGTTGTACAGCATCGTGTCCTCGCTGAGCAACGAGCACGTGCTGTCTGCAGGCTTCGACATCAACACGCCTGACAACCTCGGGAGGACTTGTCTCCACGCTGCTGCTTCCGGAGGGTGAGCGGTGCTGGGGACTGGGGCACGAGGGGGAGTTGGACCCCTGGGTGCTGCTCCCAGCTCTGAGGGAGGGCAGAGGCCTGTTCAGAGCAGGAATGGAAATGCAAACCTGTCACAGAGCTGTCCTTTGGCGTTGCAGCACTGTCACCCTGCCCAGGTGATGGGGACAGTGACACAGATACAGGAATCCTGCAGCTTTTTTGTGGCATGGATCCAGTCTGTCAGCTGCACTGATGCCGTGGCTGATGTCTCTCTCTAATTACCTGGTTGGCCAGGAGCTCCATGCCGGGCAGGAAGCACAGAGGGTTATTTACTGGAGCAGGGAAGAGCTTTGTATGTGCAGCATCAGCCACGGCTGCGGCTCCTGTGCTGCCCAGAGGTGACAAACCCGACTAAGCTGCGGCACATCCAGGCTGTCTTGTCTGCACGGGGAGGAGTTTGCATTCCTGCTGTTTTCCCTTCTGATCTGTGCCTAACTCCTCTCCCCACCTCCTGCAGGAACGTTGAATGTCTTAATTTGCTGTTGAGCAGCGGTGCTGACTTGAGGAGGAGAGATAAATTCGGGAGGTGAGTGTCCTGTGGCTCCAGAAACAGCTGGAGCACAGCGAGCCTGGGTTTGGGATGGGACAGTCACAGAATCCCAGAATCCTTGAGGTTGGGAAAGCCCTCCAAGACCATCAAGTCCAACCTTTGCCCAATCAACACCTTGTCCCCTAGCCCAGAGCACTGAGTGCCACATCCAAATGTTCCTTGGACACCTCCAGGGATGGGGACTCCACCACCTCCCTGGGCAGCCCCTTCCAATGTTTAACAACCCCTTCCATGGAGAGATTCCTTCTGATGTCCTCAGACCTTTGCTGTGTCTGGATCACCCCTCCAGCGCCAGGGGCCCAGCTCCGGTTCCTCAGAAGGAGCTGCAGCTCCAAACCCCTGAGCCAGAGCCGGACAAAGCTCAGCGCTGGAGCGGGTGGGGGGTGGCTCCCCAGGTCCTGCCTTGCTGCTGGGTGAGTCTCTCCAGCTGTGCTGATCCCCCTTGTCCCTTCCCCCTTTCCCAGGACTCCACTGCACTACGCAGCTGCCAATGGCAGCTACCAGTGTACGGTGACACTGGTGACGGCGGGAGCCAGTATTAACGAGGCCGACTGTAAAGGCTGCACCCCCTTACACTACGCTGCTGCCTCGGACACATACAGGAGGTGACTGTTTGGGGGCCGGGGGGTGGCACTGGCTGCACTGGTGCCAGGTGGTGACACTCTGCTGTCCCCTGGCCGCCTCCTGCCGCTGGTGCTCGGTGGGTCATGAAAAGGGGGAGGACAGGGGGGTAACCAACAAACTGATGGGGGTCTGTGGCCTTCCAGAGCAGAGACTCATTCAGGAAACAGCCATGACACTGACGAGGAGCCACTGAAGGAGTCCAGGCTGAAGGAGGCATTCTTGTGAGTCCATAACTGTGTAACTTTTAAAGTATTTCTGAACTTTTAACAGCCACACCTTCTTGCAGCAAGTAGTTCTGCAGCTAATGATGTATTGCATGAAGAAGCACTACCTCTTTCTCCCCTGGAATTTGCTCCCCTAGTTCTTGTATTTGAAGAGAAGGCACAAGAACTGTGTTGGGTTAGACACGGGTCGGTCTAGCCCCGTGTTCTGTTTTCCACAATCCTCCATAAGAAAATGAATACATGGAATATATTACCTGACTGTCTTCCATCTCTCACCATGTCTTATTTTGCTCTGGGACACAGTGATTTGGCGTTTGCCCATTCCCATTTTGCTGGGAATCCCTTGCTCTGGAGCAGCAATGCCTTGGAGAGAGGAAACATCTGCTGATGTGATTCCCGAGGCAAACCTGGTCGCTTCCAGTGGGCTTTGCATGCGCTCCGTGTCCGGGCGGGATTCGCACGGCAGCTGCTCCAAGATAAATCAGGGTGCTCCCCACAGAGCTCTGCCTCTCCAGTCACTCCTTGTCCCTCACCTCCCCTCTCCTGCTCGTTGCAGTTGTTTGGAGTTCCTGCTGGATAACGGTGCCGACCCATCCCTGCGGGACAAGCAGGGATACACCGCTGTCCACTATGCGGCTGCGTACGGCAACAGGCAGAACCTCGAGCTGGTGAGTGGCTGGGGGGACCCTCTGTGCTCCCAGGGACAGGGGCAGTCATGTCAAAGAACGTGTCACACCTGTGGTGTCCAGGTGTGGCTCGAGGAGTGTGTGCTGTGGGCACCACGGGGTTTGTCCAAGAGGTGGGGTTGGTTCTGGGGACTTGGGGAGCTGTTGGAATGCCATGGAGGGAAGACCTGGGCTGGAGGGAGATGCCCAAGAGGAAGGAGCTGTGTTACCTGGCAGAGGCAGATGTGTGGATTTCTTGGAGCTGTGTAGACAGAGGAAATCAGGAAATCTTGGACTAACAGGGACTTGCTAGTCCTATGCAGCACTCAAAGCCACGTTAGGGAATGTCCCATCCTGAAATTCAAGCAGATGCGCAGGATTTCTGACCACTCTGCAGCTGCTGGTGAACAGGGTGCATGTCGAAGCCTCCAGGAGCAGTTATGGGTCAGTTATGAGTTTGTGTTGTTGCTCTTGCAGCTCCTGGAAATGTCTTTTAACTGCCTGGAGGATGTGGAAAGCACCATTCCAGTCAGCCCTTTGCACTTAGCTGTAAGTACAGCCAGGGAGGGCTCCTGCTGTGTCCTGGAGAGGTGCCCAGGGTGGCCTGGGCTCCTGCTGTGTCCTGGAGAGGTGCCCGGGGTGGCCTGGGCTCCTGCTGTGTCCTGGAGAGGTGCCCAGGGTGGCCGGAGGAGGAAGGTGCCGGTGGTGGGGGAGCAGCTTCTCCACAGGCCATTGGTCAAAGGCCTTTAATTTGTCTCTTAAGTTCTTCCATCTTTCCAGGACTTTCTGGGTGCTGCTATTTGGAGTGTGGGCAGGGGTGGGAGTGGGAGAGGGTTTTTAGTGGGACCCAAATGCAAAGGAGGCCCAGTGGCTGGGCAGGAGCAGCTCTGCCCTGAGAGGCTCAAGGGCAGGAATTATCCCTGGGGGACACTTCTGGGTGCCTGGGGGAGACAGCTGTGGGTGCCTGGGGGGCACTCCCGGGCACAGCCTCCGCAGACACTGCTCCAACATGGTCTGCCTTGTCCCAGGCCTATAATGGTCACTGTGAAGCCCTAAAGACACTTGCCGAGACCCTGGTGAACCTGGACGTGCGGGACCACAAGGGCCGGACAGCGCTGTACCTCGCCACGGAGCGGGGATCCACGGAGTGTGTGGAGGTGCTCACCAGCCACGGCGCGTCCGCGCTGGTCAAGGAGAGGAAGAGGAAGTGGACCCCTCTCCATGCTGCAGGTGATGAAGGGCAGACAGGGCAGGGAGTGTGAGCAGGACCTGGTGGTGCCGTCGCGGCCGAGGATGCCCCTTCATCCGGATGTTGTTTGGGATGAGGGAAGGGGCACCAGCCCCCTCCTTTGGTTTTGGGGGCCATCTGTGCGTGTGTGTGACTCCTTTCCTCGTCCCTGTCTCCAGCTGCCAACGGGAACACGGATTCCCTGCACCTCCTGATAGACAGCGGGGAGCGGGCGGACATCACCGACGTCATGGACATCCACGGCCAGTGAGTCTGTCTGGGTGTTTCTTTGGGATCTGTGTGGCGCAGGGTCAGGCCCTGCGGGTGGCTGAGGCAAGGGAGAGAGGGAGTACTCAGACTTGGCTGATTTCCAAGCCCACCCTCCTCCCTGCTGCCTTTCTGCCCCCCCGCCAGGACCCCACTGATGCTGGCGATCATGAACGGCCACGTTGACTGTGTCCATCTCCTGCTGGAGAAGGGATCCACGGCTGATGCAGCGGACAAGAGGGGAAGGACCGCCCTGCACCGAGGGGTGAGTGTGTCCCTGGGGGCCCTGGAGCTGCTGCTTGGCCTCCTGTGTGGAGGCTGCTCAGAGGCCAGGCCGGTGGTTTCTTTGCAAGAGTCCTCAGGGAAAGTGCCCATGTTCCTTCCGGGCACACAACGGTTTTAGAAGAAAACTGTGGAAGAAGGGTGTTCATGTGTTGTTAAATGATTCCAAGGGTGGGATCTGACACTCTGGTCCTCTCTCCTGGCCACAGGCTGTGACGGGCTGTGAGGATTGCCTGGCTGCTCTGCTGGACCACGATGCCTTCGTCCTGTGTCGGGATTTCAAGGGCCGGACCCCGATCCACTTCGCCTCGGCGTGCGGGCACCTGGAAATCCTGCGGACCCTGCTGCAGGCAGCCCTCTCCACTGACCCCCTGGACTCCGTGGTGGACTACAGCGGCTACTCACCGATGCACTGGGCTTCTTACAGTGGTGAGGAGGGGCTGGGCCCTGCCCGCCCCTAGAGGGGAGGGGGGACCAGGGAGAGCCTTCCCCGGCTTTAGGAGGCATCGGCTCAGCACTGACTTCCTGCTGGAAAGGATGGCACAAACCTGGGAGGGAGTTTTTCTCCCCCTGCCAAGCTCCTTGAAAAGGAATCAAAATGGGAAAGGAGCAATTCCGGAACAGCTGAGGCTGGTTCCTCCAGGATGCTGGATTTATAGGATGACGGTGGGGAGGGTGGGACTGACACGGCAGCAGGAAGGGACGTCCCTGTTCCAGAGGGAAGCCAGGGATGTGGCTGTGACTCCTTCAGGAGGTGTGTGGGATTAGAAACCTCCTGAAGTGCAGCAGCTTTGCTGCCAGTGAGGAAATGGAGCTGTGTTGCCTTTGTGCTGGGGACTGGGAGTGTTTGGGCACCTTGTCTGAGCCTCTGGCTCTTTGGGCAGCTCTTCTGCACTGCTGAGGCCCCTTGAGGGCTGTGTCTGGTTCTGGGCCCCTCACAGCAGAAGGGGCATTTGAGGGGCTGGAGCGTGTCCAGAGCTGGGAATGAAGCTGGGGAAAGGGCTGGAGAACAAGGAGGAGGGTCCAGGAAGGACCCACAGGCCGAGTGCTGACACATTTCTGTCCCTCTCTTCTCAGGGCATGAAGATTGTCTTGAATTGTTACTTGAACACAACCCGTTTGCGTACCTAGAAGGAAACCCCTTTACTCCATTGCACTGTGCAGTGTAAGTGACACCTGGGACCTGCCCCAGGTCCTTCCCCGCTCCTTGATGTGGGACTGGGCATTTGTGGTGCAAGTGGAGGAGCTCCAAACCCTGCCCCCCTTGCCAAGGGCTCCGTCCTGGGCAGCAGCAGCTGGGGAGGGGAGAGGAAGGGGGAGAATGGGGTGGGCCTGGGGTGGCCTTGGGACCTGGAGCAGCAGAGGGATGGGCAGGGCTGTTGTCTGGCATGTTTCTGTGTTTCCTTGAGTAATACCAAGAAAGGTGAAGGGGTGTTTTACCCCAAACAATTCCAGAGCAGCTGCTGTTTGTGTCAGAGCCCTAGGAATGTGCTGCTCAGTCCTGTTCTAACTTCCCTTCTCGTCCCCCCTCAGAATTAACAACCAGGATGGCACTGCTGAAATGCTGGTGGAAGCATTAGGTGCCAAGATTGTTAATAGCAGAGATGCCAAAGGAAGGTGAGCCCACACTCATCCCCCCCACACACATCACCCGCTTCCCGGTGCTGCTGTGCCTCCCACAGTGACTTCCACATGATTTCCCCTGGCTCCAAGGGGCTCTGCCATCCCCAGACACCCCGGTGTGGGTGCTGTGCCCTCCTCTTGACCTGCTCTTTTTGTCTTCCCAGGACACCCCTTCACGCTGCTGCCTTTGCAGACAACATCCATGGTTTACAGCTGCTCCTGCGGCACCAGGCCGAGGTGGACACGGCGGACAAGCTGGGCAGGACCCCCCTCATGGTGGCTTCTGAGAACGGGCACACGGCAGCAGTGGGTGTGTGCTGGGTTCCCCAGGATGGGGTGTAAGGCTCCCTGTGCCTCCTCCATGAGCAGATCCTGTGGGAGCAGGGCTGTCCCTCTCCTCACAGGCAGACTGGGGCGTTGCTGGGCTCTGTGGGCCTTCCTCTCACCAACACCCCTCCTCCGTTTCAGAGTTCCTGCTGTACCAAGCAAAAGCAAATATAACTGTGCTGGATGTCAACAAGAACACAGCTCTTCACCTGGCCTGCAGCAAGGTAGGGAGGTGGCTGGGATTGCTGTCACTGTCACCTTGTCACCTTCATGAGAAGGGTTGTCCCCCTACTCGTGCCCCACAGAACAGAGCTGAGGGCCCTGGGCCTGCCCTGACACAGCTGGGTCGGTTTTGAGCAGCTCAGATAGCACAGACCCAACTGTGTTTTCCTTGAGGAGCCCCTCTCTGAGCTTCCAGGATCGCTTCCATCCCTGGCAGTGTTCCAGACCAGGTTGGATGGGGCTCTGAGCAACCTGGGCTAGTGGAAGGTGTCCCTGCCCATGGTGGGGGGTGGAACAAGTTGATCTTTAAGGTCCCTTCCAACTCAACCCCCTCCATAATTCCATGGTGGGAACAGGAGGCTCATGGTCAGCAGGTCCACACCAAGGAGGAGGTGGAGGGGGCAGCAGCTTGTCCCCTCCAGCCCTGCCCAGGGGACCTGTGGTAGAGGGTTGGGTTTAGGGAACATTTCAGTATCCCAGGGAATCCTGCACTAAACCCTCCGGTCTCCTTCCCAGGGCCATGAAAAGTGTGCCTTGTTGATCCTGGGGGAAACCCAAGACCTTGGCCTTATCAATGCAAGTAACAGTGCTCTGCAGATGTGAGTATTTGCACAGCTGGTGCCCGTGGGACGGCCGGGGCTTTGCTGGGAGCGGGGGGAATACCTTGGGAAAGGGGGTGGGAGCTCAGCTCCCGCTCTGGGAGCAGGTGAGCTCCGAGCAAAGTGCCTGCCCTTAAAGCCACTCCCAGGGACCTGTGTTTTGGCCCAAGGTGCTCCAGGCAGGTGTCTCTGCCGGCGAGTTCATCCCACTTTTCCCTCTTCCCAGGCCGCTCCACATCGCGGCGCGGAACGGACTGGCCTCCGTCGTGCAGGCCCTGCTCAGCCGCGGGGCCACCGTGCTGGCTGTGGATGAAGAAGGTGCGTGTCCTCGGGGGTCCCGGGGGGTTCAGCATGCCTGGGAGGTGGGGGATGCCCAGGAACTGCTCAGCCGGGATCAGGATTTTCACGCATCCTCAGCAGCTCGTGGCGTGGCAGACACGGCCTGGGGAGGACAGGAGCACCCGCCATTCCCTGTGAAAGCATTTCCAGGTCTCACAGGTGTTTGGAATGTGGCTTTTTCCCCCCTGTGCACCATCTGGTGCTCCCTGGCTCCTGCCAGGCCCCAGCCTAGCTGTGTCTCACTTCCACCTTGGCAGAAGCTGCTGGTTGTGGCCAGAAGCTTTTTCTCCCGGCAGAGCGGGAACCCCTCCAAGCTGTGGTAAATATCCCAATGTCTGCTGGGTGCTCCCGAGCCTGTTTGTTCGTCTCCTGCTGGTCCTGCCCCACTTCAGAGTGGTTCCTGCAATCATAGGGGTTGACAGTGCCCAAGGGGTCTGTTGAGATATTGGATAACTGAGATATTTTGAGATAAAGAGATCAAGTTGTGTCTGCCCCGTCCCTGGAAGTGTCCAAGGCCGGGTTGGATGGGACTTGGAGCAGCCTGGTCTAGTGCAAGGTGTCCCTGCCCGTGGCAGGTGTTTGCAACTGGATGATGTTTAAGGTCCCTTCCAGCCCAAACGATTCCATGATTCAATGTCCTGGCCCCCGTCAAACAGCCCCGACTGCAGCCGTTCCTCATGCCCGGCTTTATTCCAGGTCATACCCCAGCCTTGGCATGCGCTCCCAACAAGGACGTTGCCGACTGCCTGGCACTTATCCTCTCCACCATGAAGCCTTTCCCACCTAAGGACGCCATCAGCTCTTTCAGCTTCAACCTCCTCAAGAACTGCGGCATCGCGGCCAAGACGGCAGCGTGCGGGGCCCTCCCCAACGGCAGCTCCTGCCCCTACACCAAGGACCGGCACAACGCCATCGGCCTGGACGGCTGTTACTCGGAGTAGCTTAAACTATGGGTGACCTAATATCTTATTATATTTATTTAGAAATTCTATAAATATAGGGCACTTTAAAGGAGAACAAGACTGGGCAGGCCAAGCGTGGCCCGGTGGGCCAAGAGTTCGGCGCTTTCCCCCTCTCGCCGGGTGCCGGTGCGGTGCCAAAGCTGTTCCTGGCAGTGCCCTTCCCGTCCCCTGCACCTTCCCAATCCTCTCTGTCCCCTTGGTGGCCGGGCAGGAGGCGGAAGAGGCAGGATTTGGGCTGGGACAAGGCAGGTGCCACCATCCACCGCTGGTTTCCCCCCAGCCTGCGGGGTGGGGTAAAGCCATTCCCGGTGTTTCCCGGTGCCCTGTGCCAGCCTCCTGCCCTGCTGGGATGCCCCCAGGGCTGCCATCCGGCTGGGAGGGGGAAGCCTGAACTCTTGGTGGGACGGGGGGGTGGGAGTTTGGGAATGGCTGACCGGGGTGGGGGTCAGCTCCCGGCCAAGGGCCGCTGTCACTGCTCCTCTCAGAGTCGCTCTTTCCTCCTCTCATCCTTCGAGTCCAAACACTTGAACCAAGATCTACTGTACCTGGGACACTAAAATATCCTTTTGGCAGCTCATTTCTAGGGACAAACGGGTGCTGCTGCCCGAGCCCAGCTGCGGATGCGCCACTGGAGCCTCTTCCCCACACCAGGCACTTTAGGGATTCTGTTGGTTGTTGGTTTTGATTTTTTTCCTTGGCAAATTGTCAGATCCTAAAACGATTCTACTTTGAGTTTCCCTTCCCTGGTTTGTGTGGCTGTTTCCATGCGAGAGTCAGTGTCGGTTGGTTGTTTTTTTAAAAAGAGATGAAAAATATTTATAGAGAAACGAACATTTACCTTTAAAAAACAACAAAAACCATAAAAAAAAAAAAAATCAATGTTTTAGCCTTTACTGAGGAAACAAATGCACTTCTGAGTCCTTATTCACAACCCTGAGTAAGTCTGTGTTGCTTTTTCGGATGCAGCATCCTGGCAGGTTTCGTGGCACGTGTGGATGTGGGTGGGATCGTTGTTTTTTGGTTTGGGTTTTCCTTTTTTTCCTTTTTTTTTTTTGATTTTAGAAATCCTGTTTATGCTGCAGGTTTGAAGCATTCGAGAATGTTGCACTGTTGTTTTTTTCCGTTGATTTTTTTTGTTGTTGTTTTTCCTTCTGAATTACTGTAGCAGTATCAAAAAACAATGTTTTCCTCCATATCACGAGTCTGTTCAAAGCCAAAGACGGGGATGCAGAGACCGGGAACGGGCTGGAATTTCAGGAACCACCGTCCCCCCTGAGCTCCTCTCCCACTGCAGCTGGGCCCACATGGGGAGCACGAGGCTGGGGCTGCCCTGGGGGTGTCCCAGTGTGATGCCCCCGGGATGGGAGCAGGGATAAGAGCATCCCTGTCTCCCACGGAGCCCGAGACGGGACTGAGCGAGCCCTGAGTGTCAGAGAGAAAAGGGCATTTCTGTAACCAAAATTACGTCTTTTTTTGTCTTTTTTTAAAAATAATTTCTAAATGAAGGTGGCTCCTGTCAGGGAGGAGTGTCAGGTGTAGGTCGCGGAGCGGGCGCCGGAGCCGACCATTCCCGGGAGAGCTCCCGGGGGACACTCCCAGCCCCACGGGCAGGATCCCCTCGCACTGTTTCTTTCTTTTTACCAAAGCCAAACTCT
This sequence comes from Oxyruncus cristatus, assembly GCA_013399855.1. Taxonomy (NCBI): domain Eukaryota; kingdom Metazoa; phylum Chordata; class Aves; order Passeriformes; family Cotingidae; genus Oxyruncus; species Oxyruncus cristatus. The sequence continues at coordinate 27,447 of VXAY01006929.1, read as the reverse complement.
TAGAACCAAATATGAAGTTTCAGTCTTGGCCTTTGGGTGATAAGCACATTTTCTTGGCGTTTCCCGGAGCAGTTTGTCCCAGAGGGGGCAGCGGGGCCGGGGCCCTCCCGGTGCTCCTGCTCCCCATCCCGCACTTCGCTCAGCAAAGCACTCGACAAATTTGCCCTTGGTGAGATCTTGGAGCCAGGGCCAGGCACTTCTGAGGGGCAGAGCTCTGCCTGCTCCAGGGGGATCTTCCCTTTGGATCCCCACCTTTTAGGACAGTATCCCTGGCGTGTCCCCTCCTCACTCCCCTTGAGCTTGAAAGGAAGCGTTGACCTTTCTGCACCGGATACCTCAGTTTAGAACCAGAATGAACTCACGAAACTTGAATCAAAAGATCCTTTTGGAAGATCCTTTTCAGTATTCTACGGAGGAGAACTGGAAACAGAGACTTGTTTACATTGCTGGCGAATCCGCACTCGCCTCTTGCAGCTCTTTCCCTTTCTGGGAGGAATTTAAGCATCACTTTATCTCCTGGCTGCTTCCCTCCCCCTTCCCGTGGGGCAGGAAAGTGGGGCCAAAGTCCTGAGCCGTTGCCTTCAAGGGCTAAAGTGCTTTTCCAGGCACATGGAGGGGCCGAGGCGCTCCCGGCCCCGGCGCGGGCGGCGATTCCCAGGGTCAGACATTGGTTGGAGCGGGGCTGTGATGCTCCGTCTCCATGGAATCCATCCCTGCCCCATGAGAGCCGGGGCCGTGCCCCTCGTACCGTGGCCCTCGGTGTGGCCTCATCGCTGTCGGGAGACGGGATCCGGCACCATTTCACTTGAACGTGGCTTTTCCCACTGTTCCTTAGAGCACACGGAAAATGCTGCTTTTCCTTCAATCCCCACCCCCGCTCCCTGTTTTTTGGAGTATTATTGTGGTTTTCAGTTCTTTTGCTTAGAGGAGAAAGCTGATCCTTCTTTTGGCCTTGTTTCCGTGCTCCGACGTGTCCCCTCCGCTCAACGACGCCGAGACAATCAATGTGATCTCCGTAAGGGCTTCTCCATCCTTTGCCACGCCACGCTTTGTGTCCTCCCCTCTTAGCCAGGAGCTTTTTCTCCCCTCCCCCTGTGTCTTCTTAAAGATAGTAATAATAATAATAATAATAATAATAATAATGAGAATGGAGGGAAATGAGGTTCCAGCAGCGCATCCGTGGTCTGGGAGCAGAGGGGAGGGAATGGGGTGGGAAGGGGACGTGTGGCCTTGGGGGTCCCAGTCTTGTTCTCCTTTAACGCTGTATCGTATCGTTGACAGCACAGCTTGACAATTTAAGTAATAATCAAAGTGTTTGGTAATAATGCATTATTTTGCTAAACGAGATTTGTGATGGTTTCCCTGGTGCATTGTAAAGAGGGATGGAGGGAAACTTCCGCTGCCCTGCCCGCTCCCCCCTTCCCAGCCCCTCGGGGGCTCCCAAATCTTCTTCCCTCGGACCTTTATGCCAAAGTTGGACCATTCCTGCTCAGTTCTGCCTCACCAAGCAGCGAATTTTTCGGCTTTTCCCACCTCAATCTGATCAATCTCTTGGTTTGGAGCACGCAGGCACCGGATCTCCGTCCCCTTCCCTGTCCCAACCTCTGGAAAAAGGAAGTTTCTCTCCGCCCCCTTGGTCCAAAGCACTTGCTTCAAGTAATAAGCACTTTTGTTAAAGCATGAGTCTGGATTCCCTTTAGCATCCCACGGGATAGAGAGCAGCGCGAGGGATACGAGAGTGTCTTTGGCTTTATTTTTTCAGTTGGAATTTAAAAAAAAAAAAAGAAGTTCGTTTCTAGGGAATGAATGGACAAAGGGAAGTTGTGTTTTGAGAGAGAGAAAAAAAAAACCTAAAAAAACCTAAAAAAACAAACAAACAAACAAAAAAAAAACCCAACAGCACAAGTACATTTCAAGTCCCCGGGTGTTTTTGCACTGCCATTGCCCGAGCGAGGGGCTCCGGCCCCCTGAGCCATAGACCCTCTGACAAACACTGAATGTACCGGGCTCGGCCGCGTTCCCGGCGTTCCCGACGGAGCCACAGTCCCGGAGCGAGGAGAGGAGGCTGGCTGGTGTCTTTGTTGTCGCTGTTCCCCAGCTGCAGGCACTTGGAAACTTAGTTCTTTGGGGAAGTGTGTCCCCTGTCCCACTCCTGTCGTGCCCCTGTCCCCTCTTCCATCCCGGTCCCATCTCCCATCCCTCTCCTGTCCCTTCCCCATTCCTCTCCTACCCTTCTCCCACCCTTCTCCCATCCCTTTCCCCTCCCTCTCCAATCCCTCTCCCATCCCCTCTCCCTTCCTGCCATTTCCTCTTCCACCCCCTCCCATCCCCTCTCTCCTCCCTTCCCCATCCCTCTCCCACTCCCGTCCTGTCCCTCCCTCTCCTGGACGGAGCGAGGATCCCCCTCCCCAAACCCAGATGAGCAGCCCCTGGCCCCATCGGCCCCATCCCAGGGCTGGAATCCGGCAAATAGAAAAGTAGCACTAAAAGCCAAGCAAAAAAAAAAAACCCAAAAAAGTCTCCAAAATCGTGGAATAAGTTTTGGTTTTGTTACTGTTTGGGTGGTCGGAGCACCCGGAGCGTGGTGGGGTCTGTGCAGATCCCAGTCCCCGGCGCGGGGGGAGGAACAAGGAAAACCCAAAACAACAAACGCAGAGACCCAAGGAACACCCTTTTTCCTTGATTTTGTCCCGGTGTTCCACGGGGCACAAGGAGCCCCTGGCTCCCTGCCAGCGTCCCCCCGCCGGCCACAGGGACCACAGCGGGGTCCTCCAGGTGGGAATCCGAGCAGCCCACGCTCACCTTTGCCTTCAGTGAGAAACCAAAGGAAAAACCAGCCCCTTCCAGTGGATCCCGGCGCGGACACGCGGATTCCTTGGCTCGGGCTTTTGTTTCTTTTTCTTTGCTTTTCCCCCCCCCGCCTCCCTTTTCTTTCTTTTCTTTGTTTTTCTCCAAGGACACAAGGAGCTCTTCAATCCTCTTCTCCTGGCTGGAATTTTCTGGGCTCGGCAGTGAAAGGAGATCAAACCCCCCCCACTCCCCCCCAAAAAAAGCCGAGACTCAACTGAAGCATCATCGGGAGCTCCGGGTAACGTACGCACGAGGCGGGAGCTCCCCGAGGGGAGCAGTGGCTCTGGAGCTGCCCTGAAATCCTTGGAATTGCGGCACGAGGCTGGAGGGGACGGAGCCGGAGCCCCCGCGGGACGGTTGGGGATGGGGGACGCGTCTCTTAAGGCATCTGTAGCAACTCTGTGTCTTTAATATCCTCCGTGTCAATGCTGCACCTCTGTATTTTATGCACATAAATGTTCCTTTGGTGGCGACAGGACAGACCTCATCACCTGTCAGGTACAGCCGACTCCTCCGTGTCCCGGCCTCCGGCGGCCGCGCGCTCCCCGCGTGCGGCTCCGCGGCTCCGGGGCCTCGTCCCTCTTCCCGTGCTGGGGGGGAAGAAAGAGGGGGAAGAGAAA
>VXAY01006917.1:813191-837335 GCA_013399855.1 Oxyruncus cristatus | reverse complement strand
GGCGTGTCCCGCGCAGCCCCGCCTCCCGCCGCTGCTCCCGCCTCCCCTGGGACAGCGCGCGCCCGAGCGACGCGACGCGCCCCGCGCTGCGGCGGGATGGGATGGGATGGTGGGATGGGATGGATGGTGGGATGGGATGGATGGTGGGATGGGATGGATGGTGGGACGGACGGACGGACGGACGGACGGAGAGCGCACCCTCCCACCGAGTGCCCCGGCGAGACCCCTCCGGGTCGTGTCCGGCGGCGGCGAAAGGCGCATGCGCCGCTCGCCGCGGTGCCAGCCTGGCGCCCTGGGGAGAAGGAAGGAGTGTTGGGGAAGCAGGGGAAGCGATGCGAAAGCTGCTGGGGTGCTCGGTGCTGCTTTCCTCCTTCCTTCCCTCCCTTCCCCTTCCGAGCGTGGTCTCGGCTTTGGCCAGCGATGCTCTGCAGCCCCTCTCGCCTTGCTCCGTGCTCAGGTGTGAGGTGGGGAGGGCCCCCCCGCGGAACCATCCCCGTACGGAGAGCGCGGTTGAACTGCAGCGCTCCTGTCCGCAAAATGGGGTCCGGCATCCGGTGTTCAGTAGCGCTCCAGAGAGACACAGGTTATTCCCTTCAGAGCTGCGTAACACCTGGGTGCTCAGTGCTGTTCCAGAAATCCAGCACAACCCACCGGACTTCCCGCTCCATTATTTACACAGAATCAGAGATTTGTTAGAGTTGGAAGGGACTTCTGGAGATCATCTAGTCTGACCCCCCCTGCCAAGGCAGGGTCACCTAGAGCAGGTCACACAGGAACATGTCCAGATAGGTTCTGAATGTCTCCAGAGAGGGAGACTCCACCACCTCCCTGCACAGCCTGTTCCAGTGCTCTGCCACCCTCAGTGGAAAGTTCTTCCTCATCTGAGGTAGAACTTCTTGTGGTTTAGTTTATGGCCATTGCTCCTCATCCTGTCACTGGGCACCACTGAAAAGTGTCTGACACCATCCTCTTGGCACCCACCTTTGAGATTCTTATATGGAATAATGAGATCCCCTCTCAGTCTTCTCTTCTCTAGACTAAGCAGGCCGAGCTCCTGCAGTCTCTCCTCATAAGAAAGATGCTCCAGACCCTTAATCGTCTTTTTGGCCTCCCACTGGACCCTCTCCAGTAGTTCCTTGTCTTTCTTGTTGTGAGCAGCCCAGAACTGCACACGGAAGTTCACAGTTGGTAACTTCCCAACTAAAGCCCCGGCATGGCTGACCCACATGCAGACTGGCAGGAATTAACAGAGACCCTTTAGTGGGCTGTGACATGACTTCAGGTGTTGTTTTAGGGTCAGTTGCAACTGTTCCAAGTCCCCTTGATGTTAGAGAAGGGAAAGGCAACTCTGTTCTCTCCCTCCCTATGCCTTGTCCTAAATGTGTGTTCATGTGGCCTCTCAGGCCTCTGAAGGTATGACTGTGGCTTTCACATGCAGGGAAAGGAAAGGACAGGAGGTCACTTTCCCCTTCCTCACACCCAGGCTGCTCTGCTTGGCCCCCGTGCTGGACCCTGCATGCACTGACCACTTGGGTTGATTTAATATGGGCTAAATTGTGGAGTTGGAGTCAGTGAGCTGGGCTGGCTCTTGGATCCTATGGGCAGAAGCACAGGACTTGGAAGATGGAAAGTGTAACAACCCCTGTCAATGGCAATGGGGAGCAGTGTTGGTGTCCTGCCCCTCCAATATTGGGAGGGTTCACCTTACACTAAACTGGAAGCCACTGTTGTTACAGGCAGTTGTTTTCTTCCCCTGCTGTCATGTGTACGATTCTTCCTTACAGAGGTGGTGTTTATTTGTCTTCAGGTAAACAGTTCTTTGTTTTTCTCCCTTTTTTATCACATAACTAGCTTTTTGCTGATTCAAATTCCTAAATTTTCTCACTCTGGGGTTAAGCCAGAGTTGGAGCAGGGAAAGTAGAAGCGGATAGCTGGAAGCTGGATGGGGCAGACAGAGGCTGGTGGGACCTCATTCAATGACAGTCTTTGTGTCCTGAAAGCTCAGCTTAGTTTCAAGACAGCACAGTCTGGCTGTCTCACGTGCCTCGTTAGTCTTAACACTGGGGAAGGGTGAGCCTGCAGGAAAGTAGGATACTCCCTTCATTTGGCTGCAGGATTTAGACAGGTATAAGCTGAGGAACGACACCTGCAAATTGCTGTTTCACAGCAGTGTAAGACAAACTAAATTGGTGCTAGAGTGTTCCTATTTGCTTTCTTCTCACAAATTCCATTCTCAGGAATTCTGCACTTTCCTTCTGTCCTACTAATCTGGAAAAAAACACCCAAAGAGATCTCCATCCACAGGCATGGCAGGAGGCAAGACCACAAGCAGCCTTTTGTTGATTTTAGTGGGATGTGGCAAACTAAGGATCCCATGCTTCATCAATCACTAGGCATTACAGTAATGATGATGGTTAAAAACATTAAAGATGCCTTTAAAACAGAAATGTATGTATTGTACTTTGAGATTATTATAATTTTACAAAAATATTACAGACTGCTCATCGTGTTTCCACAATGGATTTGATTTCACTGTGCACATATAAAAAAATGTAATTTTGGATGGAGCTAAATAGTTCTTGTCCTGTGTGTGCAATGCCATTTACAAAGATAGATTATGAAAACTGTATGGAATTACAGGTTGCTTTTATAGGAAAATGGAACCCTGGAAACTTCTGGAAATGGAAAAATAAATATCAGAAAAATGGAACTGGATTGCTGTGGGGTTTTTTCAGTGTGCTCGAATCTGATTTAGTGGTGTTATAAGTTTAAAAATCAGATTTCTTGCTGTGAAAGTTTTGAAAATAACGATCTAGTAACATTGGCTAAGTAGAAAAAACTGAGCAGATGATACTGAACTCTTGAAGTATCAACACCTGTGAACAGTTCCTGTTGTGTCCAACAACTTTGTGAAAACAAAACCCAAAGTGATATAAAATTTGCTTTGCATTATGGTCTGATTTAATGTCAGTCTCCGAAGAAAGAAAATACTAAGCCAAAAGAGAGGGTAAAGCTCATGGCATCAGCTTTTTTTGAATTTCTCTTGATTCAAAGCAAATATACTGATCAGGTAATCTAGTTGCTGTGAATAGCATTGAAGCTGAGGGGAAGGGCAAAGTATAATAAGAAACACACTTGAAATATCAAAACTATTTTGTCAACCCCAGGACGACATCGCAAAGCTATGTTAAGGGCAAAAAGTCATGCTGGGATTTTTGGCCTGCCTTTTTTTTTTTTTTTTTTTCCATTTCACATAATAAACGTTTTCTTAGAAAACAGTAAAAAATAATTGCCTCACTGCAAAATCAGAGGATTAGACTACTGTATTTCATCCTGTTACTACCTGTTACTACCTAGGGCCTCTATACTGTATTGATCATTGATACACTGTCGGATGTGCTGTTATTGATGTAACAGCAGAAAATGGTAGCCTTTTTATCACTAAGTGCCTTGATAAGATCAAGGCAATTTCATTTGACTCCTTAGCACTGAGAGGAATTTTTTTTTTTTTTGGTGGAATAAATAATTTTTTCTTTATTTTTTCCTCTGCAAACAAATAGCATTTTGATTTGGCAAATAGAGCTTCTGGTTGCTCATTTCCTACTTTAGCAAGGCAGAAGTAGCACTCCAACGTTGAATCTAGAGCGGTCCCCCAGCTAGGACAAATGACACAGTTTTGTTGTAGATGTTCTCACAAAGTCCTAGTGGACTTTATACCTAGGGATGTGGGCTATGCTCCAAAAAGAAGGCATTTTCATCGAAGCCAAAGATCTCTTAAAGCCTCTTATTCTCAGTTAAGGAGATTGCTTCCTTTGGAATGCAATCTTCTTTTTGATATGCAAGCATGTGAGCATAAATCCACTACTCCCGTGTATTCGTACAATGCATAAGATTTTGCAGAGCAATTAAGCCCTGTAGTAATTCAATGCGGAATCAAAATTTCATTCAGTTTACTCCCTGTGACTTGCCAGCAACCAGGGCAATTACAGCAGGAGCTGAGGTAAACGACACTAATCCAGCGAGACACGTTTCCGATTTGAAGTGCACACCAAACCTGTTCCTACGCCCCCACCCCGTGCAGTGTGCTGCACAACTATCGCTCGTATCCTCCTGTTCTGGAAAAGGCGAGGATCGCGCACGCAGGCTGGGGAGGGACGATGCCGTGCTCTTCGTTCCTTTGGCTGATAAGAGAGCACGTACTGTGCTTCAGGCTCTGCTTCCACCCTCCTTCCCTGCCTACCAGAAAACTAGGATGGGACCTCACGCAGCCTAGTTATGGATCTTCTGTAGCACGCCTGTCAATAATTCCAGCAGAAAAGCCACTTCCACAGACTGACTTCCGCTTCTGAGAAATCCTTCCCACACAGAAGCTATAACCCCATCTCTGAAAGAACCATAAAAATCCCCTAAAAAGGGGATGAAAAGGTCTCTTTATCACAAATAGCAAACACAGGCCATAACAAAAAAAAAAAAAGAGTGAGTTTAAACATGAGTCACTCAGGAAGCTCTGATAAATTACACTTGATGTAGCCGAGGCTGACACTCAAGAAATCTATGAGAAAGTTGTCCCTCCTGTTGGATTCCTCAGCAGCTGGGACAGCACTTCTACATCATGTTCCACCCTGGTGACTCGAAGCAGATGTTCAGATTGCATCTTGGAGGTGGTGTCCTTCAGTCATATCCTACCTTTAATGTCTTCTGGAATACCCATAGGCTTTTACTTGTTTATAGGTTGGAGAGCAGTACATTGAGAACTTTCTTAATACTGCCAGGAGGCAAAATACTGCCGTTTTTTGTAAGTTATTTTAAGCAGGAAAGTGGCAGGTTTTGTTGTCTATGTTTTATAGATATTTATTTTGCTTATTTTCTAACATTAATTGCAAAAGGATGATGTGCATCTTTTCAAGCTGAATTTATCACCATTAGTAACTTTTAAGAATCATTTGAATTCCTCCCTCTGAGATTAATAATGTCAGAATAATGAATATCTTCTGAAAATAAATAAATAAGTCATGAAGGAACGTTCTGATGATGATGTTGCAATAGATGTACCAAGCTAGTTGAAGTATTGCCCGTTTTTCTCACAAGGCCTTAAAGATAAATTAAATGTAACTGTATTAAAAATGTGCTTGGTGAACTCTGCTACATTTCAGCTTGTGCCATGAATGTTCTTGAAATTACATATTTAATAGAGATCGCACTCATATGCTTATTTGTAAAACATCAGTTGAAACTAATAATCCGGTATTTTTCTCGTACATACTAAGTTAATTCGATTACAGAAATGGGGTGTGAGGGGAGATCATACCGATGCCTGATTACTGGATTGCTCCAAGACATTAATTTGTTCCTTATTGTCAAATGCGTTTTAACATGTAGTCACTGCAATTAAATAATTCGCCCTGATAAATCTTTTATGAGTTATTTGCTGATTTTTTTGATTCATGTGATGTGGAGGAGGAAGAACGAATGAAAAACTATGTGTAATAAAAAATGGTGTCAGAATTAACGTGTAAGTTGCTACTTCTCTTTTATCATATTAGTCTACCGTGTCTTATATAATTTCTCAAAGAACTGCTACATAACTTAGTATCCTTTATGTCCTCTTTGCAGAGTGACAGAGATGTTTGTCTCTAGTGGTAAAAGTATTTAACTGTGGCTTGTCAAGCAAAGGATTGCATCTCTTGTGCAGCAGGTTAGTTTGCTAGACCTTTATCAATTATATTTCTATATCCTTAAATTTATCTGGTGGAATATAGTATGCCAGTGTTGTGTGTAAAAGCTTAGTTGCTGTATAATGATGTCGTGTCACGCTGGAAAACATTTGGGATGCAATAGCTCAACGTAATAGTCCATCAGTATAAAATTTTCTAAATTTTTAAACTTAATAAATTGATTAAATTTGTATTTAAAATACCTGTAAGAACTACTTCCATGTAGATGCAACTACCTCTGTATTGTCATGCTACTGTTTGTAACAGCAGCATGAAAGAACTAGGAAAGGATCCAAAATACTTGTTTCATCTGACCTGAAAAGTAAAAACTAGTGAGGACACAGCGTACTGCACAGCAGTATCAAGGGACGTGTAGCTGGGTGCATTTTGGCCTTGGAATGGAAAAATCTCTGTTCTTGCAAAATAAGTCACAGCATTTTCATTATCTGCAGGAAGATTGCAAGACAATTACTGCAGTGAAGAATACGAAAAATTGTGCAGAGTGGCATCTTTCTCATCGCACAGATACAACTTTCCAAACCAGGCAGTGCAGTGATACTCATCCTAGTAACACTAGTGCAGTGCCAGACTCTGCCCCCGTTTGCACAGAGCAACCCACTTCTCACTACATGGGAATTAGAAGGGAAAGGAAGAAACATGTATGGTCTAATTTGTTTGTCTATAGTTTAGCTTGCTTTTGTTTCTGTCATGCAAGCCCTGCTATAAATAGGACAGACTCAGCAGTCATTTACTACTCGAAGAGCCCCGACACTAATTACCAGTATTGATCAAGGAAGGTTTTCTCAGGTAAGAAGTTGAAGGGTTCTTTCTCAAAACAAGAGGAAGCTTTCTTTACACGGATATGGTTTAACAAATACAGACATTTACATAAATACAGTTTAAAATGCTTTTTTTCCTCATAAAGATTTGTACTCATTTACGTGTTGGGATTAAGCTGACTGAATTTTTTGGCTGTTGCCTGGTTCTGACAATGCTTTCCTCTGCAGTCCGCTCAAGTTGTCTGGCTGCTTGAGAGCTCCCTCTCGTGGTAAATACTCCTTCCTGGAAGATCTTTGCACGTATTCCCGACGGAAGGCATGTCGTTGGAGCTTTACGTACCGTATCTATGACCAGTAACGCTGTGCAGCAGCAGAAAGAATCCAAGCTAGCTGTTGTGGCAGATCATATTTTTTTCTGTTTGAATGTCCGCCCTTCTCACATAGAAACCTACTGGTTTGTATGGATGCAAATATTAGTTTGATTTTGGGGGAATTTCTGCAAATGAGTATGCCTGTGAAAAAAATGTAAGTATTCATTTGTGTTCTAGGAGGGGAAAAAAGTCATGGATGATTTTATTTTTTACCTTGAAAAGAATAAATTACTGTCCTTGTCTAGAACAGTTTAGGGTCTCTTGTATCTGTGTTGGTGCTGCTGAACCTGCAGTTTAAATCTGACTGTTCTTACTACAGCCATCAGCATCTTTGACGAAATACACACTGTTATGCGTCTATACTGCACAAGGGTTGTTTTTATTAAATTGCTTTGCAGTTCAGAACTGTCACCCACTCTGTGCAGGGGGAGTTCTAAGGGTTTCCAAAAAAAAAAAAAAAAAAAGGTTCAGACGTTCTCCTCCCTCCCTTCCCCACCCCAAATCTTGACCTCCTGTGCCTCACCCGGGAAAGGTTGTGCATCTGCAGCATCAGGGACTAAAGCAGCAGCCACAGACCCTGCGAACCTTTGGCACAAGGCGGTGTAGTCACTGCAGCTGGCTCTCTGGGTCTCCCGTGAGAGATGCCGAGTCACTCTTTTTGGTGCCTCTGCACCAGCCGACACAAGGGAGTGCCAAGGTTGCTTCTAAGAACGCAGAGAGTGCACCAGTTCTCCCTGTTTTCTACAGTTGAAGTGGTAGCCTGTACAGATGTCCCAAGCTAGACAGAATTATACATTTTAGAATGAAACTTTAAATCAGATAATAGTTCTGAATACCGCTCTGAAAACAACAGTACTGTAAATCAAGTAAAATAGTGGGAAAAGTAAGGTAGATTACGGGGGAACACAGTAAGGTTAGTTGTGTGCATGAGGGTTCTGAATTGCATTGTTTAAATTAAATGTAGTTGAATTCATAGTGTTTTAATGATGAATAAATAGAGCACTCTGTCAAGAAAATTCAGCTTTTAGTCACATATAGTTATCTACCTGGGAAACAAGTAACAAACCCATATGAATCCAAGCAGCTCAAATCCATGAAAATTTTGAAAAATAAGACTGGATTCAGATCTTATGACTGACCAGTATCAGGGATTGGGCTTGCTCCTTTCTTTTTGTTTCCAGAAAGAGGATAAGGTACTGATGTGATGTGTACTGATGGGATCTCTTAAACAAAACATGTGGAAATAAATAATAATTACTGGAAGTAACAGAAATCAGTAAAAGTTTCTTATAATTAAAATGTATTGTAATTGTCAGAACTTAAAAGATAAATTGTTATGTAAACATACATGCACATATTTAATTAAAAACCCAACATGTTTCAAATAATTAATCAAGATGACTTCTAACTTTTCTTTGGCATTTCTTAAACCCATGTAGATTTTCAGTTTACTTCCCAATAAATTCTATAGCAACTAATTTTGTGGTGTACTCAACAGTGCGGGATTAATGGTTACACTCAATGATGTTAAAGGTGTTTTCCAACCTAAATGATTCTATGATTCTAATTTCATCCTAGCAGACACCTTTTTACACATCTATGTAAAGAATTGGATATTCATTTACCCTAATCTATAAAGTTGCAGTTAGAACTTTCATAAACCAATTCTTAGTTGCCAATTTTTTCCAACCTTATTAAAAACATCAGGTACTTCACCATTTTCACATTCTAGAACAGAAATGGTTAGAGAAGTGAATGTACAGATTTGAAACACAGTAACTTTGAAGAGGCAAAATTTCCTAGAGCCAGATTATGAATAGGGGTTTTGTTCCCATTTTACAGCATCTATCTTTCCAGAAAGAGAACTCCCTGATTCACACAGCAGGTCTGGGGGACCATTTCACTGAAGACAAGTTAAGAAAAATATGTCATCATACAGGCAAGAATATAGTATAACTTTTTTTATATATAAAACCCCAAGTAATACCATGCAAATTCATGGCAGCAAAAGCAGACTCTTTTTAATCTGCTTTTAACTGAGTAACTATAATGTCTGTGATGTCTCAATTATGAATTCCCTTTTTATTTTAATAGTGTATGACTCATAGCAGAGACATCCTTATATTCATTGCCAGCATTTGAAGACAATAACCAGCCTATTTAGAAGTAAGTTCCTATTGAAATCAAAATTTCTGCATGAGGGTGTTTCTGCACACAAATGCATCCTGTGCTATGGATTTCCAGAACATACACCCAGTGCATTGGTGAGCAAGCATGTCAGTGCTCAAAGTGACAGCAGAGGGAAACCCCCAGCATGGCATGCACCTGTCTTTGCAGTGGGTGTCTGAACCATCCCCCTCGCTGGCTCCGATGGATGTCACATCAGACACTTAAAGCAAATCAAGAATGTGTAGAAGTGAGTGACTAGCTAAAAAGTTATCTATAACCAGACTTTTAGTTCATTCAGTTTAGACACCTGCTTATGTTAAACATGTTGGCTCATTTTAAACTAGTTTAAATCCCAATCTACAGCCTGATCATTTTGGAAAGAAAAGACTGCACAACCTCAGCTAAAATAATATCAATGTAGTGACCAACAGTTTTGTGGTTTTTTTTTTTAATAAAATAATGTTCTTCATTCTTAGGTCTTAACAGTGTAACTTTTATTCAGGGATCCTGGTATCAAGTGGATGTTCTTCATGGTTCCCAAGGGACCCTGTGAACAGCACAGGGATCACTGCAGAGAGAACTGCAGCCAGAGCAGACTGCTAGGTAAGGGAAGGAAAGACAACAGCCAAGCAAAGGGAAGGAAAGCCACCAGCCAAACAAGTCAGAGCAGGGGCCTCACTGTAACCTGTGCCAGAGCAAGGCGAGCAGAGCAATCCTCTGGCAGTGCCCAGGTTCAGCCAACAGCCTGGTGGCTGCCAGACAGGTCTGCAGTCACAAAGTCAGGTCCCAGGTCAAGCCAGGTGTCTTGACTTGGTGAGGTACATGGCTTGGGTGCACCACAGCCACACTGTACCTCAGACAGGGGCCCAGGGTGAGAACTGGATCTTAAATGCCACTCCCAAGTGAAGCAGGGAAGCCTCCAGAGGGGCTTCTCACAGCTCTTTCTCACTCAGCAGCTTTTCACAGCTATATGATCCAAGATTACACAGCTATACCACATCACTCCTGGCCTCCAGAATAGGCAGTCAGGCCTCTGCAGGGGGAATTCACCCAGGATTCTCATACTGTGGATTTAATGGTGTATTTGTTGTCTCTGATTTCTTGGTTGCTATTAAAATAAACTAATTTCCTACCTCTGTATGTACTGTCTTATTTTCTGAAGTGGAAAAATTACATGTTTCTTTACGTGTATGAGAATGGCAATGTTCTTTTGCCTTAAATTCTTTAAAATGTAAAACTTGCATCCCACTTCTGTCACAAAGCAATGTGGTAAAGGAGGAGTAAGAGCAGTAGAACCAGTTCATCCGAACTACAGAATTGAGATGGACCTGAATGACAACATCTAAAATTTCAACATAGAGTCTGATTTTCCACCCACAGTTCACTTTTCTTTATCTCTGTGGTTTCGCTGTGGACCATTATTAAGTCTAAGGACTAGTTTCCAAACTGTAGCTACAAACTTGCATTGAGATTCAGAAATTCAGAAGATCTTGTTATGATGACGCTTAGTGTCAGTCCTTACCTAAGCACAACTTCCCTTGAGTGCAGTGAATTGCTTAAGTCTGAACTTCCAAAGTATGCCCAAAAATAGGAATGAAGCACATCTTGGCAATGGCTACAATTCTTCATATTTATGAAAGCAATCTTGGGGCATGATGACATTTTCAAAACTAGCATCCACTTATATGTATTTTTGGAAAAAAAAGTTAAGACATACTTCAATAGAGAATGCATTATTCTTCCAATCTTATTTTTATGAAGTATGCATGATGAAAAGAAAGTACTTTCCAATAATCCATTTTGTTTTTTCAAGGAAACACTTCAAATCAGCCAAATTTTGCTAACTGAAGTCTTTCAGAGAAGTTGCAACATTCCTCACATTTTGTAGCACTGCTTTGTTTTCCCTGGGATCCTGGAAGTTTCACAAGGACCGCACACTCTCGGTTTCACAGAGACAGATTAGACCAGCAACATTTTACTTCTTTGATGCAATGTAATGGATATCTTGGTGCTGCTTCACGAGGTGCTAACTTGAGCCTGGAGAATGAAGCAGACATGCTGGCTATGTCTGCTCTGCATCTGAGGTTACTCTATCCACGTTCACACTGCGGACTGCAGCGTGCTTCCAGGGATGTCCATACGTAGGGGTATACACACTATAGTTGTATCAGAGAAAGACATCAGACCTTTTGGCTTTGAAAGCATTTTTTGAGTGCATATTTGTGCAACCTTTTGTGTTTCAAGATGTGTGTTTTTGCAACCCAAAAGCTGCCTTCAAGGCGCCGTTGCAGGAAGCACAGTATTTGTGTGGTATGTGACCATATTTCTGACCAGGCCAGGAGTTTTCTTTGAAGAGTGTTATTCAATACAAATACTTTTGCTGTTCTCACTAGTAGCCAGAGCCTGTCACAGTCAGCTCCAGAGAGACTTGCTAGGAAGTGCTTGGCATCCCGGGGTTTGGCATTTGGCTGGCATTGCTGCAGGAAGGCCTGCAGGTGAAAGCCAGAGTGAAAACATAGGTACAGCTGCTGTGGCTGTATTTGTCTACTACCAGCACTGCTTTGTTCTTGTCATTGTAGGTGATAGGTGTTGGAAGTTGCCCACAGGATGTTTATTCTTGGTGGAGAAAAACCTCTGAAGAAAAGCAGAACTGAAGAAAG
This sequence comes from Oxyruncus cristatus, assembly GCA_013399855.1. NCBI lineage: Eukaryota > Metazoa > Chordata > Aves > Passeriformes > Cotingidae > Oxyruncus > Oxyruncus cristatus. The sequence continues at coordinate 825,642 of VXAY01006917.1, read as the reverse complement.
AGAAAGCTTTGAAAATGCAGCTGAACTACTGGATAACGACTCTTTGCCTCAGAGACTATTTTTCATATTACGATAGTATTATGTTTATTCGGTTTATTAACAATGTTGTTAGGAGAAAATCTTACTTTAATATGTAGTTTAAATCAGTGTTAGCTGTTTTTCTATTTGCTGAATGTAATCCTTTTGTTTATTGGCTGTGTATACTCTAGATTTATAGCTTTCCCTTACCTTATATCTTCCCTCTCCCTAATAGTGTAAGTTTTATCACAGTTTAGCCAATTATAGACACATCCCTGCATGAATCTCCCTTGAATCCTCCCAAATTCCAATCATTCCACGCTCTACCAGATAAAAAGCTAGCCTTCCCTTTCAGTGAAACCTTTTCCTCCATTTTGTGCTCCAGATCTGTTTTGCCTTCACCTCTCGGTGATTTTTGTGCAGAATAGATCTTTCACGGTCTGACCCAAGGGGGTTTCACAGCTTTAACCCCCAATAGATAGGCAGACTCTGGCTCCATCAGTCACTAAGTGCTCAGCCCTTCCAGAGCTGGAGTGCAGCGGCGTGATGTCCTCTCCTGTGCCCCGTCGGCGTGCAGTCAGTCTAGCAAACAAGACAGCTGAATATCCCACCGGTGCTGCAAGAATACCTGAAGATCCACATTGTAGGTGAGGGTAAGCACTGGCGGTGCAGGCTGTGGTGTGGCCCTGTAGCTGTCCCAGCAGCAGGGCTTGAGAGCAGATCAGCCCAGACCCCCTCATTGCACCCACTGGTAGACACGTGAGGAGGACCCTCTGCTGCCTTAACGAGGTTACCCTCTCAGTGCTTCAGAGTGTGCATAAATAATTGACAGTCAGGGTTTCTGGCCTCAGGCATTGTACAGTCTAATATGGAAATACAGCTGAGATCACAAAACCTCTATCACAAAACATAGTTTTATATATACTCTACCTTCCATGTCAATGCATGGCCATTTATGTGGAAATCCAAGAACACAATTGTCACAAAAAGTTTTCCCAAGACATAATTGTGTCCAGTAGTACATTTAAATAACTATTTAAGCAAGAAATATTTTTCCACAAAGAGGAAAGATAATGCAAATTGTATTTCAGAGAACTGGGCAATGGCTATGCAATTGTTACTTGAATCCAGTGTTCATCAACTTTAAAATCTGCCTGTAATCTCTCTTTATAAGCATATAGATCTCAGCAGGTGTTTTGCCTGAAGGGTTGTACAGCAGCAGGCTTTCTGAGAGTAATCAAGCCAAAACAGATCATATGGTTTCAGTATAAAACTGTTCCTGATATTTTAAATATTTCCAGCTTTCTTTGACTAAGTTCATCTACCATTAGTCATTCCTATTTAACGTACCATCACTATAGTTTGATTACAGATGCACTTTCTTTCTATAACCACTAACTAGATGTTGGTTTTATGAACCCTATTTTTCTCCCACTCTCATAAAAGTCCATTATATGATAAAATCTGCCTTAATTTCAAATGTGTTCCCATCGCTGTGTTTTATTTCATGTGTCAGTAATCATAAGATAGAGAGCTGATCCTGCAACAAGGAGAAAATTCAATATTAAATTAATACATAATAGCTTTGTACAGTAAAATCTTTTCACTCTGAGAGATAAATTTTGTCAGCATGGCATTTGCCATTGGTAGTAGATTCAAGAGATACACTACTCCTCTCAGGAAATAAGTCAAAATCACAGCATGAATATTATTACTTTTAGTTTTATCTTGTGGCTAGAAAAAATGAGCTCCCTATCATTTTTATCCGAATGAGGTCCTTATCATTTTTACCACTACTCCCTATTTATTTAGGCAGAGCTGAAGTGGAAACGTGATTCACATGGTAATTGTTTTTAAAAGTTTTTTCATTCCCTTATAAAAGTGAGTTTTAAAGTTAGAAGGGGAAGAGTGCGTTTTGTTCCTCGATGGTAACAATGTTGTGGGTTGTACAGTATGGTGTGGCAGCTACCCCTGTGCTGTAATACAGACCTAATTGGCTTGCAGAGGCTTCCACTTTGAGAACCACTTCCAATGGGGCTACATCAGGAGTCTTTGCACCGTGTATTAAATAAATAACCCTGTACATTTCCATCTTTTTGCATCTGGTAGCTCTTTACAGTTGTGTGGTGCTTCAGACGGCATTTTTTTATTTGCTTGTCCACTAATTCATGCGGTTGTGTTCTTCCTCTGCAGCACACTAATATTGACAACACTACAAAACTGAGACAGCTCAGACAGTTTAGTTCCTTTCAGGTGCAGTGCAGAGCAGAAAACAAATGCAAGGAATATGTATTTATCTGCATTCCCAAGTTGCCGCGGGCCACTTGGATTCCTGGAAAAATTCCAGTTACCCTAAGAGTTGCCCTAACTTGTACCATGATTGATGTGTTTCCCATAGGACTTTTCAGCACTATGCATGACAAGTACTGAAGAACATCTCAGCCACACCTCAGACTGCTCTCGTGCTGCCTCACACATGGAAGGATCCTTAGCGAATATTACCAGACTAATAATTGCTTAATTTTTTTAGGAAGACTTCTTCTGGTGCAGGTGGAATGAGAAGAGAAGTAAAAGGGAAGAGACAGCTAATGACCACAATATGTTAGTAAATTCTACTACAACAGAAATCCCTGCTTCTTCTCCTGGGCCTAGCATGAGAGTTCTTCTGACAGATAACTTCTCTGGTATGTTTATGATAGGTCTATTAATATATAATTGCTTCAATTATTGTCTAACCTAATTAGCAAAGTGTTCCTAAATCTTTGCAAAGACCCTTGCATGTATCTGTAGTTATTTACTACGTGGTATGGCAAATAAAAGAATGCTCCTTATGTTCCTCACTGAACATGCAAAAGCTCCAAAAAATTTCACACTCACCTAGATCAGGACACCCTAAGCTTGATGCCTTTTCCCAAGTATCCTGAGTGATCAACTCAGCTTCCAGTAATTTCCTACAGTCCTCTGTTCTTTACAGCATTCCTTTTTCCTTTTCCTAAAGAGTCACTGTTCTTAAATTCCTCTGTTTCCCTGCATATAATCCGGTTAACGTGCCATTCTCAATAAACATGATTTATTATTCCATGTGAGCAAAGGAGAAAACAGGAGAGGAAATGAGTTGAAGCAACCTTTTTGTTTGTCGGTGATGAGACATGGTATCAGCAAGCTGTCACAGCCCAAGAGTGAAGATGACTAGGTACAACTATAGCACTTCTGAAATAAAATTCTGGTGAGCCCTAAGTTTTCATCTTTGATTTTTATCTTTGCTCTTAACAAACAATACATCTCAATTAAAATTTCCTGTCTCTCACTGAGCTGCTTTTCTGAGCTGTATTTTGGTGCGCATGTATTTATACTTTATATACGAGTTTTATACAAACGGAGAGGGTTACCATTGAATCACTGCATACATTTCTGCCCAATAAAACCTAACATTTAAATCATTAGCATATAAACACTAGGTACATTAAATGAAAAGCCATATTGAATCATCTACATTGTGAACAAAAAATTCTTTAGCTGCTTCATGCCTGAGAACAGTCACTGATATACTGCCATGCCAAGCAGGTAATACTGGTAAGATCAAAATGGAAAAAGTGACAGTCATGAGGTAGAACAAAACACACCATAGGAAAATGAATTGACCTGCTATGATGAGTCACATCCAGCTAACCAATCCAAAGTATATGCTTTGAAGCCTGTTAAAAGTAGAGGAAGTAGATGCTGTAAGTTCATGTGGACATAGGAGTACAGAAGGGATACACAAAACTAGAGGCCTGAAAGTTGATGTATGCACGTCTGGTGTTATCAGAGTTACAGGAGCACAAAGGATTGTATCAGTAAAGAAGTGATCAGTCTTTGATTTTAACTTTGTGAAGTTCACGTGCTACCCTGGAATGATTCCAAGGAAAACTTAATGTCAGTTCTGCCTAGTCAGAGTCAAAATCCTAGCTGAGTAGTTTGAAGGTAGTGCCAGCTGATTGTGAAAGTGATTGCTGATAAGCCTGTCAATGCTTGCACGGAGAGTGGAGTAGTAATTAAGCATGCATTTAAACATAATATTTGAAGTAGGAATAACCTATCTCATGTTCCTTGGATTATCTTATTTGTGGATGTCACCACCCCTGTATCTGAAAGGAGAGGAAACAGTGTTAAGAAGCCAGGCACACAAACATAGTAGTTTAAAAGGAATGTAACGTTATAGTTTATGTGTCAGTCTGAATGGAAGAAAAGTTGCAGGTACAAATCAGGTGAATGTCAGATTCTAAAGAAGAAAATACTGTTTCAGAAACTCATTACAAAAGTTTATATGACACTAAGAACTTTCTGAAGCTTCAGAGGGAATGTCAGGTAGAGTAACCTGAGAATTCATGGAGTATTAGGGATAATTTCATGAGCTTGTAAAATATAATTTGCATGATAAATTCCTTAGAGTAATGTTTCAGGTACTGGTATTAGTCAAACCCTGTCCAGATGAATCATATATGACAAATGTACACTGAAATCTGCCCTAATTTATGTAACTTTTGCAAAGGTGTTGACTGAAGTGCAGTGTCACACCACAAACTGGCTCATCCGGTGTCTCTCAAACTCTCCTCTTTAATGTCTGAGTCAGACTATGGGATGTCCTATGGATGTCCTACCACAATTAGAAGCAATGTGAGCCAGTTACCTCTCTTGATGGAAAAAAAATTAGAAAAAGGTACGTATTGTAAAGATGCCCATGATCAAATCATCCTCTCCGTTTTTTGTGCAAAAGCACTTGACTAATGCTGAATGATGAAATAAAAGATTAAACCACATTTTTTACATCTTACTTTTTGCAGACTGTACCAGCACAAGTTTGTTTATAATTTCTCCTTTGAGCATTGCCAAGCATGCATTTTTAGGAGGAATCCTCCAGCAGTGTGGTCAGCAAATCCTGTTGCCATTTCTTTATCCCTAGATTTTTGTGGTGGGACCAAACTTTTCAAAAGAGCTGCCTGTACTGGCATTTGTTACATTATATAACAGAGAAACTTTGTTCTGATTCATTATGTTTGGAATGTGTAAGATAAAAACCTCATATTATTGAAAAGTTTAACAGCAGGACACGAGGATTTTCACAGCTTTCAGAAATTATTAGAGGTGGCTCTTTGTAAGCCTGTCAGTACGTGTGTTAAGGAGATATTTTGAACTGGGAAAAATAATCAATCTCTCCCTGCATGGACCATGGAACAGCCCTGATCTCGGGGGGCTTCCATCTTTCATTTGATCTTCCTATTTTTTGTAAGGTCTCAGGCTGTTGTGCACCGGAGTTTCTTGTTTCCAGAGGATAAGGACTGCAGCTATGCTTCCTGGACCACAGTCCTGGGGAATGATTCATTCAATTCCCACATGAGAAGGAGCAATCTGAACTGACGGCTTTTAAATCAGGTCTTTGCTTTCCTCCTCACATGATGCTTTTCATCCCCCTTGAACCTAAAATTAGGCCTTGGCCCCCTGTTGTCACATCCTAGAACCCTCCAGCAGTGTGAGTCTGCTCTGTCTAGAGCAGAATGGGAAATCCTCCCCCGTGACTGCAAGATGCTTTTACATAATAGATTGCATCTACACAGTGACAATGGCAATGTGCGCGGATGTGGATGTGGAGGATCAGCCCATATGAGCGTAAATGTTCAAAACCCCTCAACACCACTTTACTGAGTGGGAAGAGCACGTTCCTCATCTGAATTAGTGAGTAGGCGGCAAAGAACCTGGCAGGCAGTGAAGAGCTGAACTGCATATTTGGGCAGCCGCTGCTACAGGCACAGGAGTAGAGCCACGTGCCCCCAGCCAAAGGACAGATGCTGCCCCGCTCACACATGAGCATCATGCTTGTCCCTGCTGGGGCATGTGTACACAGCACATGAGATGGACAAAGTTTATTACTGTCTTCTCAAAAAACAAGACTGCTTTGTGCAGTAAAGGAGTTGTAGATATTTGAACTGCAACCTACAGGCCCTTCTCCACCTAAAACGCCAAAAATAAGAACTTCACTGTCAACAGAAAGGATTAATTAGTCATGTAAACCTCTCACTTGCTATAAAAAGTGTCCATTGAATGGCAGAACTGAATTTCAGCACTGTTTTTTAGTTGAATTCACCAAGTGGAGGTATTTCTGTTGGGATCTTATTTACTGTCCTGCCCGTTCCATGTAGCAAGAAACAATGTCTCTATACTAGCACCCATTATGCTGTATCAATGACTGACTGCCTAATTCCCTACTTCCATCCAGATGTATTTCAAGCTTTGTAAAATTATTTATATTTGAATATTTTATAAGCTGTTTCAGAATAAAAACCACGATTGAAATATGCTGAATCAATGATGACTTAGAAAGGATCTTCCTTAGTTAACCACATTTAATTTCTTTCATATCTTCAATGTAATATACCTAGTAGTCTTGAAATTATAGATGGAGTTTTCTAGTCAAGCCTTGTAATTATAGTGTAATAAACAGGAAAAGATATTTTTTAAAATCATAGAATCATATAATGGTTCGGGTTGGAAGGGACCTTAAAGATCACCTGGTTCCAAACCCTCTGCCATGGGCAGGGACACCTTCCATTAGACCAGGTTGCTCAAAGCCCCATCCAACCTGGACTTGAAGGCTCTGAACTTTTTTCAGACAGCACACCATAAACATTGCAACAAAATCGGTTGATTACTGAGTTTTTATGCCAAAATCTAAGTCAAACTTTGCAAGCCTGGCTTTGGATATTCCAGAAATTTATACAGATTGGGTTCAGCAAATAGCTGTATAATCTGCCCAGGATTAAATTGCAATAATATTCTCTACTACATCCGACTCTCCTTACGCATAGTTGCCCAAACAGACAGGAAACAGGGTATGAATTTATATCCTCACAAATACTCTATTTCAGAGTAGAAGTGGCCGCTTTGGGGTTGTTAGTCACCTGACTTGTATCAGTATATCTATAGTACTGCACGTTAATGCTTTGCTTTCTTTCGGGACAATTACCTATGTAATCATTGTCTCTTTTGAAGTAGAGTGTGTATCTGGAGGCAGAGCAAGACTGCACCCTAATATACAGTATACAGGACTACGGTAATATAGCTAAATGGCAAGCAGTTTTATTCAATTGTAAAAAAAAAGCATTTCACATGTTTCTATTCACATATCTTGCACTAATTCTGACCTTTTGGGGAACATGTCTTAATAGCGTTCTACTGAACTGAAAGTTGCTGTTGTCTGCCACAAACTTTTCTGCTTCGTAAATCTTCTAGAATCACAGTGATATGAATAGCCTAAGCAGTAAAAATAATAACATTTTTAATAAGATACATGAAAACACTCTAGCAATGTGTTTGGTGCTTAATATGAAGACCCACTACTACAAACCGTGATATGAAACAGCGAAGAGCTGTTTGCTCCTTTTCTGTGGTGTATGATTAACAAGAACAGGCTCTATCATTATGTGATCTGTAATATGATGTATTTCTGAAGCCTGCTGAGACTTGAGGAAAATTCTAGGCTGTGCTGTAATTGGCCTAATAGCTAATATTCTTGTAACTATTTATGGAAAACATTGCACTAATGTTGGTTGGATTGCCTGTTTGCTCAGCTCTAGTTCATCTACAACCATCATGGAATCATAGAATGGTTTGGGTTGGAAGGGACGTTAAAGATCATCTAGTTCCAAGTCCCTGCCACAGGCTGGGACATCTTACATAAGATCAGGTTGCTCTAAGCTCCGTCCAATCTGACCTTGAACGCTCCCAGGAATGGGGCACCTACAACTTCTCTGGGCAACCTCTTCTAGTGTCTCACCACGCTCAGAGTAAAGAATTTTTTCCTAATATCTAATCTAAACCTACTGTCTGCCAGTTTAAAGCCATTCCCCCTTGTCCTATCCCTACATGCCCGTGTAAAAAAATCCCTCTCCAACTCTCTTGTAGGCCCCTTTCAGGTACTGGAAGGCTGCTCAAAGATCTCCCTGGAGCCTTCTCTTCTCCATGACGAACAACCCCAACTCTCTCAGCCTATCTTCATAGGAGAGGTGCTCCAGTGCTCTGAGCATCTTTGTGGGCCTCCTTCTGGACTCACACCAACAGGTCTATGTCCTTCCTATGTTGAGGTCCCCAGAGCTGGATACAGTGCTCCAGGTGGGGTCTCACCAGAGGGTTGCAGGATGGCTTCCTGTTGCTGCATGTGCACATCGCTGACTCATGTTGAGCAATGCAGCAGGTAAAATTATTTACCGAAGTCAACAATTTCCAGGTCTGGCATAATATCTTTCTGTGAAAATCTACAATGTTCTTTTCCGTGCCACTAGGTATGCACGTGATGCTCTTCTTATTCTAGTCCGTTCTGCCAGCACCGTCTCCTCAAGCAAAAATCAGACATAGTCACTATCCTTACCCTTACTGCGGCTGAAAGGCAACTTGGTTGTAATTACCACTACATACAAGTGCCTACCCTAAGTTAAGTGTACCGATAGTATTGATTTAGACCTGTTTTCCCACTTCTCCGGCCTCTCATTTATTCACCCTGACCTGTATCACATCTGGAATTTGGACTGAAGGATGACATATCGAGCATTGTTGTGATTGCAGCTCTATAAGCACAAAGATAAGCCCAGCCCAAAGCCCAGCTGAGTTTATTAGCAGTGTATCTTTCGGTTCAGGTCTCTCCTCACAGATGAAAAATATAAAACTTTCATAAATGCAAATTAAAGTTGAGTAAATTAGGACTAATGATTCCTCTAAATTTTGAAACAAAAAGTAAAGGAGTGTTAAATTTGAAGGAAATGATAGGAATTCTTCCTTGTACTTTTGATTATGGGCTGCTAAGGAAAAATTCCGTTCATAGATCATAAGAATTTTACATTTTCTTCTAAATGGGCAGTAGGACTTGATGGGTTATTTAGATCCAATCAGACATACAACTTGCTTTCCGCATTCCTGCATTTTGGTAATTGATGATAATAATTCCTGAAACTCATCGTCAAAAGGTAATGGTGATAAAATACTTGGTACTTGTCCTGGTCACCAAAAAATTTTGTTAGGAATATCAAAGTGGGATTGGATCTGAGTGATTAAATGAAGCTTTAGGCAAAAGGGCCATCAGATTTAATGAAATTAACAACTAACTGCCTTATCACTTCCTTAGCTGATTTTCGATTTGTTTGGTATAGTATCTGTTTGCCAATTAGTTGAATTGCTACAGGGAAATTCTTATGCTATGAATAAAGCAGCATGATCAAGCTTACAGAATAAAATACAGCAAATGCAGAATAAAGTCTTGCTTCAATGGAATATCTCTACACAGATTTCATGAACCGAAAGCAAGCATAAAAGAGAATGTTAAGATTTACATTAAAGTTTCTCTGTCTAAAAACGATAGATAAACCCCAAGAAACTGAAGAAAAGCTGGTTTGAGTACTGAAAGCAAATCTGACTTTTAGAGGTGCTTTTGCAAAACTGTGGTGCTCTACATATGCATGATGGTTATTTAGGAAAAAGAGGAAAGCTGAGGACATCTAATGGTCTACACTAAAATGGAATGCATCAGTGGCTATTACTTGTTTCTGCTGCTTCATTTCAAACATTTTGGGAGAACCTGTTTTAAAGCAGTTCCCTTAGATAGCATCATAAATTTGTTGAAGAGGGAAGTATGGTCTGTTGTTTAAAGCACAGGACTGTGAGTCAGAAGATGTAGATTATGCCCCCAGCACTGACGACTCCAGGCTGTGTGGCTTCCTCATATCTAAATTGGGAAATAGTACTTAACTAGTCAGAGGTAACAAGGAAACAAGTCATTACTGCCTGTAACATTATAATTGTAATAATCAGAATAAAGCCTTCAGAGGAGTACTGATTTATCAAGAAATATGTGGGAAAGAAGCAAATCACCTGTACATTTGAAGTTGTAGTAACTTGTTCTAAGACAAAGTGAAATTTCCCTGTTGTGTTGGCGGATGTTTCGGAATGCAAAGTATCAGTCACTGTATTCATTAAGCAACAGCCATCCAAAGGTCACCACGGCTCTAAAGTAGAACTGTGATCTCAGAGCTGCAGTTTTTGCCCTTCCCTGTTCACACCCTTTCCATGTTTATGGGTGTTATGCTGGAAGGTATTGATGGCTTCCATCTTCCATATATAGGCAGCCATGTATCTTGTAGGCTAACTATGCTCCAGAAGGTCTTGGTATTGGAAACAAATAGAGGCAATTGTCCACACTTAAGACTATATCCTAAAATTGATCAGAATCCAAGCTTGTGATGGTTGAGGTGTTCCCTGGGACAGGAATTACACCTAGTGCAAGGCTAACTGAAGCTAAGACACCAAATACTTGCAAGTGTAAGTGGGCAGTAAAGCCTCAGGGGAAAACATACACCTAGGAGAAACTCATGCACTCAGATATGCCTATGGCAGGACAGCTTACTTTTTGTATTCATTGTAGGATACAATTTTTTTTTTGATGTAAAATTGAGTCAAGTACTAATTAGCTTTAATCGAGCTATAAGAAACACAGCTGGGTGTTTACTCAATGCAGGAGCCAGGAGTGCCCCAAGGAACTGATAACATATATATTCACTTTTTGTGATTATAGCAAAGGTTTTTAACAGAAGCAATCCGGCAGGACTCTGAAGGGTACCCACTTGGGCCCCACTGAAGGTGACCGGGTATGGCAGAACGAGGACAACTCCATTGTCTCCTTCCCTATGGCTGTGCCTGTGAAGACCCAGCTGCCGTTGCCACAGCATCTCTGGACTGCTGCCCCTCCCAGTGGTGACAGGAGTGGTTAAGACTGATTTCCCAGGCTCTACCCTTTTCCTCTTATGCCACACTACTTCAGACGTTCACGAGATGACAAAGACAGCTCTACTTAGTAGAGCACACTTTCAGTATGGATGCTTTACAGCAAAACCCATTGTCTGCTACAACATGAGAACAAATATGTAATTTTAAAAGCACTTTTACCACTCCTTTTTGTGGTGTCATCACCTGGTAGCTTATGCAATAAGAAAATAGCAGGCTCAGAGCCTTATCTGTCTGGAACAAGTGGCAGAGGAAACGAAGAGATGAGCACATGGTTTGAATATCCCTTTTTGGTCCCCAGACAAGCTAGCCTGGAGGGCAGAGTGCTTGTTTCGCCTGTCTGAGCCACGCTGTGCTGAGTCAGCAGAAAGCAAGCATAATGTGGCTGATCCATAATGACACAACACATGAATTTGCACCTTTTACTGCCAATAGACACATTTCAACATTTGCGATGGAGAAGCCGCATTTCGCTTTATTTAAGACACCGATCCTTAGGTCAGGGCTTGAGAACTGGACACTGTAAGGCGTTAAATGCCTGACAGCTCCACTCCTTTTTCGCAGCCACTGCTTTCATCACGGTGTCACAGTTTGTGAGGTTTTCCCTTTCCACAGCCGAGCTCCATAGTCACAACTCCCACCACACAGCGCTCAAGCTTGTTCCCTTCTCCAGGCTCCCTGTGGTTTGGACAGATGGGAGGGTTCATCTGTCAAGCATGGTTCCTACTTCCCCTAGGGCAGTGGGCCCAGTGATACCAAGCTCCTCATTTCATAGCCTTAGAGGGGTAACGATACCAAGCCCCTCAAAATTTGAGTCCATCAAGGTTTGGATAGATGTTTGAGTCAAACTTCGCGCCTTCTTTTATGTTGTTAATCAGTAGCTGTAGCTGAATAGCTATGACTAAGTAATTGCATTGTGAGCTTCATATGGTGCCAAACTCTTTTTGGTTGTGCCCAGTGACAACATAAGGAGCAAGGGCCAAAAACTAGAACACAAGAAGTTCCAGCTCAATATGAGGAATAACTTCTTTCAATTGAGGGTGACAGAGCACTGGAACAGGCTGCCCAAGGAGGTCTTGGAGTCTCCCTATCTGGAGACTTTTCAAACCCACCTGGACACATTCCTGCGTGACCTACTCTAGCTGACCCTGCCTTGGCAGGAGGGTCGGACTAAATGATCTCCAGAAGTCGCTTCCCACCCTAACAATTCCGTGATTCTGTCTGTTTGTACACTTGGGTAATCTTTTAAGGATAAGGGAAGACAATCCCAAGATGAACGGGCTGTCTGGGGAGAGACACCAGGAGTGAAGCCGACAGAACTGAGCAGTAAGTGGGGGAAAAGTAATTCCAGCAGTGGGATCACGACCACCGACTCACTGACCACCTACTCAAAAGGGACCCCAGATTCAAACGGAGGGAAGAACTACGCCTGCGGACTAATTAGCACGAGAAGAGAGAGCTATAATTATGAAATAGGGGTTGGAGTAGTAATTAATAGAAAAGCTATGTAATTTAGAACCAAAGAACGCTGATGCCTTTCTCTGTTGAAATGTACAGATAGCGTAAAGTTTTGATGACCGGCCGAGCCATCCCTTCCTCGGCTATCCCCCTACCCCGTACTGTGCCCGCA
>VXAY01006917.1:646017-812712 GCA_013399855.1 Oxyruncus cristatus | reverse complement strand
GGCGGCGGGGCAGGGACCCCGCGCTGCGGTGAGAGGGGCCGGGGCGGCGGCGGCTCTGCCCGCCGGGAGGCGGCGGACATGACGAACTTCATCTCGGTGCAGCTCAAGAAGGCCTCGGAGGTGGACCTGGCCAAGCCGCTGTGCAAGTTCATCCAGCAGAGCTACCCGGGCGCCGAGGCGCAGGCCGAGCACTGCCGCGCCGCCGAGGAGCTCAGCCGGCTCCGCAAGAGCGCGCTCGGCCGCCCGCTCGACAAACACGAGAGCGCCTTGGAGACCCTCCTCAGGTAGGGCCCTCGGCATCCCTCTTTTTCCATCTCCCCCAGCCCTGGGTCCCTGCGGGGCCCCGGCGGCAGCTGCGGGCCCTGGGCGTGGCGGAGCCGGAGCCAGGTGCGGGCGGGCCCAGGTGTGGGCGGCCCTTCCTGCCGGGAAGCGGCCGGGGCTGCCGGGCCGGCTCCGGCGCCCTGTGGGATGCAGGCGCCCTGGCGCTCGGGTGTCCTGCAGCATCCCGGGATCCCTCTCCGCTCCGCTCGGGTGTCGTGGGGTGTCACATGATGGCAGCGCTGGCGGGGGGCGGGGGAGGCCTTGTCCCCATTGGCGTCCCCTTCCCAGTGTTTGTGTCGTGCTAGGAGCTCTTGGATCTAGAAATCGTAAAATCATAGAATGCTAAGGGATTGGGAGGGAGCTTAAGGATCATCTCGTCCCAACCCCCCCTGCCCTGGACAGGGACACCTTCCATTAGACCAGATCGCTCAAGGCCTTATCCAACCTGGCCTTGAACGCTGTGAGGGATCCACAACCTCTCTGGGCAACCTGTTCTAGTGTCTAAACATCCTCACAGTAAAGAATTTTTTCCTAATATCGGACATAAATTTCCTCTCTTTCAGTTTGTATCCATGACAGACCATTTTGCTTTTCTGATAGAGGAAGAGTTTTACCTTTTGCTGTTACAGCTTTCTTTTCACTTCCCTTTCAATTTTGAGCGTGGGGTTTTTTTTGGTTTTTTTTGTTACTCTCCTGGTTTTCTTCTATTTACTGTGTTTAGCAACTTCTTAATTTATTTGCTTCTTAAGTTATTTGCAAAGTCACATCCTCTTTCTTTTTTCTACTTAATACTGTCAGGAGGTTTAGTAGGGCCCCTGTGGTGCTGGAGCTATCATAGGTTAGATGAGCAAAAGATTCATCTGTGCCTTCTGCCTGGTAAACTGCATAAAGCCTGTGTTAGGACAAACTGCTCCATCATCTGCAAAAGCAGTCACTTTTTCCTACCTCTGTGCAACATTTATGGATTGCAGTATTGACAGGAAAGACAAAGAGCTACTGGAGAGGGTCCGGTGGAGGGCCACAAAGGTGATTAGGGGTCTGCAACATCTCTCTTATGAGGAGACTGCAGGAGGGCCTGTTTAGTCTAGAGAAGAGAAGACTGAGAGGGAATCTCATTAATTCACAGAAGTATCTCAAAGGTGGATGCCTAGAGGAGGGTGTAAAACTCTTTCCAGTGGTGCCCAGCGACAGGATGAGGAGCGATGGCCAAAAACTTGAGTGCAAGAACTTCTTTCCATTGAGGGTGGCAGAGCACTGGAACAGGCTGTGCAGGGAGGTGGTGGAGTCTCCCTCTCTGGAGACATTCAGAACCCATCTGTACACCTTCCTGTGTGACCTGCTCTAAAGGGGTTGGACTAGACAATCTCCAGAAGTCCCTTCCAACCCTATCAATTCTGTGCCTTACTGTGGTAACCCTGTATTCTGTTTCTCTGTGTTGGAAATATTTTGAGCCAATGTATTTGCAGCTCATCTACTCACTGAGGTCACTGTGATTCATTCACTAGACTAATACAAGGTACACATTTTTATTTGCAAAGCTGGGATCAAACATTTGCAGTACTAAAAATGCATTTTTACATAGTGGCAGTCACTTGGTTTTTCATTTTAAAGGAGAAAAGATAGAAGAATTTCTATTATAGGGAGAAGTGGAGACACATTTCTGTAATATCATGAACAAGTAAAAATACACTTGATGTTCACTAGAATCTCTTATTTATAAAATTTAAAAATTGAAGAGAAACAGAGAAGAAACAAGTGCCTTGTTAAAAAGAAGGCGAGTGTTGTGAAATAAGTTAGTGACGTTTTTTGAGCTTATCAACCCTTCACTGGGTGTTTGGACTATAAAAACTATGACTGTACCGATCATGTTTTACAGTATCTTTGTAGTTTCCTGTTCTGTTCCTGTCTTATTACTGTGTATGCTTTTGAAGGTACTTGTGTTTATGACTGTTCAAGGTTGGGGAAATTGTGAGCATCTCTGAACTGAAAGAGGGACTTTGCCAGCCAAATTGAAAGGCATTATTATCTCGTCTTGAATGCTGGAAATGAGCTTCTTTTTCTGAAGGTGCCAGTCAGGATTGCCATTAGTTTCTGTCTGAAATCCCTGTTTGGCTCAGCCACATTTATCATTTCATCCTCCTTAGCAGTTGTTCTATGTGACCTAAAGAAGGCAGCCCTCTTTTCAATTCTGATCCTAATGCTTTTTCTGGAAGGCAGAATGTGTACATGGCATTCTGAGCAACTTGAAGGAGTTCAGTGGAAGGTCAGATGAACATCAGAGCTGGTGCAAAATAAATAGAAGTAGTGTTGCTGAAAGCCAAGGGGCTGAGCAGGACCTCCCTCTTTTAGTGTCAGCGGACTATTAAATGAATTTATCCGTAATATGCAACTTCATCTCAGGTTTTCTCTCTGAATAATGAACGGAAACTTGCAATTTCATAATTACCGGATTTGAGTCGATTCCATATGCAGTAATCTGTTCTCTGCTGGTGATCAGTGACCAAGAGATGAATTTAGCTGGCCCAGATGCTGTTGCAGTAGTCAGGAGCTGTTGAATGTGGCTCTGCACCAGTGTAAACATGAGGTGGTATCCCTTCCATGCAGAAGCTCCTCTCTTAAAACATCTGCATTTTAAATTGTATTGCTTGATAATATTTGTTTATCTTGTAGTGAAAATGAGATAAGATGGAAGTCTGAACTAACTGTAAGTTAGAGAAAATAAAACAATCAGATGTGAGTTTTCCCTTATTTCTTAACAAGTTATGGGTGGCTTGTCCCTGTATGACCATTTATATTCATATATTTATATGTTGGAAATAAGTTTACTCTTACTCTGTTAAGACTATTCTGACATATATTCTGTTAATTATTCTGCAGGGCACAGTTGCTTTAAGAAGTCAAACTATCTGCACTTTCAGAAGTTTGAAGTATCCATCTGAGCTTATGATACAAAGAACACAAGTGTTTGAGTGCCTTGTGTTTCCCCTGAAAATTTCCTTACCTCTCCAACTTCTCATATTTTCCTGTGGCTTTTTAAGAGTGGTACTCAGTCTTACGTTTAAATAACAACTTTAGCACGATTTTCATTGAAGTTGGAGTTTAAAACTGGTTTGTTAGCGAAGTAAAGTTGGAAGAGCTAATTAAAACGTGGATACCCTTTGCATACATATACTTCTTGGAGGCTTTTTATAGACCGTAATACCTAGTAGAGCATTGTGGACTATGTAACTGTTAAGAAATGAGGGCTTAATCTTCTGCTAACTAATCTAGGATTTGCCCTTGGTTTTGTAATTTTTAGAAGCCTTGTTTTGCTGAGTAGTCACTACAGATGTTTTTTCTTTTATGGAAGAAATTAACTCGGTTGCAGCCACATTTCCTAGACAAGCACTGTCCAGTAAAATTTTAAAAGTGAGTGGTGTGCTGAATGCAAAGGTTTGTCTTGGAGAAGTGTTTGAGATACCGAAAGAAAAGGGGTATAGTGTAACTGGGAAAGATCTCAGCCTGCTTCCAGGCTTTCTTTGTTTTGTGAGAATCTGAGTGCTCTGAAGGTGACGTAGGTGTGCTTGGTACAGATGTTTCTCCTTAAATTCTGTCACAGCAGATTTGACTTAGTGGTGTTTTTCTTTTTTTTTCTTCTGAATATAATTATAGCTTCGAGGGATTCCTTGCTTCCTCTAATATTAAAGCTAACCTGGACTTAATTTCCTTTTTCTGGAGACATGGGGTGGTGGTACGACTTTAATTGGTTTAATTTTGCTAACAACTCCTGCAGTTCTTTTTAAAAAAAAGAAAGGGGGGGGTGGGACGGTAGTGCATGGTTTTATTTTGATTGCTCAAATTCTCTGAAGGCTAAAAGTTGCAGTTGTGGTTTCCAGCTGTGAGTTCGGCACTCTGGTTCTTATCTCGAAGAGCAAAGACAGATCTTTTGTCTCTCATGGTCTTTTGAAGGGGATTTTTCTTTATGATTCTTTGGAGGAGGAACAGAATTTGAGTTTCTTAATGCAAGATATATATTTTAATGAAATTCTGATTTTAAATCTTGACTTCTAACTCATTTGAGTTTTTTACTATCATGTAGAAGTGTGTAATGCCAGTTTTGATGAGAGATTGTAGTACTTTGAGCATTAGATCTGTGTTGACCCCCCCCTGCCCCCAGCTGTAGCTCTAGTTCATCACTGGCACAGCCAAACAACACTCAACTGTGTTGTGCCTTGTGTTCTTTGTGTTATGATAGTTAGATTACTGTAAATTTAGTTTTAAATTACACCTTTGTGTTTACCCTCATCTTTCAATGTGTAGCTGACTTGTGCATCAAATGTGGCATTTCCTTCTGTAGTTATTTTTTTTTTTTGTACTGCCAGTTTTACACTGTCCTGAGGTTAACATTTCCGTTTACCATTTTATATGTTTATACCGTTATCTTTATACCACTTATATTTATAAAACTAGGAAACTTCACATGTTTGTCTTGTGTTTTTTTTTTTTTTGCCTGCACGGCTTTAAAGAGCTCTTAAATCTCGAGCAGAATTTCAAGTTCTCTAATAAAAAGAAGTGACATCACTTAAAATAATAAAGAAAATAGTAATGTAAAGTCTGAACTTGCTTAAAATGAACCAAAAGAAAAGCCCCATGTTGTTGGTATTCATTGATGCTGAATGCAGCAATGTGCATGTTTAGGAGGAGCATGCACCTCTTTGGCTTATTTTCTCTGTGGTTGTGTTGACATACAAAGAATAGTCTGTTTGCAGGCGGCTCAGGCTTGGGCACACCCGGCTTTCACAAGGACATTTGACAAGCTTGGCTTCTTGACTCTGTCCTCACGGCAGATGAGGACAGTGTAATCATGGAATGTGGGAAGATAGCTTGGCTTTAGTGGTGGCTTTTGGTTAACAAATTAAATTGAGGCAGGCTGGGACAGCATACAAAGTCTCCTTTTCTTTGTGATACTGTGTGAAAAGAACTATGTTGAGACCCGATGAAGGCAATTAAGAAAGTATATTTAAATATAGTGGTTGCAGTGATCTTCAGTGGTTGTTATTATTTTTAACCTTACCTTTCACATGTGCTTGGTAAATTGTTTAATCTTGTTTAAACTGCTGTCACAGTAAATATCTGCAGGCTTTTTTTCCTTTTCCTTTTCCTTTTTTTTTTTCTTTTTTTTTTTTTCTTGTAACCCTACAAGGTAATTAGTGGAGGTCCTGTTGGGTTACTGCTGCAGATTATTGTGTCTTTTGATATGGCTTAGTATATTGATATGGCGTAGTATAGTGTGTCTTAAATTGCAGTGGCTCTGTTGAACTCAGAAACCTGCAGGATTATATACATAAGCAGATATAATTAACTGAAGGATATACTAAACCTATGTTTATTGTTGTATATGAGTTTTGAAAATGCTTCTTGAAGTTTTAAACGTTTATTGCCTGTACAACATAGGTCTTGTGCATGTGCTTCATGCCTATGTCAGTAGTGATCAATATTTAATAATGTAAGGAAGTGGGAACAATGTTAATGCTGTTGTACAGACTGTCAAAGTCATCACTGAAAGATGTTTTGTATATTGGGAATATAAATTCTTTAAAAAAAATTGGATCAGTATAATGTTGAGTGTACGCCCATATGGCATATGCTACAGGAAAAGTATAGGAAGCAGGCTTCACGTATTATGTGTTCTTAGCAATTGGCAGTTTAAAGGTTTTGCATTCTGCATCCAGCCTGTCATGTTCAACAATTGGTGCAGGTGTAGGGTACCACTCGGGGAAACTTTGAATTGCTTACTGTTGTCTGGATAGATTGTGTGAGGGACTGTGCTATACTTGCTGTATTATCTTTCTGGCATTCTTTCATAAACATCTTCCACTGTGACTAGACAAAATATTGGTACAGAGAAACTTTTGGTTTTGATTCACTCTAATGAAAACTAAGCTTATAACTAAAGAATTTTATCAAGGTTTAGGCTCTCCAATTGGTGCTTTGCAAGACAAATGGCATCTATTTCAAAGGCATTGAAGTTGAAACGGTTGAGCCAGAATTTGTAGTGGAGTGGGTTATAATGCTCAGATCAAGAGAGCAACAGTGTAGCATGTTAATATTAGGTTAAGTGCTGTATGCAATTTACTTTTGCAGCATGGCTTAATGTACTCTGTCTCCCTTTGTGAATTTAGGGACTCCTATGCATGATACTCTCTTCTAATCCACCCTCCATCAGGTAGTGGAATGGGTTGGTTTTGTCGCAGCTTTGTCTGTGATACTCTTTTACATCAGAGTAAGGCAGGGTTTCCACATTACCTGTGAAAGACTACCTCCTGTTGAACTTGTTCCTCTACTGAAAAAATCCCTTTAGGCAGAAATTCTGTCTGTCCTGCAAATCCTCCATAGTTACAAATGAGCTTCACAGCTTGTATGTAGGATTTTTGTGCCCTTTTCCTTACCTTACATGCCAGCTTAAGAAACAAAACTATTAATTTAATCTATCTAATAGCTGTTTCTTCCTTTTTTTTTAATAGATACTATGATCAGCTGTGTTCAATTGAACCAAAGTTTCCATTCTCTGAAAATCAGGTAAGAGGACTTAACCAAACCCGTAAACTGAATCATGGTACCCATGATGTATGACTTCCAAGCCTGTACCTAATCCTCTAAAGGGTACTTCTCTCAGACAAGGCTTTTAATCTCTTTGAGCCTTATTTTCCTAATCTCTGTTTATTTTCTAGCTGGTGCTTGTGTATAGTCTATACTGAAACTTCTCCTCTAGTGACCATAATTGCCTTTGCTTTACAGGTTCAGAAACACTTTGATTTTTGGTTAGAGATCACTGTGGTCTAGGTCGGAAAGAGTTGTGCTGTGGTGACTCCTGTCTTTCCAGAAGTCTATTTCATACTATGTTCTAGAGGCTTTTTTAAAACATAATTTCTGTGTGATGGAATGTGATCTTTGGTTTTTGAAGCGCAGATGTTTCATTCACAACACCTAACATAATAAGCCAAGTAAGAGCTTATGACTGTATTCCTGCCTCTGTATCTACAAATGACATAGTTTTTATGTTCATTAGGGTTTGGTTTTTTTTTCCTACCGCATTTTTTTAGAATCCTGAATCTACAGAGAAATCCAGCTGGACTTCTGCCTATTGAAGCCTTCCTCAGATGGAAGTGAATAGATCTGTAGGCTGCTATATTTTGGTGGAAAAAGATGTGGGTTGTCTTTTGGGTGTGTTTAGAAATATAACAGAATTTATATTGCTTTCCACATTAAATAATATTTAAATGCTAATTCTATGATTACAAGGAAAAATTTCTTTCTGTCTTAGAGGTTATAAGTAAGGGAATAATTTAAATACCCTTCCAGCTTCCACATGAGTTTTGCATGTAGCTGCATTCACTTGTAGCCAAGAAAAGCACTTTGGTTTTCAGTGTGCAAATGTTTTGATATGATGATCTGCAAACCCTGGGATAAGGAAAACTGGAAAACTTAGAGAGCAAGATCTGCCATGTCTGGAGACTGTTCAATTCAAGGGAAGAAGTAGTCAGTGGAAGCAGCAATGAACAGCTGGGGACCAGAACTTCCTCCACTAGCATTGCTACTAGAGGAAAATACGTTATCAAACAGTACCCTGTAGCTTCTGAAGTAATTCTACCCAAGCACTTTAAACTGAGGATTTTTGCTGTCTTTTCTGGTTTGATACCAGTTGCCTACAACTAGTTGATCAACTGAATAAGGAATCAAATTGTGGAACTTGAAAGCAGATTCTGTTAAGTATTTGCATTGTCTGTGGAATGTATGCTGGAAGTATAAATAATACACACTGTTTTATTCTCTTTCCTGAGGGCATTTCCTGATAGTGCTGCTATGGAATTCACTCGTAACAATGAGTGGATTTTGGTATTACAAAACAGATCCAAACAGGCTAGTAATTTGGAACACTGGAAAATGCCTGATTGGGTACTTTCCTTAAAACTGTGTACCAAACCATCAGACTTATTGGGAAAGGAATGTCTTGGTTTGCAAACAAATTTATCTGTTGCTCAGAATGTGAACAGAGCTGAAAGATAATTATGAGAATTTCTGTCTTGTCTACTTGAAATGTTTTGAGCAAACTAGCAGGAAGGAAAAAGATACAATAATTTTTGTTTTGAATAACTCTTGATTTTCTAAAACTTCCAGGATGTTTGCAATGCCACAAGTGAATGAAAAGTTTTATGCAATTCAAATGTAAGGGCTAAGTACATAAATTTAGGATATTTTAAGGAGATCTGGTATTTGATTTTAGAGGTAAAGATCTTTCTTTGTCTCAACTTTCAGGTCTGTGTAACATTTACATGGAAAGATGCTTTTGATAAAGGATCACTTTTTGGAGGATCTGCCAAATTGGGTATGTGAATGTATAGAAAACTCAAGTATTAAGGATACTAAACTTTTGAGAATATTTTTATATAGTTGAATTGTTAATAGTCTTTTTAGTATTTTCAACATAGCTTTTAAATGAATTCAACTATGGTAGTAATGAATTAATCACTTCAGCATTGGTATTGAACGAATTGGCACCATGCAAACAATTATTATAAAATTGAGATTTAATATGAGATTCCCAGAGGCACAAATAGATCTGCAGTCTGGTAGTAGTTGTACTGTCTGCTTCTCAGATTTTTCTGGGAACAATCACAATTTATTAATCAAAATTCTTCATGTTAACATTAAGATTCAGTAGTAAGTTTTTGGTAATCCAGCTTTTACTGGTCTAAATTAGTAAGATGATTATGAAATGTGCTTGTGAGTGAGTCCTCTCCAGAAGGGGAGTGTTGGTAGCTGGCTTCAGTAACCTAGCCTTGATACCACATTTTGTTCAAGAGAATAGAATCATTTGCCCACGCTCTGAAATTATTTTTCTATCACTTCTTTTAAAAATATTTTCATACAGATTTGAAAACGTGGAAAGAAAAAAAATTGTATTTGTTTCCTGCAGACTTAAGGAGTTTGATTTATTTTAGTCATATAGGGGCAATTCCGCACTGCAAATTCAGGATCATTAAATGGATTTGGGACACTTGCCAATAGAGAAGTAAGACTAAATCATTTTGAGTTAAGTGAGGAGCTGTTCAGTCATATGTCATCATTCTTTAGTATTTCTATTTATACCTAAGTGTTCATCCTGACTAACATTACAAGATGAGCAGTGCAATTTTGAAGCTCTAGACAAAGCCTGAAAAAAAATGCTGGAGTGCTTACTCTGTTTTTGTTTTTAAAGTTCTTGCATCCTTTCTATAGTTCTGTTAACAACCACTGAAAGTCTTTGCAGTTTTCTATGTTCTGCATTCACCTGCTGAAGTTGTGCTTGGGTGAACTATATGAGCATCAATACACCTGTGCATGTACAGGTCCTTGCTTTCTTTTCTAACTGTTCCAAGAAGCCTTTCAGGATAATTGGAGACCTTCATGAAAATGCTGTGGGTTTTTCTCAGAATTTTGTTCATCCTGTCTTCTTTGGGGCTAACATTTAATGAAGATGGAACCTGTTTCATAGTGAAGTTCAGAATATTTAGTTAAAACTTCAACATAGCCTGTGCATCACTGGAGATTTGTAATAATTGTGAGGAAAAAAATCAGTAATCGTAATGGTGATGATTACCCTGAGAGTTTGCATAAATATGTCACAGCAACTTGAGAAAGCTTGCTTGTCTGCAGGTTAATTATATGCTAGTCTAAATAATCTGAGGCAGATGGCCAGAGACTTATGTAGCAGTCCATGTGAAATATCAAAGAAATTCTTGACTGAGGTATGAGTAATCCTCAGGTAACAAGCAATGGAATAAATTTTATTTTGAAACTTTAAAGCAGATCTTGGTGGAAAGACACTAACAAAAGCAGTCTTTTATTATGTATCTTTACAGTGATGTATCAGTATATTCAGATGCTATTATCCAAATTAACTACTCCATGTGTATATCTCTATTTCAGATCAGAATTAGCAGTGAGGTTTCCCTGTGTAAAGCAAGGTTTTCAGTTAGCGAGGGAGCAAAATTCCTCTTCACTTCTAAGAGGAGATGATCTTGTCTTCAGGTAGAAGGTCAATGTAAAGCTCCTGTGACTTCCACGGGAACCAGATGCAGGGATGTGACTTGAGAGTTCTGGCTCTTGCTGTGGTGGTGAACTCTTTGCTTCCCCCTTTCCCCTGAATCCCAAGTCTGTATCACAGTGGTAGCTGACAGATACTGTGACTGCTTGGGAAGTGACTGAGGTCACAGCATGGCATGTAATCTGAAATACACTGACTAAGTTAAGAGGTAGTGCTATAAACAGATGAGTCTGTGGAAAATCTGTATTGGTAAACAGCTGTTCTCACTGTAGTAAATCACACTTGAGGTGCAGTCCAGAGTGTGAAGTAATTCTGTATTTAAAGTAATTTTGTACTTCAGAAACTTTAAAGCCATATTTTCTTTTCTTTCTTGTAGGTTTTTTTTTTTTTTTAGTCTTTTCAATGTTGTCTAAGTTTTCAAGATCTTTTTAGAAAAATTCTGGAAAATAAACTGCAGCAGAGACATTAACTGGATAAGTGACTATTATCTTCATGGGTTAATAGTGACTGTGCAACTCCACTTAGGGAAATAAAATGGGAAAAATGGCATGTCATATTTATGACTGCTTGTCTGAAAGTTGAGTGCAGGTCAGGGAGCTCTAACGTAGAAACCTCAGAGATGGGTTAAATGAAATTGTAGCTATATAAAGAGGCTGGATGTTAGTGAAATGAAAGAAATGTGCATCTTTAGTATCTTCATGTTTTAAGGATAACTGTACCTGGGTCTGTGAAATTGAAAATGCACTAGTTGTCTCTTCTTTGTTCTCCAAGAGTAGTGTCTACACACTTTTTAACACCAGTAAGAGACTAATATCTGCGATGTTTGGTTTTTCCAGCACTTGCATATGGCAAATAAGCTTTTGAAAGCAATTAATACATTCAAAATGGTTCCCGTTCAGGTATTTCTAGTTCTAGAAGTGCGGGCTCCATCCTCTGGGGCTATGAAGTACTGCAGGAGTCGCATCTGGAGAGGCTACACTGCTGTCTAGGGAGCTCGAGTTTTAATTAACTAAATCCTTAGGTGTTTCAGTACATGCATGATGAAGATACTTTTCAGAATTTTCAGTCTAAAACAATAGCTTTGAGAATGAAAAACTTGCTATATTTCAATAAATAGGAAGACAGACCATGTGAAAGTTTTTGTAATTGGACAGTTATTACAAAGTGATTAATGTGTGCAAGTTCATATTTCACATTATCGCTCAGTAATGCTTCAAGAACCAAAAAGCTGCACTCAACTTACAAAGACTTGCAAATTATTTTGTGTAGATTTTCATGCTACTGCTTTCATGCTTTAGGCCGCTTTCTGTAGTTCCTCATATGGAAACATTTTGTGGAAGTACTAAATTAGACTATGTAAAACCTTCAGAATGAAGATGACTTTGACTTTAAAAGTTCAGTATCATTGGGATTTTCTTTGTTTTTGCTTGAAACTGTTGATACCTTTACAGATTATAATAGTGTTGGCCTCAGCTGTAGGATGCTGGAGAACTGATTTTTTTAACAGTCTGGGTAACTGTCTGTCTTGATTGCAGCTCTGGCAAGTTTGGGCTATGAGAAGACCTGTGTTTTGTTCAACTGTGGAGCACTGGCAAGCCAGATTGCAGCAGAACAGAATCTGGATAACGATGAAGGACTAAAAGCTGCAGCTAAGCACTATCAGGTAGAGAGGCTCCCTGCTTCTGCTTATGAATTCAGAACTAGTAATCTTAGAACATCAAATAAGTATCTCTCAATTTTAAAACTATATATACACATGCATTAAAACATATATATATGTATGTATTTTCCTGCTCTTTATTGCAAAGAAAGGCAATTGGTTATATACCTGGTCTTATCTCCATGTTTATTTACCAGATTTGGAGTATAGAATTCTTTATGGTTCTGCATACTCCTTTCCTCAAGCATGTTGGTAACTAATAACCTTCAGCTTAAGACTTAATAGTTTTAGCTAGTATAAGTTCTAGTTTTAACAAGTTATACAGTAATAATCTCTTCTTTATGGAATGCATTAAAATTTCCATGTTTTTATGCTGTTAGGTGTAATCAAAATACCTTTATTTATACCCTGTCATAAGTGTCTCAGTGTAACTGGCTCCAAGAACCAGAGGTCACCAGTGGCTAAACAATAAATGGGAGAGCATATACCAAAGAATTTTTTTCTCTATTTTTGTATGTATTATGTTTGTAAGAGAGAAAATGTGAAAAAAATGAATGGTAATGTATTTTTTTGTTTTACTTAGTTTGCAAGTGGTGCTTTTCAACACATTAAAGACACAGTTTTGTCAGCCTTGAATCGAGAACCTACAGTGGACATCTCTCCAGACACAGTTGGGACTCTCAGTCTTATTATGTTGGCTCAAGCCCAAGAAGTCTTTTTTTTGAAAGCAACAAGAGGTATATTTTAGTTTTTGGCTTGTATATTTAAGTTCACGTTACAACTTCCACAAGAACTTACGAGTTTAAAGTTATTAAGAGCGTGTAAAGGGCCTTTCAGAAGTTTTTATTTTTGCCTTTGCCAGTTCTCCCCCTGCTCCTTGCAGGTCGTGAAACACAAATTACAGATGTTTCTTAAGAATTTTTCTAAAGTTCACTTGACAATGCAGTTGTCCCGTCTGCTGTTTTATGTCCAAACCCATTAATCTTCATCTTGACAGAGGATTTTGCTGGCTTATATTTTTTCCATTCCCCCCTTGAGAACAAAAGACATTGTCTTAAAGAATTGAGAGTACTAGAAATTATGCATAAGGGGTTTTGCAAGTACTCCCCTCCTCATCTGGGGAGTGATTTCATGAGATTTTAGAAAGGAATGACTGTGCTAGGAAACAAAGGAGTTAGAGGGAAGCAAATTCTGTTTGTTTGCTCCTACTTTTAACAGGGGAACTCTTTGACCAAGTCTAACTTTTAGAATGCTCAGTTTATCTTGGAAAGGGAAATTCTGCAAGCAGAACAAAAAATTCTTTCCCTTATTGTTAAAGGTTGATTGTGAAATACTCATTCAGAGTCTCCATATTTTCAAAGAACCATTAGAGGACTTATGCTTCAAAGAATTTTCCTGTGAAACAGTACTATCTTTGATACAAGATCTCTTACTCTTGCTATTCTGCTTTTCTATCTCTATTTAGAAGAAGTTGTCCATCTAGAGTTTACAGATAAGTAAAAGTGGAACTAAGGACTTAAAGGTCATATGTAATTGCCCACAAATGGCTCTCTCTCCCCCCACATCATTTGGAATACAGTAGAGGAAGACGTGGGTTATTTTAACTGGGATGTTTCTTGTCTTCACAGGGAAGATCTCTGAAAATTCTTGTAGCCTTACTGCCTTGAGAGAATCTCAAGAAACTGTTGTCCTTCAGCCAAATGATAAATTATGTCTATGTTCTTTATCATGTTGCTGGAGGTATTGTAGTCTGTGCTCTTAAATAAATTTGTATAACAAATGTCTGAAACTTTTCATTCAGGACAGAGCAGATGCTTCCCTCATTTTGCATGACAAATAGATTTTTCTGTCACCTTCTTGATTTCTTCTTTTCCAAAATGTGAAAAAGACAAAGCAAGTCTAATCCAAATGCCAGATGTGCCGGTGAACTGAAGATTTTTGTGATTACTCCTAAGACCACAAGTCTGGCAGTGCCTGAAGGACAGAAAGGTTAATAATTGTCTGACTACGAAGGCTGTAGATTGTGCCAGATTTAGAGGTTCTTTTCCCTGGAGAATTGTGTTTGGCAACATGATTACCTTCAAAAACCTATTTTTCACGTGGAAATCCTTTGAAGTTTGATCTCAAAACTGAAATTTAGCTTCTTGCTGCATTGACTATTTACCTTACTTGGAATTTTCTGGTTTTTCCCTCGTGTGAGACAGTCCATTTATCAGCTTGTGAACTGTAATGGTATTTCTGATAGAACTGAATTTATTAAAGATGTCTTTGGCAAAAGCCAAATTGGTCAGTCAAATCTAACTCACCTACATGAATACAGATTGTTTTTTTTACTTTCTGAGCCTTTCCTAATGTTTTCTTTAAATGTCTTTAAGTCTTCACGTGTTTGCTGTTCTGTCTCAAGGCTTGCATTGTAACTGTACAATTTTAAAGATATGTGAGTAAAAACTGAAGTGAAAAGTTGGAATGGATAGATTTTTCTTTCTGATGGTGAAAGATATATTTTGAGCTGTCTGCACGGACAAATGAGTCTCCTCTAACATTTCCTGTGTTAATGGAAATGTAGTTAATGTGCTGGTATATTTTTTTTTTTTTAATGCACAAACCGTATAAAGGAAGATGCAACTACTGCACACTTGGTGGGGTTAGAAGGACAGGTTTTTTTGATTTTGCCTAAATTTTTTATAGATTTTAGATTTTTTGGTTTTATTAAATATTTATTGCACCAGACAGAAACATTCTAGCAAAGAAGGAGGCTAATAGATCTCATGAGATCTTTTGTCTTAGTTTGTTGCCTAAATCCTCTTCACAGTGAACAGATCTTTCTGACAAACCTTAAACATACTTACTTCATAGAAAGTAAATATATTACATCATAGCTTGTGCCTGAAACGTTGTAAATAGATGTGTAAATATGCTGGTGTGAACAGATCACTTAGGAATTATTTTGGTTTAATTTTGGCAGTTAAGCATACTCTGCAGAATTCCTGATCTCCCCTTATTCCCCACTCATGTTCATCAATCTGTCAGTACCTAAGAATCACCTGAGTCAGAGGATGCTTGTTTGTAAGGGCAGCTATTTAGAGTGGATGGCCAGTGTTTGCACTGATTGCCTGCCTTCTTTTGGAAGGTTGAATTGCTAGTGCAGGCCAGAGGTTATCTTTACCTCCTTTACAAAAAAGAAGATAATGATTGTTGCAGAATGTTCCTATTTTAACAGTTTGGGCTTCAGGAACAGAGTGAGGATGTGAGGCAGGTAATACCACTGCTGCTAGGCACATACTGCTGTGATATGAAGTAATGGTTTTTGATGTCTAGGAATGGTGTTTCTGTATTCACTGTAAGCTAACAGTGATGTGGACTGCAATGGAAAGGACCAGTCCCTTCTCTGCAGTGTTTGTGAGTCCTGACATGGAATTGGGTTAGGAACAGATCCTGCTGAAAATAAGCTGTATTTTGCTTACTAGATTTCAGGTGAATTCTTTGACTCTGGCTGCACAAGTGCTTGTGCTGGCACAAGGAAGGGCTCGGAACAAGCTGCCAGAGTTCAGAGTGAGATTGTTGTGTCTTTTATTGGCAGCTTGCCATTGGTTTGAGGTAAAGTATCTCTCTTAATTCTGCATAAATGCCAGCAGCTGCCAAAAGATTTCTGGTACAACTGACTGAACCTACAATGTCATGACTGAAGTAAAAATTCTGGAAACTGCTGCTGGATGTCAAGAGAGAAGACTGGGATCCCACCTTTTTAAGCTATAATGTAAAGCTATACCCTTAAAATGCAGTTGTTGTTGCTTGAAGATGAACTAGTCACCTGTTCAGTTGTAAAAACTGATGATGATCTTAGTTGTTCTTTGTTTTTTCTCCTCCTCCCCCCAGATAAAATGAAAGATGGTATCATAGCTAAACTGGCAAATCAAGCTGCAGATTACTATGGTGATGCTTACAAACAGTGTCAATATAAGGATACTTTGCCCAAGGTTAGTAACTCATGGAAATAATGTGGGATCTGTTGTTACTGTGAATAACTGTTATTGTTTACAATGTGCTCGATGAAATACACTTAAAATATATCCTCAAGACGAGCTGACATATCGCTACATTTAAGGAAAATGAACCTGTAATTTGAAAAAAACTGAAAAATCTAGGTGGTAAAAGACAGTGCATTTTTTTTTTTTTAATAAGTAAAATCATATTACATGAAGTGTGTTTATTTGCAACACATTTCATTAAAGTGAGCTTGAAGTGTTTATGTTGGCATGTAGGGATGCGTTCTTAGAACTTAATGCCTTACTAATACTGTTTTCAAACTAACACTTCTATTGAGGCTTAGTCTCAATGGCTTCTAGTCTCAATGTTTTCATGTGAAGTTTGCTCTCATGTTGAGTCCAGCACGAATACAGTGGTGCTGTTCACTTCCCTGCTCGTCAAAAACATGACTGTCAGTGTGTGTCCTCTGTCCTTCTGCCTGCCTCCTCCTCTTTACCCCAAAACAATAATGATACTTGTAAATTATCCCATTTAGTCTTGACTGTTCGTTTGAATCCTGTTGGTTTTGGAAGAGGTAGAAAGATCTCTTTTTCATGCTCTTAGAGTATTTCTCACTTAGGTATTATGTTTATGATGATTTCAGAGAGGCAGTGAGGCCGTTGCTTTATCTTTTGTTGTTGGATACCTTTCTAAGCTGTAGATCTGCTCCCTGTTCCAGTTGCAAAATAATCTCTCTGTTGATTATTTCAAAGAACATAATAAGGTTTGCTGGTTTACACCAGCTCTGAGAACAGTTACATGTTTCGGAGTGTGACACAGAGGTTGATTTGATGTGTCGAACTCCAGTTGCGAGGCTTCACAGACAGCTTTGTCTTCCAAATTTACCCTTTTTTAATTTTATTTTTTTCATCTCTGGGGGAAAACATCGCTCTGGTTTTCCAGTGCTCCTTGATTTAAGAAATAAAACAGTAAGGCCAAATCCTTGATCTAAGACAGTCTATACTGTTAACTGCAGCATAATGTTTCCTTCATGTCTTGGTTGATACTCCTGCAAAGAGAAGTGCATTTATATAGAAGTCTAAAAACGACTTTTAAATTGCCTTCCATGTCAAAAGTTATTGGTCCTCTTTAATTGTTCTTTCACAATTGTAGAGTTAATTTCTCAATAAGGCCTGCTGCTGTTTTAAGTGTAATTAATTGGTTTGATTAAAAAACAAAAAACAAACAAGCAACTCAAAAACCCCAGAGGACCTATCCTTCCACCCACCTCCATTTCTTAATAGCACTGTCTTGGCTTTGTCTTGGGGTTATTTGGGTGTGTTCTTGCAGCTGTCCTTTCTCATACATGCATGCATTTCTAATCTCTAAAGTAAATGTTGTGACTTCATGGCTTGAATTGAAATTGTAGTTCATCTACAGTAAAGGACAGTAAGAATTTTGCAACAGTGGATAAAAAGAAATATTCAATCCATGCAAAGTCACATGGTCTCTGACATTTACCTCTGATGTTTTAACCTATCTAAACCATTAATTGGGTGATTCTAATTTCCTTTTCTTCTTCCTTTTTCTTCCTGCATCCCATGTTGTCTGTGGTGGTTAATGTGGTTGGACTTTCCCCTGGTCAGTATTTTTATTTCCAGGAGGTGTTTCCTGTTCTGGCTGCAAAGCACTGCATTATGCAGGCCAATGCAGAGTATCATCAATCTATTCTGGCAAAGCAGCAGAAGAAATTTGGTGAAGAAATTGGGAGGTTACAGGTGAGTAACTGGCTTTCTTCTCAGAGAAATATGGAAAAGCTTCAAATCCTGAAAAGCTAACTCAGTGTTCTGAAATTCAATTAACTACGAATGAAACATATTTGGAAGTTGCAGAGCATGTTTATCACATGAATCAAATTATTAGCAGCTGCATAGAGGAGAGGTATCTCTAGCTTTTATAAAGATGTATTTTAATGATTTTTGGACACTTTGATAGTGCTTGACTTGTTAAGTCATTATCTTGCATAGGCTTCTTATCTCAGTATAGCTGATATAACAGATTTGTTAATAAATTTTCCTAATGTTAGTAAAAAAAAATCCTCCAAATAATAAAATTCTACCCGGTCTGTACATAACTCCTTTGCTGCAATTCTATTTAAATGTGAATAATTTTTGAAAAACATACCAACAGTTCTATTTTTTTTTTCTTAATAGTTTTTTGCCTCTATATGTGGTTTCTAGAGGGACTCAGATATAGATGTAGTAATGAGTAAGGTCTTCTCATGTTTTAAGCACAATAGAGGAAAAACGGCTAAAATTAACTCCTTTCTTCAAGTCCCCTAAACTTTGAGAAAATAAATATGTGAAGTGCCACTTCGACTGATTTGTAGAATCCATGTGCAATATCTTATGCAGGAGAGTTGACAGACTTATATAAAGCTATAAGATGACCATGTTGACATTTTGAAAGTTACCATTATGCTTTTATCAACAGAGTGAAGGTTGGAGCTTGAAACTTTTTTTTGTATGCTTGGTATAACAATGAAGTGCCTGTAACTTCTAATAGCAAGTTATCATGTTATGACTGCAGTAGTACATCATATATGAAGCTGTATCTGTTGCTTATTCTTGAGTTTTGAATCTGCCTAGCAGACCTCCTTTTCTAGGACTTTACTGTAATAGAATATTAATGTTCGTTTGGGAGATTTTTTAGTACTTACCCTGGGCAAGTTTGGCTATATCAAATTTACTGTCATTGTTAAGCTGTATAGCAAATTAATTGTATCCATGATTTTTCTTCACATTGTATTACAGGAAATACCCCTTCATGTTGAGTAGTAAAGGTGTGGTTTTTTTCTTGTTCGTTTGTTTTTAGTGAAACTGGAGGGAAAATACTTCCTTATTACTTATTTTAGGACTACTTCATGAACATGATGTAGTCACAAGTTAAAACACAAGTGTTGTCTTATGTAATACATATAGTAAGCTAAAAGTTATTATATCCTGTTCTCCACAGTGATTAAAATCCTACTTCTGTAACTAATCTATATTAGAGGTTTAGTAACCTTCTTGTTGAGTTGTTGAAAAATTCAGTTACTGTAATCTCTCTTTTTATTTTCCCATTTTAAAAGATAGAATAATAATTGATTGAGCTTGGGGGAGAGATGAATGTAAATTCTTTCAAATTAAAGTTTGTATAGAGTCATAGAATATGCTGAGTTGGAAGGGACCCATCAGGATCATCGAGTGGCCGTCCTTTGTACGCTCTCTAATAGTGTAATATCTTTTTTATATATGCTTTAATCCTGTTTGTTCTCCTCTCATTTTGTTTCTGGCAAATGCTAGTTAGACTGTAGCATTGTATCAAACCATTGTCCTATGGCACGATGGAAAGTGTCAAAAAATCTCAGCAAACTTCAAATACACTTCACTTCTAATGTAGCTCAGGTTACACTTCGCTATCCCAAGAAGTCTGACTTTCTGAATGGTGAGTTTATGCAAACGTCACCTGAATTGCTTCTTAGTGTTTTGGTTTTGCACGTTCACAACACAGATGTGAATAAATTGTACGTAGGAAAACCAGGTTGGCTGAGCGGACAGGAATGAAGAGACAGCAGACCTTCTGTAGCTTCTGAGCTCGGCGTAGTGGCAGATGTGAAAAGCAGGATTCTGGCCTCTTCCTTTGTGAATGTGAGCGAGGGTTGAGAAATAGTTTGCAGTCCCTGTGGAAGCAAGGAAGGGTTTTATGAAACAAGGTGGAAACGACATGATGACACTTGGGGTTTTTTTTTGAATGGGTGTTTGAGGTATTATTGCCTCTAACTCAGGAGCACTTATTTTGATTTTGGGGAGTCATAGTGAGGCTCTTTTGAGCTGTTAACTTGGTTACTTTTTGTGTTTTTGTTTTTTTTTTTTTTTTTCCTAATGAGATGATATTTTAATGAGTAAAATATTTTTACTTTTTGATATGTAAGAGCAGAGAATATTTTCTTAAGGGAATAATAATACTATTATTCCCTTACATTACACATTGTATGTGTTGATAGTGGTTACTTGGCTAACTGGGAAGCTCGTCTGTTTTCCTAAGTATATATGAAAGGGGGAAGGAAAAGTTATTATTTTTACTGTATTTTATTTTTTTTTTTAGCATGCAGCAGACTTGGTGAAAACAGTGGCATCTCGCTATGATGAATATATAAATGTTAAGGATCTAGTTGACAAAATCAACCGTGCACTTGCAGCTGCCAAAAAAGACAATGACTTCATTTACCATGACCGGGTTCCTGACCTGAAAGATTTGGAGTCCATTGGAAAAGCCAGTCTTGTGAAGTCTACTCCAGTTGTGGTACCCCTCAGTCAGAAATTCACTGGTAGGTGAAGTGTGTGGAGTGCATGGATTAGTGGCCACCAAAGTTCATGTGTCATGTGAAAAAATAAACATTTAATTTTTGAAATGTATTATGTGTTCAGCAGTGTTTTTGAAACTGCTGTTTGTCTTCTCCAGCTTCTTGTTGTTTTTCTTGATGATAAATGTAATAAAGCACAAGTTAAAATTACCTGAAATGTACAGTTCTCTTAAAGATATTTCTCAGATTTTGTCAGCAACTGTATTTTCTATATTAAACCAAACTTTTTAATTTCAGAAGCAATAGTATAGATTTTTGTTTTTAAGACATCCTGGGGAGTGGGGGAGAGTATCTTAAACTGTTTAGGTCATTAGTACAACCTGTACAAAAGAGCTGTGGAGATGTTTGTGTGCCTTTACTTTCACAGTACAGCTCGTGTAATTTATACTACTTTAATTGCAGACCTGTTTGAGAAGATGGTTCCACTGCAAGTGCAGCAATCTGTGAGTGTTTATAACCAGAGGAAGGCAGATCTGGTAAACAGGTCCATAGCCCAGATGAGAGAAGCCACAAATCTGGCGAATGGGTAAGTACGGCCTCTTGTTAAGTTTCTCAGGAGGAGTTACCGACCGGCCTGTAAGCACCTTGCAGCCTGCAGGTACCCATGGTACAGCAGTGGGGTTTTTTCATTATTGTGTGGTAGGCTGGCAAACTTAAACAACAGAAGGGAGATTTAGAATTACTTTTCTGCAGGTGTTAAAATTGAAACCTTAATAAAGTAGTATTTATTGTTCTTCAATATTTCCTCGTTTTTTACGAGTCCAACACTTGCTTACAAAAAGTTCCAGTACCATTAATATAGAAGGATTTTCATATTCCGGTGGTCAGCTTGATTGTATCAGTTAATAAATTATGTTTTTCCCCTAAAAATTTTGTTGTTAAAAAAAAAACCAAAACAACCAAACAAAAACCAAAAAAACCCTGTATCAAGATGGCAGATAGGAATGTCACTCAAGACAGTTGCTTCTTTTATCTACCAGACAATTACTGCTTAAAATGTTTGCCATATATTTAAGTGCTAAAAGACTAGGTTTTCTTTAGTTTTTCAAGAGCTTTGAAATGTATATTTAGTGAGGTGGACGCTAGTAATAAATGTAGTCTTTTCAGTTTGAAATTTCAGTCTAAAAGTACATTACACTCTGTTTCCATTATAATTGACTGTGTGATTCATTGTTTGGATAGCAGTGTGGTTGTCAGGATACAACTACAAACAATTTGTTTATTTAACATGTTGACTTTTTCAGTGTGTTGGCTTCCCTCAATCTTCCTGCTGCTATCGAAGATGTGTCTGGTGATACTGTTCCTCAGTCTATTTTGAACAAGTCTAAGTCTGTGATTGAGCAGGGAGGAATTCAGACTGTTGATCAGCTGATCAAAGATCTGCCCGAACTGCTGCAAAGGAACAAAGAAATTTTAGATGAAGTAAGCGCTCCAAAACAATCTTGCAGAACATCGCCACTGAATGTTTCTCTTTAAATGACAATAGAAAAATGCACAATTATCCACATGCTTGTTAATAGCACTTTAAAAATGTGCTATTTGAGTGTTCAGTCCATACAAAATCTGTGCTATCACATGTGGATGTTTCCTTACAATATTTTGCTTTTAAAATTATTGGGGGGGAGGGGGTGGGAGGAAGCATTGGGAAAGCATTCTGAAGAAATTTGGGTGATTTTTATGCCTTTCATACCTGTTTTTTATTTGTTAAATTTATAAAAGATGAATAAGCATCTTTTTGCTTTCTACACTAGCTGCATATTTTGAGGTCATTCATGTTTAAAACAGTTTATAATGCATGTAACATTTTACTCTTGTAGTCTTTGAGATTATTAGATGAAGAAGAAAATACAGACAATGACCTGCGAACAAAATTCAAGGAGCGCTGGCAGAGAACGCCATCCAATGAACTCTATAAATCTTTAAGGACAGGTAAAGTTCATGTTTCATGCTTTGCGTTTTAGGGATCCTCTTAAAGGTGTCTGTAGTGTAAATTAAAGTAGTTTTCAATGCTCCGGTGTTATCTTTAAATACACAAATTTAATTTTGAGCGGTTATGCCAAAATGTTCTTATTGCTGTCTGTGCTGTTATTTGGAGTTGAGAGATGTGATAGCAGTGAATTTGCTGCTTGTTTTTCACCCTTGGCATGTAAGTCTATGCTAAAGTTTCAGAAAGCATATGTAGTGAAAAATGACTGTCCTAAGGATCTGGTTGCAGTTACCTCTTAAATACTTCAGTGTATTTTTCTTTGTATGTTAACGTCTTTTTATTTCTCATCAATGTGTTTTTGTCTCTTTAATGTGATGTTTGTTTGTTTTTTTTTCCCTAAGGAGTTAGTCAAACTCCTTAGGACAATCATTATAGCATATTTTATGTGTGCTTAATATATGTTGTTTTTTGAAGCTAATAAGGAACGGGTACCACTGCCTCAATTTAACAAAGTTACAGGAGCTCAAATCTGGGGTGTAGTTCAAACCAGTGTTCATTCGTATACCTTTGTGTGCTTCATTGGAGAATTACTATAGGTGCCTTGTTTGTACCCTATCTAAAACGTAACTTAGAAGCTTAAGTTTTATATAAAAGTCTTAGTAAATAACTTTATAAATGTACAGGCTCATAAAAATATATGAAGACTTGCTGAAAAGCATGAAAACTGCTCAGGTGCGAGACTTGGATAAAAACAAGTTTAGAAATTATATAAACACCGTTTTTTGTCCCCCCCATCCCCAGAGGGAGCCAATTACCACAATATTATGAATAAAGCTATGCAAGCAGATGGGCAGGTTAAAGAGCGCTACCAGTCTCACCGGGATACGATTGCACTTCTGTGTAAGCCAGAGGCAGAACTCAACGCAGCCATTCCTTCTGCCAACCCAGCAAAAACATTGCAAGGAAATGAGGTAAAGCATTGAAATTTGTCTCTGTTTTGAAAAGAAGTGCTACTCGTCTGACAAAGTAAACTTACCTGAATTGGTGTGGAAGCTGATCCTTAGTTGCTCTTATTTCTGTCACAATTGATACAGGAGGTAACTAACACTTGGGAAGGAAATTGTCTTTATGTTTAAAATCCGCTTGAGTATGTTTTGTTACACTTGGTGTGAACAAAGTTAATTGGCATGGACAGCAAGACTGGTTGACTATTATAAATGGAGCAATCTTTGAATATTTTTGTTATGTATGGAGGTGGGGTGTAGTGTTTGGGTTCTTGGGTCAGGTAATCAATTTAAGACATGGCTCAGTATTTTAAAGTACTAGGCAATTTCACCAACTTGCTTTCCAAGAAATTAATGGCTCATGTCCAGCAATATTTTTATTTTTCTCATAGCGATTTGAAGTCAGTGGTTTTTGACTGCGAGTTTAGAATATCCTGTTTGAAGGTATTTGATCAGCTTAAAAAAGAACTAAACATTTTGTAGTAGTTCAGCGTTATTAGTGAAAGCAAACCTCTAGATGAGAATATAGCTTGAGAAATGCTTGAAGATCTTGTTTTGTTGTATTTTGTCCTGGTTTGTGATCTCAGACACATTCATAAACAAATACTCATGCAGGACAGTGAGGAGTGCAAGATGGAAACAAGTAGTAAGAATATACTTCCATAATAATTCCTCTAAACCTGCTAACTTATGACAATTTTTATTGCCTAGGTTGTTAATGTCTTAAGAACTTTGCTGGCCAATCTGGATGAAGTTAAGAAGGAGAGAGAACAACTGGAAAATGATCTGAAATCTGTAAATTTTGACATGACAAGCAAATTCCTTACTGCACTTGCGCAGGATGGTGCTATAAATGAGGAGGCCATCTCTGTGACTGAGTTGGACAGAATTTATGGGAGTTACACACAGAAAGTGCAAGAGTCCCTAAAAAAGCAGGAAGAACTTCTCAAAAACATTCAGGTACAACACTCTGCATGACTTCCATCCTCTTAAATTAGGAGCAATGATACTTCTATGTCTGTAGTACTTTAGAAATCTCACTCTGCTCTCTACTCTCTTTTGCTTGTTCTTTTGTCATTGCCAGTTGATACTCCTTTACTCCTTGATCACTGAAAAATACTGGGATGTCTGTGTTTGCCGAAAAGAAATGAGAAATTTTAGTAGGTTCTCCCAGAGCTCCCGTGTAAATTCTCTTGGACCTTTTGTTGGCCCAGTTCTGCAGAGGGTTTTGTCCTTGAAAGAAGCTTAACTGGAGTGTTTAGAAGTTTTTAGATTTGTTTTGGTTTTTCCCTTTATATTCATACTTCTTTCCAGTATAATAGGAGACCTGTCCATACTGTCTACTAGAAAACATTTTGGATCTCTGAAGTACATTTTGGTTTATTCCTAATTGCTGTTTACAATGTTTTTGACTTCCAGCATGTGCAAAGCTCAACAAAGTAAAACGTAATAGAGTTTCCTGAAGTTTATTTATAAATTCAGTCCTAATTTGTCAGTAAAATTAGAGGTAGGTACCTGAAACATCTAACAAAAGAGAGTCTTAGTGCTTGGAGAAATTACAATAGCAGCTTAAGTAATGATGGATACTTTTTCCAAAAGAGAAGAATTCTTTTTAAATGACCACGTGCACCACTTTTATCAAGGATTTTATATTTGAATATCTTCTAACACAGTATACTTATGACATCCTAATGGATATTACTTTAATTTTTGAATGTCCTGGAGTTCAAATTTGTCTGCTTCTAACGGCTGGGGTAGTCTTTTTAAGTTTGCTTGTTTGTTTATTTTCCCAAAAGAAATGAGATGTAGGTAGGTGATCCTTGTGTGAGTTTTCCTCTTCCGTGTCCTTCTAACAGCTTGCCAATGTCAACCAAATTTGAAGTAATACTTTTTAAAAATACTAACTTCCAGTATGATTTTATGAATATCAATGGAGGATAGTACAGGAGAGAGCCTAATTAGTATAAGCTCCTAAAGAGTCTACAGGATGAGCTTCAGAATTATTAAAGGCAGCCCACAGAACAGATAATTAACTGGTATCTGCTTCCAGTGAGGTAACATATGTATAGTTCTGGAATATACATTATAATAGCCACTGTGCTTGGCAGATGACAAGTATTGAAGTACAGTGTGTGGATGGAAGGTGAGGAAAAGCAGGTATTGGGAAAACAGGGAGAAGCAATGAATAAGAGGAAAAAGAAAATAAAACACACAGAGTCGTACATGGAACTAGCTTGCGTTATTTTCACTCTTTATTCTTTTTCTTCTTTCAAGAATGCACATCAAGATTTTTCAAAGATGAAACAATCAAACAATGAATCTAATTTAAGAGAAGAGGTTTTGAAGAACTTGGCTATAGCAAATGACAACTTTGTGGAACTTGTAGCCAATTTAAAAGAAGGCACAAAGGTATGGTGATGCTTAAGGGATTGGAAGGATTGTTGTTTTTTTTTTATTTACACAGTAAGATGTGAATCAAAAATAATAATAATAAACTTTGGAGATCTGCTAGAGAGGTACATTTTTGAGGATTTTACTACTGAAGCGACTTGCTTGAATTTTGATTTTTTTCAACACCTGTGAAATGCTTCTTTGTTCCTATCTGAAAAGTAAGCTTTTCTGAGCAATAGGAAAAGTTGTTAATTACAGCTGAGTAAAGGATGTTGAAGCACCCAGGTGAGCCATTTTACCTAAGAAATTCATTAATCTGCTCTCCCATGGTATTTAATCACCTTATGAAATTTGCGTTTTATGTGT
Source organism: Oxyruncus cristatus (assembly GCA_013399855.1). Lineage (NCBI taxonomy): Eukaryota > Metazoa > Chordata > Aves > Passeriformes > Cotingidae > Oxyruncus > Oxyruncus cristatus. The sequence continues at coordinate 786,606 of VXAY01006917.1, read as the reverse complement.
TGTTACTTCGTACGTGAGGGGCTTCTGGAAGGTGTCTTACTGCTTTTGTATTAAGTATTTTTTTCTGGTTTACTGATAGCTCACTAAAGGAAAAAAAAACCAACTTCTGAGGTATCAATACAAATGAAATGCATGGAACTGAGAGCAGTAAAATTAAAAGGAAAAAATATCCTTTACAAAAATAAATAGTTCATTATCAGAAGTGAACTAGTTTTTTTCTGGTTTCAATACATTTTTGTAGTTGTCTTAAACTATTTTTATATTTACACACACATAAAACCTCACAAATAGTATGGTGTTACAGGGATGGGCAACAGCTGACTAATTCTGGTTTTGAAAAGCCTAATAGAATGCACTAAAAAACTATTGGAATGGCCAGTTCTTGGCACTGTAATAATACAACACTCATAACTGGATCAATATGTAGAAGTAGGCTAGCATGGAATCTGAAGGTGTTGATTGACCCTGTTGGATTTCTGTTTTTTTCTTTACTAGTTTTACAATGAGCTGACTGAAATCCTGCTGAAATTCCAAAACAAGTGCAGTGACATTGTCTTTGCTCGCAAGACTGAAAGAGATGAACTGCTCAAGTAAGACTTCAATGCTTTGTTTAAGCATTGCAGTAATGGTTAAGTATTTATCAGAAATTAATCTTTGGGGATATGTTTATTATGGTACTTGATGAAATGAGAAGGAAGAACAGGTACGTTAAGGCTATCAACTCTGCTTTGCTTTAATGCTAACCCTACTCTTCCCTCCCCTGAAAAACAAGAAAAATAATAGGAGAAATAAATAGGAAAATCTCCTTTGAAGCCTGCTGTGATTTTTCTGTGTGCAGTTCAGCATGAATCTGTTTCATGTTATGATTTCACTCTTGGGTTTTTTTGGCATGCATGTTTTAGTAATTTTATTCTTTCGTTTGAGGAAAGATTTCTGCCCCCTACTCCTGCTGTCATTTTAGTTTGAGAAATTAGATAAATGTTTCATCATATGACTGCCTTCCATGTGTCCAGTGTGATGAGGGGAAAACTGTTCTACACTGGTATTCCACTTCTGCTCTGTAGTCTGATCTTGTCTGGTCTGGTTTTTTTTATCATTGTTTAGATATATGGGTTGCCGACACTGCTGGGGAGAGCAGCACATTTTGTCCTTCGCATGAGGAAAAGTGTTTGTTGTTGTCCCCCATATGCGATCTGGCCTAGTATAGTGTGTTTCAGATGTGATTTTTGGGGTCTCCTCTTAAGAGGAAAGCGTAACTGAAAAGGTTTGCCTTTTACTCAGTGCTTTTTAGCAAAGCCTGTAGCCTTTTATAAAAGGCATGGCCTTAAGCTGTGCCAGGGGAGGTTTAGGTTAGATATCAGAAAGAAATTCTTTACAGAGAGAGTAATCAGCCATTGGAATGGGCTGCCCAGGGAAGTGGTGGATTCTCCATCCCTGGAGGTTTTCAAGACGAGGCTGGACGTGGCACTTAGTGCCATAGTCTGGTAACCACAGTGGGGTTGGATCAAGGGTTGGATTTGATGATCTCCGAGGTCCTTTCCAACCCGTCTGATTCTATGATTCTATGAAAAAGCTAGTTGTTGCTAAAATTTTAATTGGTGAAACTGCAGTTGTTCTGTGCATGTACCATGTCATGAATGGGATGCTCAGCCCTCAATTTTTTATCTGTCCGAACTTGATCCTCGGTAGAACTGTTCTTTTTCATTTGGGCATTGTGCTTGTAAATGAATTCTTAATTACGACGCCTTCCGCCTCTCTTTGACTTCGTACATTCGTGTAATTTGGAAACTGTAGGCTACCTAACCAAGGCATAGGCGTGAACATCTCACATCTCCATGATGTATGTTAATGTTCAGTGTTAAAGCTGTAGGATTAGTGTTGACAACATTCAGCTGAGTCTTTCCATGGTATCTTTTACTGCCTCATGTGTTAACTGTTCACTTACATGAAACCCAGTCACGGCTGGGGGCAGTGATCCCATTTGGAATATGTGTAGTGTGCTTCTACAAAATGTCTTTCTTAGTGCACCCAACCCACAGTTTGAGGAAATGAAATGTATGTTTTGCCTCTTCTCCCTGCTCCCTTCCCTCCCAACTGCAATAAAAATGTTGACTGTGGGTTGCATCTTAGTGGAAATAACTTTGTTTAGGGAGTTCCTCATTTAGAACTTCAGTGTGGGGTTTTTTTCCGCCCAGCATAATGATTGCCCATTGGAGGATCAGTTGTAATAGTGTTTTAAGCTTCGTGTTTAATGTATTTGGTCACTCTGTGGTTGAAATATACTTCACTCTGAAAGGCACCCGTGTTCTGTAAGACATTGGTTGTGTCTTTTAAAATCGCGTTGCAAATTACTACTTACATCCCTTGCACCATCTAAGATATTAGGTTTTGGGTTTTTAGTTTCTGTATAATACAGTGTCGAATACTTACTCCACTGTCTGCAAGAAATAGTTTCAGATATACATACACATGTGTAACAGATTATCAAGACAGTATTTCTGGCTTTGTCCTCCTCATTCCTTTTTCCTGTCAGGGTAATGAGGAGGACAGTTTTCTTGGAGTCTTTATTTCAGTCTTGGGTTTTTCTACAAAGTTTCTGCAAAAGTGGCCAGTTTTGTTCTTTGGAGCTCACCTTTTGCTACTATGTAATAAGATCCTGTATTCTGTTGCTAACTAGACTGTATACCTTTGTCAGTCTCCTCTGTCTTCTGTTGCAGAGTGCCAACTATCAGGTTCTAGCTGTTACATACTGCTCACAGATATTTTAATGCAAAATTGTCTGAAATTTTAAATGCTTCAAGTCTCTCTGAAGAATCTGCCCCATCTCAAATATTGAATCTTTGCATTGAGATTTGCATTCCTCTTAGAACTGCTTCCTTGGAGTTTTCATGACAAGCTAAGTGTAAAATTATGCTGTCTAATGGCAGCCTGTAGTACAACATGACATCAAAGCCTCCTAGTATCTTACCACAGTACAATGTGAAAAGTAACTTAGCAAGGCTTATTCCAACACCAGAGGTAACAGAATAGAGACCTTGAAAGCTCATGTGCTGAGCCATTCAAGTTTTTTCCAGGTTTTTTTTTTGGTAGTTACAAATACATATATATAAGATATAAATGATATTGCAGTTTTTCTTGTGCACTTTTTTTTTAACTGTTCTGTTATCCTTTTCCATAGACTTGAGGTTTTCTTAGGTTCTCTGGAAGGCTTCCAAGTTACTAAATGTTCTGATGATTCTGTAATTTCTGTTCCCAAAGCTTTTGGCTGATTCTGTGATCTATACCTAGTATTGAGTTAGAACATAAAGACATTATTGAAAATAAATATAACAGTTAATCAGAGGGTTGGCTAGAGCATGGCTTCTGTGAAAGTTATTTCGACTCCAGATTTAGTTTGAACTAGCTCTGTGATCATGCTTTAAGTACTAGATTTACTCTGTTGCATCTTTTTGGCTTAGCTTGCTGAAGCCCATAACAAACAATTCTTAAACTAAGCTGTATGTTTGCTGGTTTGTTTTTAATAGAGATTTGCAGCAAAGCATTGCTAGGGAGCCCAGTGCTCCCTCTATTCCCCTGCCTACATATCAGACCACGTCAGCAGGAGGAAGTAAGCCAGCGGCATCGACTCCTACTCCAGCGCCAAGAACCATGGTGGTAAATATATGCTACGGAATTAGTGGGTTGAAAGTAGAAGGTCCATACTTTAGAACTCTAAACTGATCTGTAATTTGTGTATATCACTCTTTAATTTTGCCCCCTGTTTCACTTCAATACATTTCCAACCGCACCAACGTATTAAAGTCTTTGCAGAGAGGTGTATTATGTGTGTTATCAGTGTTAATAACTTACAGATTTGAAATGAAAAGCTTATTGCCTTCTTGATGCTTTGCATTATTATTTGGATAGACTAAATATAGAATGTCTGTTTAAAATTAAAATAAAAATCAACTAATTGTATAACCACAGCTTTTGATTCCGAGACTTACATAAAGAAGCTCCAACTTAATTCACTTTCTCTTGTTAGGGGACTAAACCACAGCCACCAGCACGGCCACCACCACCAGTGATTTCTGAGGCAAACAGTTCCTCTTCTGCATCAGCACCCACTGGAGCACCTGCAGCTCCTGCTGCTGCTCCTGTTCCTACTCCAGGAGCCAGTGCACCTGGAGTAAGCACTGCACCTTCACAGGCACAGGGACCTCCTTACCCAACTTATCCCGGTTACCCAGGGTAAGCTATGGGAGTACCTAAGCAGTTTCTCATTATCCTGTTATTTAAGAGCACTTTTTTTGTGACATTTTAAAATTACTGTGTGACATTTTAAAGTTAGTTATTGTTATAGTTGAAGATATGTTTAGTGTTTGAGGCAAGAAGATTTTTTTTTTTTGAATTTTAGTTTTAATCATGTTAACTCTTGTAGAAATCATTTGCTGGTACCTTTTGTGGGAGGGTTCATTTTAAGTTTATATGGCTTTTTTTAAAGGTGAAGGAAGGTAGGACTGCAGTTCCTTAACTGTGGTTTCTTGACTATTGTCAACCCTTGCTTAATCAGTTGGTGGTGTTTATCTCAAAAGTGTTGGCATATCTAAATTTTCGAATCTTAGTTTCATGGTTTGATGCAAAATACACAGAAAATTGCAGTTGAGTAGTGTGCTTTCTTCTGATGCTTTTTTCCTGGTGTTATCCCAGGGAACTGAAGGCAGCTGCGCTCTCCTTCAGTAGCGGGCTCAGCAAATGTTAAAATACACACAATGTTCTTAAACCAAGTGGAATCAATTGAGAATCAATTGAGATCAGTTCTAGTTCCAGCAAGTTGCCTTTGCTCCACCTTCTACCCGTATTTCTGTTCCACGCACTGTGATTGATTTCATGTTTGCTCCTTGAAAGTTACCGCATTTCCTGCTGCACTCAAAGGAAAATGTGAAGAAAACATTTCTGGAAATTGCTTGTCTTTTTGTGTCTATTAATGAGTTGTTTTTGCAAGTTGACGTTGTCAGTGTTTCACAACTCACGTATGCTTTTCTTTCCACCCCCCATGCAGGTACTGCCAGATGCCAATGCCAATGGGCTATAATCCATACATGTATGGTCAGTATAATCTGCCATATGCACCCTCACCTATGTATCAAACCCCTGGACAAGCACCATACCCGCCACCTCAACAGCCTGGATACCCTTTTCCTCAACAGCCTTATTACCCTCAGCAATAATGTATCTGCAAAGAAGCTCTGCTTGTTAAAATTTGGGAGAAATTGGCAATAAGCATACTAAAACTTCTCGCTTCAGTTAATGTACCATACTGAACCGTATGCAGCTATAACTCCTGTCTCTTGTTAACTGCTCCAAAATGTCTAGATCAGTTTTTGATTACACTAAACTCTTTAAAAGATCTACTGCAGTGGTTTAGACTGTAGACTAATGCCAGAATTAGAGCCTAATTCAACAGTCTGAAACTGTACACTACATGTTGGTTAGACCAAAATATTTGTTTGAAAAATCCTGTAAGTAACAAATAGGTTCAGATAAGAAAAATGAGGCAGTGTGTGCACTGGGTGTGATATATTCTACAGAACTATATAGCATTTCCTTCTATACTCTATTGGTTTGTATTTTTTTTTAGTTTAGTTAAAATATGCTATTTTGTCTAATAATCAAGGCCTTGTAAATCATCAGTAAAAAGAAATAAATTACTTGAGAATGGTTTAAACACTTGGCATTTTCATTACCATAGAAATGTGTTTCGTGTGTCTGTAGATTGTTTCATTTGTCCCTTAACTTTCATAACATAAATAACTTCTCAAGAATTTAGCCTTACAAGCGAATTTCCACCTCTTTTTCTTGATTCTGTATTTTTGTGACAGAATCTATAATTAACCATTTAAGTGTTGGTAGATGAAGCCTTGCAGGTGGAGTTTTCCTGTAACTTTGGAGTGTATTTAACTAAAATACATTAATTACCATTTTTAAAGAATGATTACTGTCATCTCCAGTATACTGCTTAAAATAAGGGAGGTCAGGGTTCTTTTACAGGACCAGTGAATGGTTGTTCTAACTTGTGTTTTCCAAAGAAATGTTGTTGAGAAATGTGTTATGGTTCAAAATAGAGCAACTATTGATTGTTGGAGCTTTGCAGATTCTGTTTTTAAATGATTGCTTTTTTTCCCTTGAAAAAATTGATGTATTCCCTCAGGGAGCTTGTTATCAGTGGAGAAACTTTTTTTTGTGGGGAAAAAGAAAATCTTGTAAATTAAAGCGCACTGAATGTTTACTTTTGGATCCATCTTCTCAAGGGATTAATAGCCTTGCACTACATTTTACATAAGATAGTGAAGAATCTAAGTTTGGGGTAATGGCTTCTACCAAATATTTGCTCACCATTTATCAGTCTTTATTTTTAAAACAGGCTTGTCTAGTGAGGGACTCTCCATTCATTTAGCCCCTGATATGAGTTACTTGATTCCATGGGACAATTAATTTTCTGAGTGCTTCATACAAGATGTTCTGGCCTTAGAGAATAACTACCACAGTACCTATGTTAAATGTTATTCCTTTGTATTTCTATTTAAGTGCCTGATTAAGATATCGAGGTATATTTTAATGTAGGTGTTTAGAGGTGCCAGTTATTGTAGCATCTGGGTGGAAACCTCGCTGGATCATTAATATTCTTCCTCATAAAGAAAGCAGCATTCATATCCATGTGAGCTCCTTTCTTTCTGTCTCAAGTTCCTCTTGCTGTGTCATCACTCCGATTACTGTGTGAAGACTCCTTGTCTTTAGTACTCCCTAACACCCCTAGAAAATGCGAATCAAAAGGTAGAAATAAGCATTCCTTATAGAACATGAGTATCTAATTCTAAACAAATTTATTAAGCCTGTAGAATCTCAGTGATGTGGGGAACATGATGAAGTAAGAGACTACAGCACCGTAGATAAAACTGTGCACAAGGACAGGTGCTTTGCATTTCTTTATAAGCATTTTTGAATGGGGTGGCACAGGAACCTCTCAATTTTTTTTTATCCCTGATGAGAATACATAAGAGGCAAGCGAGGACAATGAGAAAAAGCTAGGAAGATAACTGTTTGGAAATAACAATCAGAACCTGGTTTTATTCTAATTGAGAAAAACAGTAGTTTTCCACTGATTTCACTGTGTCAATGTGAGCAAGTGCAAGTCTAATGCAACCTTTTAAATTCTAAATTTTTAGTATGCTATGGCTTGTAGGGTTTTCAGTTCACACATTAGATGCATTTGAGCTATTGTGTAAGTTTTGTCTCTAGTGCCTCAATTGATAAAACTTATTTTCATGCTGTGTAAAAACGTAACTTGGTTCAGCATAAAGATTCTTAGAACTGAAATTTCCTTTTTAAAATTTCGTAGAGCTGGAATCACTGTCAAAACATTTTTTCTGGTTGTGTTTTTGCTTGCTTTAGTCTGCTATTATTTGAATATGTCTAGAAATCTATGCATTATGTTCAGCTTTTAGTTTTTCTCCTTTTTTTTTTTTTTTTCCTAAAGAGAACTGAAAAATTCAGAGACATGTTATGTATCTGCTTTTAAGCATGCAGCTGTCATGACTTCGGTTGAAATGTTATCTCGTTCTTCTATAGTTTATTAAAAAAATCAAGTTAGAAAACCTGATTTCATGGCGTTTCTCTTGAGTCCTTTGGCTTCAGACAAGTGTTATTTGGGAAAGGATGGAAATAAGTTATGGGCCCCCAAGAATGTTTGTGCTGTGGTGAAGGCGTGGAACGGTCGCCTGTGTGTGCGTGCAGGTGCTTCACGGTGCAGTGGCTGCTCTGCAATAACAGCCACGTAGTTGTGTTTATTTCCGAAGATGATGGAGTGTTTTTCTCTTCTGATTAAATGAGGAAGAAAAGGTAAGGCGGTGCCTTCAGAAACTTGGAATTCCAAGTTTGTTTTTTATGAACTTGTGTTACGCTGGGTTTCGTGAGACTCGCAGCAGCACGTGTATTAAAGCGTGGGTAGCAAGATAATTAAGGGATTGTAAGGGCATCAAACTTTAACAGCAGATAAATGGACCCTGTGGGCACTCCAAGAAGTCAATCTTTTTTTTTTTTTTAAGAAAAAGACTGTATTATACCATGATTATTGTGGTTGCTGTGTGGAGAGAAGAGTTTACAATCGCATCCTTTCGGAGACTTTGGAGTCAAGCATTTATTTTGTCTTGCATAAAAGCTTTCAATGCAATTAACGAGAAAAGCAGGTCTTAGGAAGCAAACTAGTTGCAGATCATGAGTGAAATACCAAACTATTGCAGCGCTAGTAGGTCTTTCCACTATTTTTTTTTTCTTTTTTAGTGTGGTTTCAGTCCATGTGAAAAAGCAACTTCTTTGCTGACTACTAATTTGACATTGCCAGCTAATGATTGTTCTTTTACTATCATCCCAAATGGGATGAAGGATTATTTTAAGTGCTTTTTAGGGCTGATGTGTGGGATCTAGTTTCAATTACACTGAATGTAGTCCTTTGCTGTTTCAGTGTACTTTGAGGCAGTATATGCACTTGACATTCTGCAACAACCTCACCTGTTGTCAGCTGGAAATCACAAATTCTTTGGAAAGCAAATTTTTTTCTCTGTATTAGCTGAGTGATGCACTTGTTTGCTACTAAAATGTGTTCAGTTCTGAAGTGACTTGCATCTCAGAAGCTGTTTTCTGGCATGTATTTATCCTGATAGAACATTAAAATAGACATAGCTGAGCAATTGTGGCTTTGAGTTTTGGTTGAATGAAGCTGCCTGAATTTTCAAGAGTTCATTATGTTTATGAGAAACTATTTTTAAAGCTTCAGCACTTGAAAAGATGAGCTATTACAGCATAACAACACTCAAAATTGCTTTTTTTGTATTGTTTATGGGGAAGATTTTGGATTGTTTTTGTTGCATCTGACTAGCATTATATGCTAACTTTTTAGGTTTACTATGACTTTTGAAAGGTATATTTGAAATAGTGTTTATTTCTTTAAAAAAGTGACCTGTTTCTCATTATAGTACTGCTAGATTAAAAAAATAATTTTTCAAAAACATATTAGTTGGGTTGAGATTTTTCTGGTTGGGTCTCAAATCTGGAACTACAGTAGCTTTTACTGGCAAGGATACAGTTAGAGTTAATATGAAACTATGACTTTAATCTTGCATCTAATTCTCATAATTGAGTATAATACCCTCAACTGTATCTCAGTTGTATCGTGCTTTTTTACTTTTTTTTTTTTTTGAGTAATGTTTCTACATCCTTGTGAGAAGCTGGCCACCAATTTTATTAACCAGGTTGTAAAGAAAAACTGCTTACTCTCCAGCATGAAAAGATGACCGCCATTGCAAAGTCAGCACCAAGGCTTCACCACAAACCACTGCTGTCGGTCTCTTCAGCCCTTTCACCTTTAGTCCCTTCAGCAGTTCTGCACGGCAACACCTGTCTGCATTTCCGCTTCGAAGGTAAAGCATTCCTGAATTCTGGAGTGCTGTTCTCAGTGCTGGTAAGCTGCTGGAGTGTTCACCAGTGTGAAGGCAGCCTGTTCCAAGCAGTGCTTTTTCCAGCCAAGTGTTGTGTGTAGTTGGGCAGGCAGGGCAGTGGAACAGCTGTTCCCAGCAGGCAGCTCCCGGCAGCTCCCCTGCTTGGAGGCTGAGGTGGTGAGCAAGCACATGGTATGGGCCCTGCAACCCAGCTGGCCCTGCTTGTGAGCATGTGTTGTACATGTTGGCAGCTGACAGCATCCAGGTGTCTAAAACACTCGAGAGACTTGGCCCTGGCATCAACCTTTATCCTAGAGTGACTTGTCCTCTGACCATGAGGAACCTTTGACATTCAGGAACATCTTTCGTTTGACCTCAAGTAGCCCTTGACCTGGAGGATCCTCTGCCTCGTGACCTCAATTATCATTTGACCTTGACAAACCTGTGGTCTCAAGCTTTGACTGGAAGTAACATTTGACCTCAACTGACCTCTGTTCACTGACCTTGACTAATATTTGGCATAGATTAACCTTGGTCCTGTGACCTCAAGAAACCTTTAGCCTTGAGTAACCTTTGTCCTCAAGTGACTTTTGATGTAGCATAACCTCTGTGTTCTGACCTCATGTAACCCATGACCTCAGCTAACCTTTGTTCTCAAGCACCCTCTGTCCTGTGGTCTCAAGTAACCTCTGGCCTCAAGTAACTGCTATGTTGTCATAAAGGCCATACTAGTCTTGTTCTGGAAATCTACCTTGTCAAGTACCTTTTGTTCTCCCACCTGAAGCATCTTTGGTTTCAAGTAACCTTTGTCCCGTGACACAGCCTGGCCTGGGCTCACTCTGCAAATATGTCTTTGTTGTCGGGGACAAGCAGCATTGTGTGATCTGGGCAGAGAGTGATGGGCTGTTATATGAGCAATATGGGGGCAAACAGCTTCCTCTGCCATGGCTGAGATCCAGCTTGTCCCGCCCTACCTCAGGCGTGCTGCCAGCAGTGTGAGTCCCTCAGGCTTCAATATCGGCAGTGGGTTCCTCTGTGCACCTACAAACCTGGGGCCAAAGCAGAGGATGGGAGGGGTCTTGCTTGTAGCACGTGAGGTAGGGTGTCGAGGTTTTGCTAACGCTGATTTTCACTGGAATGGAGTGGTTGCCTGAAGTAGATGACTGCCCTGTGTTTTGGGATGTACAACATTTACAGATTATTTCATTTAACTAAGATATGCCATCGGTCTGCCTGCTTTTCAGTGTGTGTTAGTGAGAGAGTACACAGCACGAGAGGTGGGAGGCTGAGGTGTAAATGCCAGCTACCTTACACCTGTAGTGCTGCCTGCCTGAAGGTGTGCCTACACAGTCCTTGTTTCTTTGCTCTGTACCAGAGACCTTTAAGTCCTCCCATTACCACACCTGGTGGCACTTCTTATTTTTTGCTAGTTTAAACTTTCCCGAGTCCGATATACATACATGCACATGTATGTGTGTGTGTATATATATATATACACACACGTGCATAATATCTGAGTTGTAAGACACAGCCAGGCTGTGCTGTTACTGTTGTCAGAAGATGAGCAGCACCAGGCCGTGCAGCAGCGTCACAGAGCTGTCTGCTGAGCCTGCAGCAGAGGGCAGACTGAAACCGTGTAACCAACGGATCTCTTTGGTGCGAATGTACGGGAAAAGAGATTCGAAGTTCACGTTGCTGGAAGGACAGGCAAAACGCTTTTTAATTAAGTGTCGTCAATTTTAGGTACGTGTTGATGGTTGATGACCTGGAGCCTGAACTGTGAAATCAGCCAAGAACAGGGAGAATTACATCAGCTGCCTATAGCCACCGTCCTGATCAGCTGCAAACTGAACTCGGAGCACTGTGCTGTGAAGGTGAAGATCTAGGTAAGACTTTGTGGTCATCCTAAACTGTTTTATTGGTTTGCAGGAATTATGCAGCTTTTGGGAATTTTCTACCTTTAGTTTGCATACCTGGACAGTCTCTTTCTGAATATATCCAGTGTGATTTGAGCTCACGCCCACATCTGACATAAGATGGCTCCTTACCTGCAGCTGTGCAAAATTATCTGATTAGGTTTTAACAGCTGCTGCAATGAGGTGACAGTGGAGCGAAGTGGATGGTGGGTGTTATCATGACCCATTCTGAGAGTGGGAGTAGAAAAAAGGATCACCTGTTGCTGGCAGGAGGAAATTGTGTCAGCAGTAACAGCTATGTCACTGTGGGGTGGCTACAACACTTACAGCAGATGTTGCACCAAGAGGAAAAACACAGAGAGGGAAGATGTCAAAGTGGTCAGAGAGGAGAAAGAGCAAGGAGAAAATGGAAGGAAAGCTAAGGGACAGCTGATGGTTTAGGAAACAGGAGGCAAATCAAATGAGTTTAGGAAACAGAGGAAGCATGGAAGAAAGGCCCTAGGACTTTGACAGCATGAAATTATAAATCCTAACACTTTAGGTGGTGCAAGGAAAACCGAATTCAAGTTGAAAGGCTTAAGAATTAACTGAAATGGAAGAAAAATCAATGGTGATAAAGGGAAGGGGAAGAGAAGCTTTAGCTGTACAGACAGGGAGAGAGAGTTCAGAAAAGAAATTTAAAGGTGAAGGAAACTAATTTTTTTTTCCCAGTAGGTCTGAAGATCTGAAGAGCTGGGTGAAAGCTGGGGATTGATGATGGGCAGAGAAGCTCTTTAGAAGGGAAGATGCAGCAGATCATGTGAATTTGACAATGTTGGTACAGGCTGACTGTAATGGGGAGTTATGTCTTAGAAATGAGTAGGATCATCCATGGAGTGACCAATATGAGTAGAGGGATCAAGGTAGGTGCTTATGTGCCAATCTCCAGTATTGGAGACAACAAGGGGTGATGTGAACCTGCAGCCTATAAAGGAAAGGAGAGACAGCAGGTCAAGGTACAAGAGCCTAAGTCCTGGTGGTAGACAGGAGTATCTCAAAGCAAATGGAGTTCCTTATTTAAGTAAGAAAGCTGACTTTCTTCTCTAATCAGCCTCTTGCTGCTACTAGTTACATTTCATTAGTGAAGGAGCATTTCATATTCTATTAGTAAATTTTTCATTACCCAGTGGTTTCCAGCAAGTATTAATTACTTCCATAAGCAGAAAAGGAGTACGTGATCTATCACAGATACAGATGTAGATCCAGAGATAAAAAAAAAGCCTGGCCGGTGCCTTGCTGTTTTCCAATGTTGTCATACAGCCACACTGAAACTATTTTTCTTGTTGCTTTGAGGTAAACAAAACTTTGCAGGGCGCTTCCAGTCCCCAAATGTAGAGAAGGAATACCTAACCAAGCATGCCTGGCAGTTCCTTAGCGCTAGGTGGCATTATATGGAAAGACATAAGCCTGGTCATCCACCATGCACTGCACTGCTGTGAAATCTCTGCGTCTCACCGGCATCATCGGCTGCGTGTGGAAAATTTTGAACTGCATCGTTAAGAGTCAAGACGAAATGATGCAAGCTGATGGAAGAAAAAGTTTTTCTGTGCTAAAAAAAGACGTTGTTCTGAAAATACTAGAGAAATCGGAATTCTACCTGCAAGTCTCTAGAAGACTGTTTTCTGGATTTAGAGATTTCTCCCCCCCCACCCCCAGTTTTGGCCATGTTAAGCATATGGCATTTCACTACAGGGTTGTCAGTGGGGTTTAACAATGGAGCTCCTCCATCCCCACTCCAGTTTTCTGTGAAATAACACCTTGTGCCCATTATTTTTAATTAAGGGGCAGAAGGAGAGTAGGTTGTGTGAAATACTGATAGCAATGACCTACCTCATCAGTTAATAACCTTGCTAGTAAAAGATATGTCTCCTAATCTCTGAAGAGGCAATAGCCAACACAGGAGTTTTCTTCCTCCTCCCATCTGAACAGGACCACAGTTTTGGGTAGCTGTTTATGCTGTTGGATAGCAAAAGTGTCTCAGAGGTGACCATGCTATTGGAGATGTACTAGTTTCTGCTATGATGTAAAGCTGACAGTAGGACCTTGAATATTATACACAGTGATAGGCTGGTTATGGCAGAGTGTGTGCCCAGGATGAATTTACCTGAGCTAATAATTTACTTCCTGTGGTTTCATGGTGGCTGTGTTTTGTGTGGCCTCTCATCCACTATGAAAAGGAGCATGAGGAGGTGAGCTGGAAACTCAGAGTAATGTAAGTAGAAACTTCGTGTGCCTTGATGTGCTCACTGTCTTTTGGGGTGGTGTGAGGTGATCAGCTCCCTGCACAGCTGCAATAATATTTGCATCACACAGCACAGAAACTATGCAGGCATTTGGAGCACACTCAGTAGGTTTTTACCTGTTACTGAATGTTACCTGCACACAGGTTATTGAAACGGTGTGTATAGCGGGAATTACATGCCCCTGTTGCGAAGAGGATAATCCTGAAATACTGCTCAACAAGTCATTTTAAAAATGACCGTAGGTGTAAATAGGGTTTTCCTCTTCTAGAATGCTGATTAATACAGGTCACAGTGATTTTATACAGCTAGCCTTAAGCATGGATGGTTTCTTGAAGTGTATTTAAGATGAGGCTAATGGGGCTTTGTCACAATATCTTACATGGTAAACGAGTCCCAAAAGCTTTTGAATAAATGCAAATGCTCCAGCTTGTAGGTGTCTCCTTCAACCAGATCCTTCTGCCTCCATGCATGCTCTGAGCAATACCTGTTGTGGCAGCTTTGTTCTGCATACTGTGAATTATGTGCACAGGGAAGACCAGAAACAAACAGAAATTTGCAATCGGAATGACCTTGACATCTTGTTGCGAGCCACAGAGTGAGGACAAGAGCAAAAAATCAGGCTCTGTGGGAAAGCATCTGGTGTGTGTCTCTGCTGACAGCATCTACCGCAGCGAGCAGAGAAATGGCTGGCAGTTCTTGCGGAGAGCAGATTAGAGATTAGAAAGTGTTGTAAAAGAAGACAAAGGTACGGGTCATACGCCTGCATGCTCTTGCAGCCTACTAGGGCGCGGTCTTGTGTCACTTAGTTCTTGTAATTGGATAGCCAGCTGTGAAAGAGGGGCATAAAAACTGTGACTATAAAGGTACGCTAAAGGATTTCATATCTTCCTGAAATGAGGAATGTGCTGATGGATGCTCATCCTTTCTCCTTAATTTACCGTGATGATCCGACCTGTCCCTGCTCCCTGGGGCAGCAGGATAGCTCATTTTGAAGGAGTGAAAAGATGGGTCAAACTTGGTTGCCTGCTTCATTTTCTTTGGGTGCAGGTGGCAGGGCAAGGCACCCCAAGGGATGGACAAACAGACAAGACAGATGTTATTATTCTGTTGGCCTCCCAAACCTTCAGGCAGGATGTTCTTGCATTTTTACAGTTTCTAAACAGGACCCTTGACTTCCAAACCCAAGAACAGATTTCCTGTGGATCTGTCCTTGTGTGTGATGGTGTTGGACATCCAAGCAAGTATGGGCTTTTCTACTGAAGCATCTTCTGGAGATGCAGCAGTTACAGGGGTGGTCTTGTTCTCCTCTTGTGCAAGTTCTCTACTATCTAATGAGATTTCTTTGGCTGGAGAACTTACAAGATTGCTTCTGCCTTAGCTGGATGCTTTCACAAAACTCCTTCCATCTAACTGTCCTTGGAACCTCAGCTTTACTAGCAGGTTTGTTCAAAGTTGCTGGAGGCCAGAGGAAGCATACACAGATGTACATACACATGTGTGCATCCACTCACTCCCTTGCAGGACAGCATCATCACACAAGTGCTGTTTCCATGGAAACAAGGATAAAAATACTGAATCATGGAAATTAGAGATTCGTCTAACAAGTACTTTCTGTCCTGGACAAGGTTATTCTCCTCGATGTTCTGTTTGCATATATCTTCATGGGTTTCTGAAAGACTGAATTTGATTTTTATTTTGTTGGTACTCTCTTTCTCTTACACGCAAAGAAGTACCCTCAGCAGTAGCCCCTGTTGTTATTCCTTCTGAAGAAAAATGCTGCATTGCATCACTGTGTGCTGCTGAAGCACCTCAATGAGATCAGAAATTCATGTTAAGGATTCTTTCCCTGTGTCGGTTGCTCTGCGACCGCATCCTGCAGAAAGCAGCCTCTGGGGCACTGCAGTAGGTAGCCCAAAGCAGGCTGTGCATTCTTGGTTCTTGGACTTTGAGTCAGGGACAAGAACCTGCTTCATGCCAGCACTGGGAGTCTCAAAAAGGCACATTAGACACCGATTTATCCTTGCCCTGCAGCTCTCCTAAATGGGCATTCAGGACAGCTGGGCTCTGAGACAGTGGTCTAATGTGCACCAGTAACTGGCTGTGCCCTGTGCCCTGCCCCAAGCAAGCTGCCTCAGCCAAACAAAGCCTTTAGAAGCCTCCAAAAGTGCATTTGCAACTTGCATATAAACAGGATTCTGCACTTTAGAAAAATCTTACATTTTATTTCATAAACATAGGCATCTGCTGCTAATTAAAGTAGCAGCATATAATTATACCCTTTCTTATTAGTAGAGATAGAGTCTGACAGTTGCTTAGATACAAAATAAGCAACTACAGATTGTCTTCTGCACTTTAACAAGCACAGTGAGCTGGAACAATAGAATTGTAAACTTCTTCTGTATTATCTTCAGTAAATGTGTCTGGAAAAAATGTTTAATCTCACTGGTAGCTCATAATTTCAGCTGTAAGGTTCTTCAGCTAACTCTCTGCTTTCCTCCATTAAGTACCAACCAAAAACTTTCTGTGGAGAGGGCAGGATACCTCACTATGGAAAACATTAGACAGAAGGAGCAACAGTGAAGTAAGTTAACAGCCACCATTTTTCTGAGACCCCATTTTCTAGCTTTTTATATCCAATGGAAGAAACTTTCCTCTTAATGATTAAAAAAATCCAGGAGCTAGTGCAGTTATGCTGTGGTTTAACTTCAGCTGACAAGTAAGCACCACACAGCCCCCCACTCACTCCCCCCATGGCAGGATGGGGGAGAGAATCTGAAGGGTGAAAGTGGGAAAATTCGAGGGTTGAGATAAAGACAGATCAAAGGGTAAAGCAAAAGCTGCACATGTGAGAAGAGCAAAGAATTCATTCACCACTGCCCAGGGGTGAGGCAGGTCCTCAGCCATCCCTGGGAAAGCAGGGCTCCAATCACGTGTAGCAGTGGGAAGACGAACACCATCTCTGCAAATGTCCCCATTTCCTCTTCCTTCCCCCAGCTTTATGTACTGGAATGCTGCCATAGGTTATGAAATATCCCTTTGGTCAGCTGGGCCAGCTGTCCCAGCCGTGTTCCCTTCCAACTACTTGTGTACCACTGTCCTGCTCGCTGGCGGGGTAGTGTAAGCAGAAAAGGGCCTTGATTCTCTGTAAGCCCTCCTCAGCAGTTACTAAAACATTGCCAAATTATCAACACTGTTTTCAAAAGCACAAATCCAAAACACAGCCCGATGCTAGCTATTGAGAAGAAAATTAACTCTGCCCCATCCAAAACCAGCACTGTAGACATCAGCAGATAAATAGGAACATAAAATGTGCATGTACTGTAGCTACTATCTTTAAAGGTAGATGTTACAAAACATGGTTGCCTTATTTTTTATGGGTTAAGCTCCCAGCCAAAGCAATCTGGATGTGACAAGATGGATCTACAGCTTTCCTAACAAAGTCCCTGTTGCTTCTTATCAGAAAACTCATGATGCTATATTGAGAAATCATTTTTCTTACCCCACAGAATGTCAGCTGTATCTTAAGAGGCACATTTGAGTGTGTGACCTTTTCTTTTCTCACATTCTCCTAATAACCCCCAACTTTCTTTGCTCACAAATCCAAAACTCTGTTGATACACCTATAGTCTCACTGCTCTTGTTATTAAACTGTAGGGAATGTAATCAGATCAGTTAATGCCACAATAATCCTCCTGATCCGTGTGGTTATCTCTGAAGATATCAGAAATGATGATGCCTGTAAGAGAGATGATGTATTTCAGTTAATTCTGCACCTGCAAACCTTTGGAGGAATACACTGAACTAACCTTACAGATGCTAAAGCACTTGAAGCCGCAATGAGATTTCAAATGCCTTTGTATTGACTATCAAAAATGTTCAATATTTCTCAATGTAAGGGGCTAGCTTATTCCTGAAAAAAAACATAAAATTTGGCAAGGTCTTTCATTCCTCTGCAGCACTGTTGTAAGAGTCTCACAGGGATGCTGTAGGGCTTGGGCGGCAGGGGGTGCCGGGTGAACAGCAGCTTTGCTCCTCTAAGAGCCAAACCTTCTGGGGCCAGTTTGAAGAATTAGGGGTCGGACAAAAATCTCGAGTTTTTTCTTCACTTAGGTACAGCAGCTTTGCCAGGATTTAGGGTACCATTCTGTGGCAACCTGAAGGCACAGGTAATATGCAGAGAAGCAGCTGAAGCTTGCTCCTCAGCAGAGCAAGTTTGGGCAGTGCTTGGTTCTGCCGACGAATTACCTTTTGGATCACCGATATAGCAGCTTGCCTGCATGAGGAGTTGGTGGGATTTTTCCAGCCACTTGCATAAGTTCTGCTGTGACTCTTTACCACCCAGGGTCACATGTGAAATGACTCTTCTCCACAAGAATCTTTATTTTGGATTTTCCTCCTTCTTCCCGAATGCATTGGGAAGAGTTGCCATCTGTGCTAACAAGTACTAAATATTCAAGCTAGCAATGTGTCAGGCGGGAGTTGGGGTTCAATATGAAGGTGGTCGTGTGGTTTGTTGGTTATAGATCACAAGGAACACGTCTCCCAGCAGACCCTCCTGGTGCACACATGTCCAGGAAATATGTTGCTGGTGGGGAGTGAACGATGGTTTACTTGCCACTGCCTGTGCAGTTGAGGTTGGCAAAGGTTAGACAGGTGAAGTTAGTCTGTGCAGCTGGAAATTACTTTCATATGCTTGTTACTGTCCCAGATTCGAAAAAGGGAGGGGGAAGAGGAAAAAAAGAGGTGGGGGGGAAGAGAAAAAGAAAGAAGAAAGAAAAATAGAAAAAAAAGGAAAAAATACTAAAAGAAGAAAAAAATTTCAGAGCCTAATGCAGACATGGGATGCAAACATTGTGTAAGTACCCTGTGGTGGTTGAGTGTTGGTGGATTTGGAGCACCACTTTTTCTCTCCAGATGGTCTTTTAATGTTGGTGCATTGTTGCAGTTCTTTCTCCTCTGAAGCATCACTGGTTTTAGATTCTGCTTTATTGTTTTGGCAAACGTGCCCTTCAGTAGCTGGCATGAATAGCTGAGCAGTTTAGTTGGTGCTTTCAAGTTGGGCAGATCAATAGCACAGGCACTCCTCAAATGCAGGTGAAAAATGCTTTAAGGTTCAAAGTTTTTGAGCTACAAACAGCATCAGGGTGCCAGTAGGTAAAAGCCAAGGCACCTTTTACTCTTGCTGTGTCAGCCCCTGGAGCCTGAATCCCCATCTCCTTCCAGTCGGCACGTAAGCTCTGTGGTTTGCTCTGCGTGTGTGTCTTCTTACAGCCCACTGTGAACCGACACAGGGAGGACACTCAGATCAAAAGACACCAGGACAGAGAGATGTGGGCAAAACATTACAAGAAGATAAAGGGCTGCAGTGAAGGACTCTTAACATATTTTCCCTTTTCTGTTTTTGTTACTGGGCTATTTCCCTTTCCTTCCCACTATGATACTAATTTTATCATCCCAGTAACATTAATTTGCCAGATCTCCCTTTTCTGAAAGACCCCTGAGAAGAAGGCTGCGCTGCGAGTTCCTGTGCTCTTTCCCTCCCCATCAGATTTTCCAAGTATTTTGATGTGGGTTCAGAAGCTTCTTTCCTCTGCTGTTTTTCTTTTCTAAGCGTGAACTTCACGGTCCCAAGAGGTAAATTCAGAGTTCAAAGGTAAGAAAAATGCAGTGTCACTGGATATGCTTCAGGCTCTTCCACATGAAACAAGGAAACATAACGATCCCTTCACCTCTTCCCAACACAAGTATTTCTCTACTTCCTGTTGGACAAAGTCATGCAAAAGTCAGTAAAATCCTCAGTATATCCATCTGAGTTGACTGCTCATCCTTTTGATCTCTGGGCAGTTGACAGTTGTGTGAGATGTTTTTTAGCAACTTTCCAATGTAGTTGCTTGTAAATTCTGCCCCCCTTCAGAGCACCACAGAACCTTTTCAGGAAACCAAATGTCAAAACAAGGTAATCTAAGAGCTTGCCTACTACAGTCTTGCTTGACATTTTGGCTTCAGGCAAGCCATGCAAGTGCTTTGGTGTGCTGTGCCAAAAACGTATTTATCTTTTTTTCTTGATAAGAAACATCTTCTAAACCAAGCTCAAGTTACCTAGTGGCACCACAGATGAGCTGTGGGAGTTTGCTTTGTGCTTGGATGCAGGTGCAGGCTCTATTGACAAAACATGCAGGGCTCATGTGATAAGAAAACCAACATTCAGTGAGCTTTCATAGACCTCCTTTTCTGTACAATTCCCTCACCTTTTTCTATAATACTACAAAATTGTTTTCAATATAGTGTTTTGTTTTTTTTTTTTTTTCTAAATAAGAGATCCTTCTCAGGTGGTGTGCCTCTTTCCAGACAACACCCCATGAATCTGGCATAACAGACCTCTGAGAGGCTGTAGATATCCTGTCCAGTGGTTCAGTGTCTGCTTGCCGATTACCTTGCTCGGGGTTTTGCTACTTCAGCAGCACAAGAGCAAAAATTAGATCTTCTCTTTCTTAGAAAGGGCTTCACAACACACCAGGAGGCGGTTCCAGTCATCTGTAGCTGTCAAGCTACAGGAGAAGGCTCCCTCCTCATGAGCAGTGCTTCCCATGGAACAGCTGGGGTGGAAGTGTTTCTCTCAAGGCCCAGGTTTGTGGGCTTTAGGTGCAGGCAAGTGTCTGTGTAGGAGCTGGGTGAGCAAAAGTGTAGTGGGGAGGCCTATGGGATTATGACTAAAATAGAATGGGAGGGCAAGGAGCACCATTTTTGTGTCATCTGAGGGGCACACGTGGACGGGTGTAGGACTGGTACCACTTCGTCCCATGATCATTGTGGAGGGACTACTGCAGGGGGGCCCAAACAGGTTCCATCTGAGAGAGCTCCCAGACCAGATATCTCTTACTATATGCAAGGTGCAATTTACTGCAGATCGAGAGGTGAGTTCCTAATGCAATACACATTGCAATCTAAGAAAGCAGGTATCTGAGAGATGGAAAGGTGGTCCTCCAGCTGGAGTGGGTGTAAAACACCAAAGTGCCAAAATGGCTGCATATATCCCATCACGGGCTGGAGCAGTATTTAATTTGTGGTCTCACAAATGCACAAACCTCATCAAAGCTGTAAATGCAATCAGCCTCTGTAAATTGACAAGCAAAAAAGGAGGAAAACTGGGGACCCACGACCTGTTTTGAAGCTTCAACATGTCACCTTGATAAGCTGCAGGTATTACAATTCAAGGGAAAGCCTAAAGCAAAGTCCCCTTTGGCTACTCTCTTCAGGCTGGCCAGTGCTTCCATGTTACAGTTAAGGGATGTCTGAAACGTACAACTAATTGGAGTACCTTCCTGCATCTTGATGTATCTTATGCCTCTAGCATCTGAAGTATCTTTGCTAAAAAGTGTTTTGGAGAAGCTTTAAATAATTGTCTGGCAGAAAATTAGATTTCAAGTACAGCTCAAGTTTGTCTTTATTATGCCATGCTTTTCTTTTGTTACTTTACTTCCAGCATTTTGCTCAAGAACTTGCCTCATTGATTTGCCAGAATAAAAAAAAATTTTGCTTTTCTCCAAGGTCTTTTGGCTGTTCAGCATGAGCTTCAGTGAATCTGACAAATCTGGAATGCTTTTGCATCAGTGAACCATAAAATATCCAGATAAATGCTGTTACACTGAGATCTTTTTTGGTGTCTGCAGTCCAGGCAAAATGGGGGAACTTCCATATTGTCAGAATGGCGTCATTGTTGTTCCCTTTATTAAAGACAAAGTCTTTTTTCAGAGTATAGGTTTCAACAGTTTGTTAGTCACCATGTTTTTGAAAAAGAATTTTCCTTTTTGTTAGTGCTCTTCCTGTGCTGTAAACAGTGATGCTCAATCAAATATCCTAACATCATTATAATGAGCTGTACCTAATACCTTAATGAAAACATCTGTAGGTAGGCTACAGGGAAGGTGAGAAGCAATAAAGGCTATTTTTCTGGCTGTTATCAGTGTGTTCAAAACCCTGTCGTTTGTATACTTCAGCTAGATGGCTGCTGTTCATACCTGTTGGCTTTCTTCTTTTTCTAAATCAGCTCTTGGTATCCAGTCCCAGGTAATGCACTCAGGTTTCTGTCCTGCTGCTCGGGGCTCTGTTGGTGGTATTGAGAAAATCCAGCAACCAGAAAAGACTGTGGTGACACTCTGTGGTTTCTCTGCAAGCACATCCCACGTGCCATGTTGCTCTGTTCTCTAATCCCCTTGAGTAAATATTCTGATTCCCACATCATACACTTGTGACTTAGACCACATTTATGACCTTTCAGCTTTACTTCCAACAGTTAGAATATTGTTCTCTTGTTGTCTGTGCATGCCTCAAAGTCACTACCGTGCACGAGAGCATTGTTCAGCACGCAATACCTCATTCATAAATTTTCACAGGCATTCTCCTAGACCCAGCCAACAAGGACATTTTTTAACTGGAAAGGTATTTCAGCCTATGTGATACAGTATCTATGGGGTTGACTGAACCTGCAGAAAGCTGACAAGAGATGATTTCTTTCAACTGTGAAGCCTTGAAGCGTGAAGTTCACAGCATTGCTCATCCTTTCAGAACACTGTCATAATTTGATGGATTAATCAGGGTTACTTAGCAGGGATGTGTACCTGGCAAGACAATTCTCCAGCTTTTGTGCCTCTTGTGTACAAAACTCACGGCCAACCAGCAGCTGCATCCGGTTCAAACAGTGCTGTTAAACTTCAGTACCAACACCTATGTGAGTTTTATGTTTCATGTGTGAGTTTTTGAACCATTGAAGATATTGCTGTACTTCATCTTAGCTGAGGTGCACACACGTTTGTAACCTGCATTGTTTCATCTGATGACATTCACAAAGCCTTTTGCCCCAGCAGTGTTGGAGAGATGTGTATTTTCCCACTCCGGTGTGTATTTGTTAATAACAGTCCAGTGCATGTCAGCATGATTGTTTAAAGGATGTTGTGCTTCAAACCCTCTGGTGCAAGTTCTGGTGTCAGCTTTGAAGTCAAACCTTCTGCCCTTCCACAGTAAGTCTTCAAGCTTCCTAAAGCCTACCCTGGAAGGGTGGTCAGCTCTCAGACAAAAGATCATGGCATAATCGGGTGTGCCAATGTCCTGAGGCTCAAATGTTCTTTGTCCTGAGGAAAGGTTGTGAAATGCCTTTTGCTAGTGAAGCTGGCGGCCTCCTTTGGATTGGCTGTGAGATGGCAAAGACAGAACCCTTATTCCTATCTGTGTGCAACATGTTCAGCTTGGACTTTGTGGCTTGTGATTCCTCCTGCACTCCTTCTCTCTGCAGCCTGACCTTCAGATTTCTTTCTTCTCCCATCTGATAGGGAAGTCACAAGTAAGCTAGCTTGCTGCTCTCCATCCTGCCTGCCCTGGTCTGTGTGTCACACTCTGTGCTTATGGCACCTGCCTGGGCAGCTAGTAGTAGTGCTTTGGTGTTAGTTTTCAGCCTTTGATCTGCTTTCCTTGAGCTGTTAATCATCTTGTCTCGTTCATCAGTGAGAAATGCTTTTCCCTCGAGAGGAGATGCTCTTCCTCTGCCCTGCTTTCCTTCCCATTAGAGCTACACCACGATCGTGGTGTCTGAACTAAGCTGTGCCATGTATTTTCCTCTAAAGCATTGCATACAGCAATATATATGCAGCAATATAATGCATCTGCATACAGCAGAAAGCAGCTTCTCGAATGACATCTCATCTGCAAGTGGACTCACTTTTAAAATGTTTTTAAAAGGCTTTTTAAAGTCTTTTTCATTATGATTGTGCCAAACTTGTGGCAGGACCAACAGGAGGAATGTGTTGTTCAGCATGGGAGTGTTGTGGTTAGGGTTGGAGTCAGCCCCTCGAGAAGCATAAGACGCTTCCGCCTCGGATCAAATGCTCAGAGTGGAAAATGCTGATCTCTCTCCTCTGTGACTCACCTGGGGCTGCAAGTTCAGCCTAACAGTGTCTTATTTCTGGTAACAGAGATCTTCAGAAGCTC
Organism: Oxyruncus cristatus; assembly: GCA_013399855.1. Classification (NCBI taxonomy): domain Eukaryota; kingdom Metazoa; phylum Chordata; class Aves; order Passeriformes; family Cotingidae; genus Oxyruncus; species Oxyruncus cristatus. The sequence goes on along the minus strand of VXAY01006917.1, from coordinate 762,954 downwards.
TGCAGTGTTGAAAGGCTTGGATTACCTTTTTCCCCCCAAAGAACTCCAGCAGATCAGGGATGAGCAATACAGGCTGATTATGGCTTCCAGACTAGACCTCATGACTGTTTTGTTACACCCAAAAGCAGAGGCTTAATCTTTTTCCAAGGCATCTCCCTATAAATTGCATTCTGTTAATTGAAAGGCCTTTTTAATTAACATTTTCAGAGAGTACCCTTCTTGAATAGCCACTAATTAATGTTGTCTCTATTTCAGCATAGAACACAGTACAAAATCTCTTTTTAAGTGTTTTTTATTTAAACCATTGCAATGTGAAGAGTTTTACTCCTTCCAAGTGTTTTGGGTTCTGGCTGTTCAGGTAGCTTAACTATATATATTTTTCATGCTTTTGTTTTTTCCTTTTTCTTTTTTTCCCTGCTGCAGTCTGTCCTAGAAATATCCTGAACCATAGATTTTTCCTCTGTGCTAATTCTGTAAATGCCACAAAGTCTTCCTGCGTCCACATGAAGATCTTTTTAACCTTTTCTTACCTAGAAAACAAAAAATTTCTGCCTGCTGCAGAGGAATTCATCCTGCTCTTGGCCAAAATACAGCCACACCTTATTTTAATAAATATTCTGCTTCTAAATGAGAGGCAGTTTTAAAAGTAAAATTTTAATAAATCGAGTATTTCCTCCCCTTTTCATAACAAAATAAAACTCCTTTGATCCCTAAGCACATGCGGTTTGTTCCAGCCTCACTGCTGCTGAGCCTTAGCAGCATGGTGCAGTGAAACCTTATTTTTCTGAGTCACAGAAGGTCTTCTCCACTCGCGCCCCGCTGGACGTCGGACCGCTCTCTCTCCACGCTGCCTGTGCCGTGCCACGATGCTGCATGTTGGAAGCCCCAAGCTTCCAGCAGCCGACCTTGCTCCAAAGCTGGGGGCGGCTTTCGAATGGCAATGATCTTTTGTTTTGATTCACCCAGGCTGATTCACCCTGGGGCTTGTGATGTGACCCCCCACCCCAGGCTTTGGAGGGTGCCAACCTGCCACCTCCCACCGACAGGGAGCATCTGGAGTCAGACCCAGTTCGGGAGCAAGGACAGGCAACTGCTGAGTGCTCCTGGAGGACCCCAAACATGGTGCTTCTCCTATCTAACATTTCCCTTGCAGACGCCTGTTTTTCAAGCCCACCTACACAGAGTGATTGTACCTTCTTCTGAGTAAAGGTGGGTCTGGCTGCTACTGAGAGGATGGCTTGTACTGCTCTGCACTCTTCTGACTTAGGGTCATGCCCACAGTCCCTCCTGAACCTTGCTAGATCCTCACTTGCTCCGAGATCTCCAGATAAGAATAGAAACAGGCCTGTTCTTTCATTCCTAGTTATCAAAAAGATTGCCAGAACAATTTTTTTACAGATGGATGTGAACTTGTCCTAACCATCCAAGCGTTTTTCATCTTCATATTAAATTACTTCAGCATATTTCTACATAGGGCTGTGCCAAGTACAGCATATAGCAAAGTTAATAATGGAAGAGCATAGTAGTTAAAAGTAAATCTGGAGTTTTAAAATTCATTCATGTTAATAATGCAAACTGCTACTTTTTAAAATTCCTTGCTATGTTTTTACAGTGCTACTTCAAAAATCTCTCCATACAGAAGGCTAAAAATCAAATACGACTCATAACTTTTCAAGTCACTTATGATTTTAATGGAGAATCTCCATTGGTTCAGTGATTCTCCTGAAGACCTTAGGAGAATGGAAAGAAATTGAGGAAAGGTCACATGTTTCCTTTTGTCTTTCTGTTGCTTGTGCCAGCACTGTAACACATTGCAACACTCAGTGAGGCTTCTCTGCTGCTGGCTTGTGAGTGTGCTGGCAGCTCCAAATGCTGTCCTAGCATGAGGTTTGAAAGAGAAGAACCGAATTGGTTCTTCTCACCCTCTGCTCTCAGTTTTGAGGTTTGTGTGGGAATATTTTCTAAGGCCTGAAAGGCTGGATGTTTTCTCTCTTTCATTCTAAAAGGTCGACAAATTTCCCATAGAATTACCTGAGATAAAAAGCCTGATGAGACAGAAGTCTTTAAATATTTGGGAGCAGTCAAGCCCTAATGTTGGATGCTGAGATGGGTAGGTAGTACTATAGTCACACATAGATTTCTCTTCACGAGTTTTCATACTGCTAGCACTGCTCAAAAGCTGTTCTTTGTTTTGTGATACTTAATGGACTCATTGCCCCTTTGATAGGGGGCAATTTGGCAGACTGACATTGACTTAGAGCAGTTTGACTGTTCTTAGGTGCAGTATGTTCACTGAGCTGGAAATACTTTGCTGGCAAAGTGTATATGGAAGATAGGAAAGCATTCCTAATATCTCTAAGTTACATTTTATTAAAAATAAGCAGAAAAAGCTTACCAAACAGAATTTGATGCTTCTAAATACCAGAATAGATCGAAGTACCAGGCCAGTTCCAGGGACTTGAATTTTATTTAATTCTTGAAGAATGCAGGTTGGAGAGATGCAACTGCAAACAACCAAATAAGTTGGTTCCCAGTTAGCACCCACAGCAAATGCAGAAACTCCTGCAGCCACCTCTTAAGGGCAGGCCCAATACCAGTGTCTCCTGTGGACCGATCAAGAAGGTGGCCTTTTTCCTCGTACCCAACTCTAAAAAGAAATGAACTCTGCTTTGATTGGGATCTTTCTCGTTGGAGACCACAGGCAGCAAACAAGAAGCAGCAGGTGGAAGCAGCAGGACCACACCAGCCTCTGGATTCAAATGGGATCCCTGAAAAGGAAGTGGGAATAAGTGCTTTCTCCTACCTACGGAATGACAGTGCCTCTCAGGCTGGCTGCTTACGAAGGCTCTGTAAGCCACCAGTCTCCTTTGAGCTTGCTTTGTAACTCAAGGAATACTTAACTTTATGTCTTTCTTTTTCCTGATCACCAAGTTGTCTTGGCCCCAGAGCTGGCTGTTCTCAGGGTGCTGGCTGTGGTAGCAGTGCAGGATTTCTCCCCAGCTTGCTGCCTGTTTTTCACAATGTTAACAGCGTGAGCTGAGGAATTTAAAAGGAAACAGGCTAGTTTCTTCATTTATGGGCAATGGTGATTGGGAGCCCTTTCCAGGCTTGTATTTGCCATTAGGCTGTGGAAAGCCAGAAGGAGCAAAAGTAATCTATTTCCGACTGTTTAGCTGTATTTATTTTCCACTGCCTGCCTCTCTGCCTGCAGTACTGCTAATGTTCCCAAAGCACCTGAAGTCATTTATTTTCTGCCTCTGTCTGTGGCAGTGGTATTGCACCCTAGAAGGTTTTGCTCGAGGCCTTCTGGGCTTGCTCTAGGCATGTGAGAAAATAAATAGACTTAGAAACAGTATGTGTTAAATCCATGGTGGTTGTCTAGACTGCCAAGGTTTCTGTATGTTTTCACTTTTAATAAGTGTACATAGATATATTACTAAGTGTCTGCTAGACAAACATACTCGTTGCAATCTTGCTGTTGGTATGGTCCTCTCAGGAGCCATTTGAACAGCATCAGCTTCCCTTTATAAACACTGTAGCATTTCTTTAAAAACTTAGATTACTTTTGATGTTCTCCATTTCATTAGGAAAATTTTTGCTATGTTTGTCTTGTTTTATGAGCTTTCCTGGGTCATCCTAAGTCCTCTGTGAGTTAGAAGGATGCTCTGTTGCTGACAGAGGTCTTACTGCTCTGAACTGAGCTGTGCTTGCACAGTCTGAGGTTCAGGGTTTTTGGAGAGAACAGCTGAGGAAAAGGGCCAGTTGACAGGGTTGGTTTGTTTTTTTTTTTCCAAGAGTTATGAGTTTTGGTGTGATAAAATGGCTACAGTCTTCAAAAGTAACAAGACTTATATTCTTCTCTGTGATTATAAATGGCTGAGAGTCAAAATGGGACCATTTATTTTCAGAAATGGCTACTTAGGAAGTGCCTGGTTCATGCTTTGAATAACTTGTATTTTCCCATCCTTCTCATGATCCTTTGCAGATGTGCCTACAATTACTTCACATTTCAATCAGCTGTGTTCCCTCACCCCAGGTGGCATCAGTAATGTGACCTCTAGATCTTCACTGGCAGATTTCTTGGCTGCTGGCTAAGTCATTAAAAAACAGGGGGGATAAAGAAAAAAAGAAAAAGAAGAAAAACTGCTGGCTTCAAGGGGGGCAAGTGAGCAGCGCTGCTGTAGCTGATGTACAGCCCATCTGGCTTCTAACCCTGAGCCTGCAACCAGGGAAGGTCTGAAAAAGGAACATGTGAGGGTAAGCTAAACCTGTTTTTCTCTTATTTCACTTGGGTGCTTTCACCCTTTTCCCTCTATCTTGTTAGCAAAGGCACCTGCTGCTTGTCTGACAGCTAGCTAAGGCTCAAGCTGCAAAAAAGCTCTCAACATATTTAAAACTTCTGCAGTCTGAACTCCCATGTAACTTTGCTACTTACCACAGCGGAGACAAATCCTCTTACCCAAGGGCCAAATAAGCCCAGCAGCAAAGCTGGAAATGAGAAAACGAGCTCTGTGTAACTGCTTGGTCTCTGGGGGAGCTCCTGGGAGTGTGTTTGGTCCTCCCCTGCTTTAGAGGTGTTGCCCGGAACTTTGCGGGACCTTCAGGGTCATCCTGGGCACTCTGGAAAGAAGTCCAGTCTGCTTAGTCATCCATGGTGACAAAAGTGATTAGACCAATTGACACAGTTTGAGGTTACAGATGAAAAAGGGAAATTCTCATCAAATAATTTAACTTTTCCTATCGTGCTGCTGCCCCCAGGCTTGTTCTCCCTATAATCCTTTGGTGGCCTGTTCTCACAGAGGTCATAGGAGAACCTCTCTGTCTGTTGAGTAGGGGGTGTAGGAGGAGGAAAATCTAAAAGGAAATCGGTCTTTTATTTCCCTGAAATTGAAAGACATTAAGTTTTCTAGAACATAATGTCAATTTGGTTTTGCTGTGGAGCAAGACCAGTGCTATATATAAACGAAGATATTAGGGTAAAAAAAAATAATGCAAACCGATGTCTTATTCCAGTGCAAGCTGGAATGACCATGCAAGAAATACAAAGGATCCGGTCTGTGTTCAACAGAAGCTACAAGAAGCCATGCAAAATAAAACTTCTTCCCCCTTTTTCCGAAGTTACTAAAAAAGCTACAAAATTAAAACCAACAGGTGATTCTTATGAATTTTCCTTCCTGGGGGGTTATAAATGACTTAGGTCTTCTTGTTTTGGACTATGTTTGACATTCACACAGCCCTGTGCAGGAGGTACTAAAATGGAAGAAATTAAGATGAGTAGCTAAAAAATGCCTCTTTGAAATGTTTTGTAGGCTTCTGATCAGGCTCTGCACTGAAGCACAATTGACATTATGGCTTCTAACCCACCTCTCTTAAAATTTAAAATTGAACCATAAAAAAGGGTTTCTCCAGTGCGTTCCCCCAGGTCACAGTCCAAATGCTGCTGTTTATTAGCAGTGTAGGCTTTTAAAAGAGGTACCTTGTCAGAAGGTGAGGAAAGGTGCTCCATAAGCTTTGCAGCCCCTCTGGTGACCTGAGCCAGCTGCCTCCCAGGTCAGGCTGAGGGCTGGTGCAGGTATGACTCTTAATGTTTGTCTCTGGGAAGAAGCAGATTTCTCAAACAAGAAGGGTGGCATTGAGACCTTTCAAAGCTCTGAGTTGCTCACCTTGAGGTAACTAACTGCAAAACAATAAGGCATCTGGTAGGAAAACTCAGTAAGGCAGTACTTCAGGATTTGCCAGGACTGGGCATTTCTCTGCTGTTTAGTCGGCACCCATCAGGATAGCAACTAATTGAAGCCAAAGGGACCAATCATGGTGTAAGATACTGGGCAATGTGAGTAATAGTAATACTATTTGACCTTTAATTAGTCATTTAGAGTTCATTTAAGAACTAGAGAGCTCGGGTGGGATTCACTGCTCCTGCATATCGGTTCCTTGTGGATTAATTTGTGGCTCCCACGAAAGGTATGAAGGGGCTGGTGACTGCAGAGCTGCTGATATCTGCAGGTGTTTGCACCACTCTTCTACCCTTTCCATTTGTCACTTGAGAAATTGGGATATTTCTCCTCTTTTTTCACAAAATATCTGTGGTCTCTCAGGTGTCTCAAATCTTGCAGATTTCTCTAGGTGCCCGCTGAATTACAGCAGCTTTGCTGCAGGATAACAAGCCTGGCTACCTCCCAGCTGGTTTCTTTGCTGGTTGTCCAGCTGTTATCCTGACCAGAAAAGTGCTATGATGGATGCCTGTCACAACACAGTGTTTGTTTTTCCTTCTCATTCCTTATGTTGCTGTAAGTATATTTGGTTAGGGTTGAACACTTGAAGTCTGTGAGAATTAAATTTCTTGATTGTTGTCTATTAACATCTCTGCAGGGAAACTTGTCCTAAAAACAATCACAGAATTCACAAAATCACAGAATATTCTGAGTTGGAAGGGATACACAGGGATCATGAAGTTGAATCTGAAGTCAAAAAAGATGGATGGGGATTTTTTTTGTGTTTTTTTTTTTTTTTTTTTTTTTTTAACCACTGGGATTCTTTTAGGAATATATCTTCCTGGGAACTTTTTTGGTTTTGGTTCTCCTGTCATTTCCTATACGCTTTGATTGGTAGAATGACTACTCTGGTTGTTGGTGCTGAAAAATGCTGGATGGGCAGATAGGATTAGTGATCTGTTTTGGTGCACCCTTAGCCTGTGTCCCTTGAGGTCCGAGTTTTTCCCTGGGATGCTGTGGCTATTGCGATTTGATGTTTATTGCTGCCATGGTGTTGCCTCTGCTCATTGAATATGACATTGCTGACAATTTAGACAGGTGGTTTAGTGTAAATCAGCTATTCTGTGAATCTCACACATGCCCCGCTGCTGTGTAAAACTCCCCATGAACTTTGACTGGTCTTCTCTTGGCTTTATTTCCTTGTTTCTGTTTGTGCTTGGCTTGAGTAACTATATGTCTTGCAGTGAGTAACATACCATTTGCTGAATCCTGCCAAGAAAAAGGTCTCCTATTCCTCATGGTGGCTTTTTTCTTTTTTTTTTCCTTTTTTTCCTTTTTTTTTCCTTTTTTTTTTCTTTTTTTTTTTTTTGTAAACTGGCTTCTGTGGTATCAGCCTTTGTCTGCTTGGGGAAATGAATCCTTCAGTGAAAAATGGTTTTCACCAATACATCTTGCTATACCAGTATTGAAAGCTACTCTCATGACAGAGGTGCACATGTTTTAGCAGCGTTCCCTTTGGAAAATGTGACAAGGGCTCAGGAATCCATTTTGCTACTTTAGGTTTTCTGTGTTGCTACTAATGAATCATCAGTGGGATGAGGTCTTGATGGAGTTTTGAGTGGGCACAGCTTCAAAGTAGAGCAGCTGTTTCACTGACAGTGAAATCTAGAGCTGAGTATCCCGTGAAAGGCTGTGAACTCTTCCTGTGTGTGGGGGTATACTGTGATTTGGGCACCTCGGGTCAATGCTGAGCTTAAGCACAACAGCAGCAGTCAATTTGAATATGATTGCTACAAGATCTGCTTGTTCTCACCAAAGATTTCCTCTAACAGAGCCTACAGTGTGGACTACCAGGTTGGGCCTAAGGTTGGGAGGGAAGTCGCTGAGGGAAGATGGGCAGAGAAACAGGATGTGCATTTTTGCCATATCTGAAACAGAAGCATCTTGATTTAGGTTGTGCCTAGAGACCTACCCTGTAAAAATAGCAGTCACAACAGCACAGGATTAGGTCCTTGCCCAACTCCAATTTCGGAAACTTCATGGTTTGACTTCTCTCAATTCCCAGCTCCTGCAGTCTAAAGCCACAGAAGAGTTTCATGAGGATGTGTAGCTAGTGTTATCCCTATTAAAAGGGGTAGAAAAATGAACCACAAGCAGTCATATACTTTATCAGTTAGCAGATTAGAGCTGTAAAAAGAATTATGCCTACCTGTCCTCAGCAGCTTGCTGGTTGCTGTATTTATTGAGCCTGTTCCTCTTGGCTGAAACACACATCTGAATATACAAGTTTTCATGCTGCTACTTAACATGGGCAAAGCAGAGAATTTAAAAATCAATGCTTTTGAGGTGCAAACATTTTCAGCCCTTCACTCTTTCACTTTTCTGCCTTTTCACACTGTTCTTTGAGCAGTGGAAGCTTTTAATTTTTCTGTGTTTGACTGTCACCCCTGAGGACATGACTCATCAGTGAAGGGATGGACACCAAATTTCTGTTCTGCGGTTTCTTTGTGGCAGCACATCTGTCCTGAGGCTGTTCTGCTTTTTAAGTAGCAGGGGATTTTAGTGAGTAGAAGAAAGGTGTTTTGACTAGGAATGATAAAGGTTATCTAGTAGAGGCTTCTAAGAAAAATTCTCCCCTAAATTCCTTCCATTGTATATTTAATAGGATTTTGTGCCAGTGATCATCCAAAGTCAGAGTTTGGTCTGTGGAGGCAGCACAAAAAGATGAGGGCATCCTAGAGGGCCTTCTTTCCCTGTCTGGTTCTGAGCTTGGAAGGGTCACTTCTCTGCGTTTGAGCACAATTCTGGAAAGATTGAGGTAGATCTTATTGACACTACTGAAAAAACAATGGTGTGTACGTGGGCTCTGACACAGAGAGCTCCCAGCAGCACAATTCTCTGTGCAGCCATTTATTCTTTCCTTTGTCCCTTAGGCTGTTCCCATTATCATTGTATCAGGGGGCCCCAGGGGGTTTAGCGACTTCAGTGAGCTTGTGCTGTCCAAATAAGCAGTATATATCAGCTAGCTGACATGCTCTGGGGCACGTGTGGTTGTGATTTACCCCACGTGTTCAACACCACTTGGAACCAAGTCACGAAATTTTGCTTCTGGTCAGGTACACATCCCTTCAGAGTGCTCAGTCTTGCCTGTGAAAAGGCCATAGCTATGTTGAACTAACTGGAAATACTGATGTACTTACTTTTTAAAATTATGTTGTGGGCATCCCTAACTCTGTAGTCTCTGTTCAACCCCAAGGAAAGCACCAAGGTGTTTTTTCAAATAAACCAGTTCAACTAATTGGCAAGGAGTACTCTGTCATGTGAGGACTAGTTGTTCTGGTCCTAGAGGATTTACTGCTGGAATGATTGGTGCAGTTTGAAGTGAATGGAGGAGTATCAGACTGGAGAACATTTATGAGGGGGCTGCATGATCCAGTGACTTTTCCTGGTTTTCAGACCTAGGAAGGAGCTTACCAATAATGAATCCAGAGGCACCTTGCACATGTAAAATTGAGATCAGTATGACTGATCATGTGTAATTTATAGAGTAAAGCTGTATTATTGAGTCTTAGTCATTACGTGGGTTCTTCTGAGTGATGGTGTGTGGAGCAGTGAAGCAATTTGAAGTATCCCTCACCTTGAGAGCACTCTGCTGACTGGTATGGTCAGGAGACATTGGGTAAGAGTCCTGTGGAAGGAAAAGCTGCTCGAAGCCACTTTTGATTTTGGAAAATGTGGTAAGTAGTTTTCCTCTTTAAACAGATCAACCCCAGAAATGCTTATTCTCTGAGTATCTGATGGTTTAAGGCATCCTGGGAAAGCATTTTACATTTGAGTTTGTTCAACAAATACATATAATGTTTCTCAAACTCTCTCACTATCACTGAGGGGACTTCTGCTGTTTTGCTTTTTCTATTAAAAGTGACTTTAGGTGTGTAGGAATCTAACTTTATAAGCCTGTGAACTTGAAGCAAATCAATGCATTTTATCCAGTTTCTTATGGCTTTAATCTCAATAGGTTTTGATAATATAAGAATGGGGAAAGGGCAGCTTGTTGTGGTAGACAGTTTAATCTTTCCTGCTGGTAAGATACACTGGCCGATCTAGAGACCCGAGAAAAACAAATTGTCTTTTTTGATACTGATAAACAGTAAAGGGGAGGGGAACTTAAGGAAGTATGACATCTTAATTGATATTACATCTTAATTGTAGTTCTCTGCCGAGTTCAACAAAGTCTGGTTCCTCCCTGAACTTTGCTGTGTACTAGGCCTCTCCACCCCACAATAATTGTTTCCTTAACCCTTAGTAGAGTGGTTGTATAATCTGTGGTGCAGCAGTAATTGTATAACAGCCTGATGTTATATAAATATACGGACTTTTTTGTCCATACTTATTACATGACCAGAACAATCAGCGGGCTAAGTATCTGTCTGCCCCTTCTGTGACTCTGTAGGCAAACCCGTAATGTAAATGATATCTCAATACAAAGAGAAGGAGGTTAGATAATCCTCCTAGTCCCCTACAAGAGAGCAAGCTGTGTTTCTTCTTACTTCAGCCTCTTTGACTGCATAGAAAAGGAATAATCGGGGAACAGATTGAAAATGTACAACTTGACTTCATCACAGAACTGTAGTACTGGCAGTGACACTTGAAGAGTTTGTCACATTCTGCCCTCAGAAGGGACAGGTCCCTGTCAGGAACTTCTTACTGCATCTTGCCTTACTATCAGGCAGGGCTGGCTTATATCATATTTTCAAGCTGATCTGACATGAGAGAAATTAAAAATCCTACAACCTGCCAGTTGATGACCAAGCAGCCTACAGTTGCCACAGCTTGGGAGTACAGGGATAAATATTATTTGAGAAGATCTAACATGGGAACACAGAATGAAATTGAGTCTAGACTGAATATCAGGTCAATACTTCCCAGTCTGTCAGAGTGAGGTCTGACAGACTGCAGAATACCTCTGGGAAAACTAGCAGAAATTGTTACATATGGTCTCTGTGTGAGTGTTCAAAAAAGAAAACCCATCATACAGTCCCATAAAGGGCAGTTCTGTGCCACTGGGAATGAACAGGCATTATCTTGGCAACAAGGGTGAGTGGACCCAGGCTAAGCTGCTTGCAACAGGAGCAGTTTGCTTCTCTGGGCTGCACATTGTTCTTCTGGGCTGCAAATTGTTAAAAAATCAATTATGTATATATATAATAATTAAAATGTTAGTTAATTGATTGCAGTTTAAGGTAAGGTCTAGGCTTCTTTCATGAAGATGGATATTGTCTCTAATTTATCCAAGAGGAGGCTATAGTTCATGGCAAGTCCAGGAGCAATTTGGTAACCTGTCCATCTCCCAGACCTTGCTCTGACCTTCAAGTATGCTGACCCTGATCTACCTGTGGCACTGCTGGTGGCCCCTCAGCTCAGCCTGGTTTCACTGTGTTGCACCAAACGATGTTCCTCTTACAGTGAATCAAGCCCACCAAGCCAGAGTGGTGCTCTGACCTGGCAGAGGGGATCTACTGCGTTCGCCTTTAAGCCTTGTTTTAGGTGGCTTATTTCTCTTTTTCGGCCAAGAACCCAATCCCCAAAGCACTTCAGAGAGCAGGCTCAGTTACCCGCCCCAGGGAAGTGGGGAACGTCAGAGGCATTTGACCACGCTCAGTGTAGTCATCTCTGGCTGGCACATGACAGCCACCAAGAAACAGCACAGGAGCTCAGCATTCTGAACAACTCAGGAATGGGTAGAGCTTTGCCGTCACGTCTTAGGGAAAAGGATCCTGTTCTGAGGAATGGGACTGCTAACACTACGGTGTTGCACGAAAGGGGTGGTGTTAGCATCTGAGCTGCTTTCTGTAACACCTGCATGGGTCACTGGTAGCTCTCCAATTAGCTTGCTGCTGTGAGATGGGAAAGGATGACTGGACTCTGGATTTTGAGTATATACCTTCCACAATTGTTTTACGTGAGCCTGGGAGGGCAGGCATTGAGGACATTCTTCCAAAGAGCAAAAAGGGGCTCTTTTGGCATTACTCAGTATGCTTGAGAGGTGGAATAAACTTAAATATCCCCTTCAATTTTGCTAGGAGAAATCCCATTTGCATGTTACACCATTATTAGCAGAGACAATGGGACAAACATTGGCATACTGTTAATTATAAGCATGTTAATGATATATATTTCTGCAGTCAAATAGCATTGCCAGTCTATTTCCTATCTTAATTTTGTGCTGTGCTGTTTGAAATGTTAATGAAGCCAGAATTCTCAAAGGTCATCCTCTGAATGCATTTGCTTTTTTCCCCTGTTTTGTTTCAGAATAGTTTAAATGAGGTTTTTTACCTAATGTTGCTAACAATGTTAACTTTCCTGTTTAATTAATGAAAGTGTAGGAACATCTTTGCCCTGGTCAGTGAGTTAAATGAGAAAAACTCTGTATTCTCCTTTAAACCACCTCTTTGCATTTTCCTTCCATGATGTGTGTTCTATCTCTCCTCTTTTCCCCAGCAACTCCTATCACTTTCTTTTCATAGGTGGTGTGAAATAATGGTTGAAAAAAAGAAAAAAGAAATAAAAAACTCCCACAACCCAAAAACCAACAGGAAAGTGCAAATTTAGCAGAACTGAGCATTGTGTTTTCCAAGGAGCCATTTATCATCCCTGGAAAGTTTCGATTCTTCACAAATAATAAAGAAAAGGACTGGTAATTGCTGCTTTCAACTAATTGACAGAATCGTGTCATGAAAGAGGGAGAATTTCCGAATTACCTTTGCTGATGACACTTGAAGGTTGTATTAAACTTCCAACTGCTACTAAATTAAGGGACTGTCCCTTGTCTGTGCTCATCATTAATCCAGTAGGTGCGTTTCATTTGTATTTAATGCTGTTAGACGACAGGGAAATGATAAGTGTAAAGGATGTTTCCATCAACCCAGTTTGTATGATAAAGCTCCACAGTTTTGTAATATTCACCTTAATATTGTAAAGTGGTGCCTGATTCAGCTTCTACTTTGAAATAGGACAAGGGGAAATGGCCTCAAGTTGCACCAGAGGTGGTTTAGGTTAGATATTAGGAAAAATGTCTTAATGGAAAGGGTTACCAGGCATTGCAACAGGCTGTCCAGGGAAGTGGTTGAGTCACCATCCCTGGAGGTATTTAAAAGATGTGTAGATGTGGTACTTAAGGACATGGTTGGTGGAGTACTTGGCAGTGCTGGATTAACGGTTGGACTTGCTGATCTTAAATTTCTTTTCCAACCCACAAGATTGTGTGATTCTATACTAGAGATGTTGGTGTGATCAGGTCAGCCTATTCCCCCACTTCATGACCATGTCCATGAAGAGGAAATGTTGTTATGGGTGACTCTTTTTGGAAGGGAACAGAGGGCCCAGTCTGCCAACCAGACACACCTTTAAAGGAAGTTTGCTGCCTCCTTGGGGCTCCAGTTAAAGACATTTCCAGAAAACTTCCTAGCCTGGTATGTCCCTCAGACTGTTATCTGTTACTGCTTTTTCATGTGTGTACCAATGAAGTTGTGCTGAGAAGTCCAAGAGAGATCAAAAGAGATTTCAGGGCCTTGGGGAGATTGGTAAAGTGATCAGAAGCATGGCTGGTATTCTCCTTTATCCCTCCCAGCTGTAGGGAATGACATCAAGTGGACCCAGCTTATCCATAGCTGCCTCTTAACCTGAAGTTCTGACAGAATTCGGAGGTTTTTGGTCATAGAAAACATCAGACCTGCTGGGGCCTGATGGGATTTACATTTCTCAGCAGGGGAAAGCTAGTGGGACTGATTGAAAAAGCTTTAAACTAGGTTCCAAAGTGAAAAGGGCTAGAATCAGGTGAGATTGCGTGATGATGAGGTGGCATGACCATGTTTGAGGGATGGTGTACTAGTGAGGGCTTTCACTCTGCTCCATGATGTACGGAGTACACTGGAGCACGTTTGAAATGTTTGTTCCCTAATGCACACTGCACGAAGAACAAATAGGAGAGGACAGAAGCTTTGTCTCAGTTCCAGAGATACAGATAATTGCAGTCAGTGAGACTTGGTGGGAAGAGTCCTGTGACTGTAGTGCTGTGATGGAGAGTTACAGGATCTTTGGGAGAGATAGGCAGATGAGACAGAGGGATAGCATCGTGTATAAAAGAGGAGTTGGACTGTACAGTGCTTGCTGTTGGGGACAACATGGTTAAGAGCCCCTGGGTAAGTGTTAGAGGAAAAGCTAATAAAGTGGATGCTTTTGTGGGAGTCTATAGATTGCTCAGCCAGGATGATGACAACAGTGTGTTATTCTATAAGGGAAATTCTATTTCCAGTATGTTATTCTATTAAGGAAAACCTGTAGATCAGTTGCTCTTATTCTTATGGGAGACTTCAGTTTCTCAGATTTTAACTGGAATTATGATACAGCAAATGTAAGTCCAGGAAATTCCCAGAGCATGTTGAGGATAAGTTTTTGGTACGAGTTCTAAGAGAGCAAGCTAAAATAGGTAGCCTCCTAAACCTGTCATTTGTCAACAGAAATGGTCTCATGGGTGAGATGATAATTGTTGGCTTACTTGGCCACAGTCATTATGAAATGCTTGATTTTAAAGTCTTTGATATAAGAAAAATTGTCAGCAGATCTTCTACCCTGGGTTTTGGAAAAGCAGACTTTAGGCTGCTTGAAAAACTAATTAGTAAGTTACCTGAGAATGTGCTTTCAGGGGTACTGGGGTCCATAAATGCTGGTTGCCTTTTAAGAACCATCTTTAGGAGTGCAGGAGCAGGCAATTACAATGTGTCAAATGTCAAGAAGCCTGTCTTGGCTGAACAGGGCTCTCCTTTTGGAGCTTTGGCAGAAAATGAAAGTGCATGTACCTTTGGAACCAAGTTCAGGCTACACAGGAGGACTGCAGAGATGCTGTTCACTATTGTAGGGAGAAAATTTGTGTGGCCAAAGGTCAATTGGAGTTGAAGCTTGCCAGTACTGTTGTGGTTAACCAAAAAAAGCTCTTTAAAAAACTGTGTTAACAATGAAAGAGCCACTAAAGTAAACATTAGTCTGTCACTTGATGAAGTTGATCACCTCAAAAATATGGATGAAGATAAAGCAGGGACATTTAATGTCTTCTTTGCCTTGGTCTTTAACTGATGGACCCTGGCACCCCTAAAGTTGGAGGCCTGAAACTGGGGGAGAGATAACCTCCCAGCTGACTTCGAACTGATATAGGGTTTACTGCTGTAGCTGAATGCTCAGAAATATATGGGACACAACGGGATTCATCCCAGGGTACTGGGAAAGAGTTGGTCAATGTTACTGTGAGACCTCTCTGTTATTTAGCAAAAGTCTTGGGAATCTGGAGAGGTCCTAGTCAACTGGAAACTAGAATATGTTGTTCCAATTCTCAAGAAGGGCACGAAAGAAGACCCTGATAATTACTGGCCTGTCGACCTCACTTTGGGGCCTGGTAAAATTATGGAGAAGTTTATACTGGGAGTTTCTGAAAATGCCACTTGAAAGACAATGCAGTTATTGGTCAAACTCGACATGTGTTCATTAAGGGAAGGTCATGCTGACTTAATATCCTTTTATATGACAAGGTTATCGTCCTAGTGGAGAAAGGGAAGGCATTGGATATGATTTTTTTTTTTTTTTTTAAATTTTCTATTTTTACCAAAGCTTTTGATACTGTCTCTCACAATCTCCTTCTGGACAAAATGTCCAGCATACAGCTAGACATGTACACAATACGGCAGGTGAACAATTAGCTGAAGAGTTGGGCTCAAAGAGTTGTAGTGAATTGGATAGCCTCTGGCTGGCAGCCATTCAATTGTTCCCCAGAGCTTCATTTTAGGGCCATTTCTCTTTACTGCTTTTATCAGTGACCTGGACATAGGAGTTCACTGCACAGTAAGTTTGCTGATAGTACCAAATTAGGAGAAGCTGTTGATTCCCTCATGGGTAGAGATTCCTTACAGAGAGATCTTGATAGATTAGAGAGCTGGGCAATCACCAAGTATATAAATTTAACCACAACAAATGCTGGATTCTGTACCTGGGAGAGAGTAATTCTGGATGTGTGTATGGATGGGGAAAGAAGAGGCCGGAGTTAAGCCCTCCAGAAAGATATCTTGAGGTTTTGGTTGATGGCAAACTCAATACGAGTCAATAATATGTCTTGGTGCCCCAAAGGACCAACCTTATCCTGAGATGCATTAAATACCGTGTAGCTAACAGGTCAAAATAAGGGATTGTATAACTGTACTCACTGTTGGTGTGTCCTCACCTCCAAGTATTGTGTGCAGCTTTAGGCTCCTAGTATAGGAATATACATATATACTATATATGTATAGATAGTATCTACATAGAAAAGTACGAGAACACGTCTGAAGATGTGCAACCAAACTGAACCATCCAAAGATGGAGAGAGAACTAGAGGGCGTGACTTAGGTTCTGAGGGTACTAAGTTCGTTCAGCTTAGGAAAGAGGAGGCTGAGGAGTGACCCCCCTTGCTGTCCAGTCCTTGCTTGTGATGGGGAGCAGAGAGGGAGATGCCTATATCTTCTTTCTGGTGTCCAGTTACAGCGTGAGACCAAACGGCTTAAAGCGGTGTCAAGGGAAGTTCAGGCTGGACATTAGGATAAGGTTCCTCACTGAGAGGAGGGTCGAGTACTGAAACAGCCTCCCTAGGGAAGTGATCATGATCCCAAGAATGGTGATGTTCAAGAAGTGTTTGGACAAGGGTTTTGGATATGCAATTTAATTTGGATGTTGCTCTGCACAGAGTTGGACTCGATGACCCCCGTGGTTTTTTCCTATGATTCTGAGTTGTAGCTTGAGTCTGAGATTTTAAGCCTTTGATATGGTGGGGCAAAAAAGAAAATGGCCGAAGTGTTAATATGCAGATTTTGGTTTTTTTACCGGCTTAATCAAAGCTGGAATGGAGGGAAAGAGCACAGGGTTTGAACAAGGTATTCTGTTATTTGAACTTGTGTTTACCCATAAATCTATGCATGGAAGCCTGAGACCTTTTGATGTAAGCTTGTTATTATTTCTGTAATTTAGATATCATGATCATACTGTATATAGAGGGCAAGCATGCGGGTCAAATTTTACCTGCTTCTAATATGAGCAACCCAGAGTTTACTTACTTGTTTCTTCCATGAAGGTGACTTTGGTGCACTTCTTACATTTCTCATTTTACAATTGAGATTGTCAATGTTTTTTACTTTCACTGCCTAGAGCTGGAGAATTCCTCAAATATTATTTTATAGCATGTGTTACTACCTGTATCTCTGAATTTGCATGTTAGAGCACTTCAAGGGCAAATTTCCAGGCTGCAGACTCAAATGTCATTCAGGTGCAGAGGACACTTAATCGAGCCTCTGAACGGGGTTCAGCACGTGCACAACATGCAGCCACTGCACAGGCATTGCTGCTTTGTCCCTGTGGAGAAGACGGGGAAATATTTACCCAGTGGCAAACAGCTCAGGACACAGACAGGAGAGCTATATGGGAAGAGGTGTGGGGTATTCACAGCTCAGGAACACGCAGGAACTGACAGCCAGGCTTTTGGGCAGCAGGCCTCTAATTTAACACAGACACAGAGGCTGGGAACCTCTTAAAATAATAGTGCAAACGAAAGGTGGGTTTTCCTAATGCCAGCTACAGGCAAGGTCATTCTCTGAGGAAGGCATTACTGGAGAAATCAAACAAGAGCTCTGTTGGACTCGGCAAAGCTCAGGGGACAGATTTGTGGGAATACTTGCCCATGGAGCGCAGCAGTAGGGCTGCCCCAGATCCTTTTCCTGATGCTGCAGGGGAGGAAGGCTCTTTTTCTGCCTGCTTTTTTTATGAGGTTTTCAAGCAGCAATTGATGCAAAGGCTGATCTTGGCTTAATTTGCAACTGAAAACAGACCGAAAAACCTACAGGCAGAGATTGTCCTCTGCTAAATGTTAAGTAAGTTTCTTATGCTTCTACCGCAAAGTTTAGAGCAGTATACCTTCTGCAACACCCATGTTTCGGGAGGCTCAACAGTTTAGCTATGTGTGTGTTAGCCACACTCTGCTATTGTCCAGCTGGGAATTTTTTTATCATTATAGATTTAATCACAAAGTCTGGCCTTGTACCCAAAGCACTAGCACATCCATCACGATGCATTTTGCTCTCTATGGCTTTTTATTTTATTTTCTCAAAATAAAGACTGTATATTTGGTTTCATATTAGAAATCAGCTATGAGAGAAGATTGATGTTTTTAGCAGATCTTGGTATTTTATGATCTTTACAAGGCACAGAAAAGTGCGAAAGGAAAACAATAGCTTTTCTCAAGTAGCACAAATAATTAAATGGAAGTAAAGTTCTTTGTAGTACTCTTGCAAAAAAATGTCTTTTTTGTTTTGTGAGGTAATTATGGATTTTCATGAGCACTCCTTGCTAATCGGGTTTAATGACACTAAACCCAAATCACATTATAGTTATTTTCCAAGGCTGTGTTGGAGACATGCTGCATTAACCCAAAAGAACAAAGCACAGAGATGACAACAAGAAGAATAAGAGTAAAAACAAAAAAAGGAAAGAGTAGAGAAGCAGGATTTTTATCACCTGTGGCTCTACTTCCTGCGCAATGACAGTGTCACAACACTAGAGGAACAGGCACTGATAAAATTAATGACAGATAGCATTATCCTTGAATTTTTGTGGGAATTTAAGACGCTGTGGAAAAAAATATTTACTCTTAATTTTATTTTTTTTACTACAAAGTCTATCTGATGTAGCTAACTGAAAACCTGTGTGTTGTATGGTTGCATTATTTTAGTATAGTGTGCTATTACTTCTTACTTGCTAAGTCTGACCTTCAGTTGTTCAGTACCAAGGGTCATGACTGAGCCTCAATCACAAACTCAGGGGGTGAATAGAAAGGTTGGGGATTTGAGGCACGGAGGAAACGCCTGCAAGAAACTGCCAGTAAAATCTCCCACCTCTGGTGATGTGTAAGGCTTCAGCAAATGGACGTGAAATGGTAACACTAGATCAGCTATACTGACCATGGGGAGGACTAAAAGGTGCAGCCCCTGGCAAGTCCCATCCATCTGGGAAACTGTTTGCTTCTGCTCCCTGCAGATCTGTTGTGTCTTCTGAGGACAGCATATAACAACAGTAAATACCAGTGTGGGTTGCCCACTTTCTTCCATGCTCTCTTGCATTTAACTCTGTGTAAAAACATTTACCTCTGTGTAAAAACACATGCATTCCATATTTTGTTGGGGCTGAATAAATGTTGTCTGTCAGCTAATGTTTTAGGTACTGTCTCTGTGGAAAAGTAATGCTTTGAAAAATCAGTAATAATGGACCCATTTTTTTTTTCCAACTGCTGCTGCTGTTGTTGTTTTTTTTAATTTTTTATTATTTTCCCCTAGAAAACCCTGGAGGAAATATAATTCACATGTTTTTCTCCTGTCTGAATGATAATTTTGCAAAGCCTGTTCATATATGCTGTACTTTAAATACAGAGATGATAGGAATTTCACTCAGCTGAGGAAGGGGTATAATCAAGTTTGAAATATCTGAACATTTATACATGGAACACATTTTTACATATATACACCTTCTTATATGCACCTGGTAAGAAAATAAGGCAACACACTGACACATTTTATCCATTTTGCTATTTTGTCATGTGCACTTGTTACTTAAAACCCTCCTTGTCATCCTTAATGTGTACTGTGGGGGATAATATTAATTACCTTATGAATTTCCCTCTGCTATAATTTTGCTTTCTAACCTCCATAAAACACGATGAACACTTCATCTGTAATTAGTACGTGAGTTATTTGGGGCATGGTAAAGTATTAACCGACTGTAACTGTTGTCTTTTGGCGCTACATATCTCTCACAAATGGGGATGTGGTCTAGGATATCATCAATCTTTTCTTTGTGGTTCAGAAAAGGAATCCATTTTCTTTGATAAAAGACCCATTGGTCTTTGTGATCTATAAATCATTCTTTCCAAAGAAGCCCTTTGAAACACCAATTCAAGGTATTCTCACAGAGTATCAGTTTATAGATTTTTCTAGGGATGGAAGATAATCCTTGTGCCTATCAAAAAGGAAGATCTGTACTATTTTTCACTGAATTTTGCAACTTTAGCAGGAGCTCTCTAAAGGCCCAATATTTCCATCTCTAGTCTTGTGTCCTGCACGAAGTTAGAGCTTTTTAGTCAAAATAGCATTTCTCTGATGTCTGAGTCTGAGATGACTGAATTAAACCGAGGATACTATAAGACAGCATTCCTTACAGCACTAGAAATCCTTAGCCCTGTTAATGAGAAACGTTTTGTGTGTGTGTGGTTTTTTGTTTGTTTGTGTGTGTTTGGTTTTGTTTGTTTGTTTTCCCTCCCTGGAAAAGTGCTTTAGGGACCCTTCCGAAGCAGCTCTTCTATCAGAGGCCTTTCATCCATCTCAGTTTGAACATATATTATTTTCTGTAAAAATACTTGCTATTACAGAAACTTGTTCTATGTGTACCTGCCTATATAAAGACTATAAGCCAGTTCTTGATAACTGTGTGGTCCTCAGCTGAAGAGGAGGTTGCCAGATACCAGTGTCACTATGCCATTGAGCTCCTGCGGTGGAGTGTGTGATGTTGTGGGTCTTCTGGTTTTGTTCTTCATTTTAATTCTAAAAGCATTCATATTTTCAAGACTTTCATTCCTCTACGAAGGACAGAAACTTTTCTTCATGTAATCTGAAAACTTCAGCCATAACTTTAAAGAAAATGCCGCACAGTGTAAAAATGCCAGAAAAAAATACCAGGGGAGACAACAAAGCAGTCACAGGGTGGCTGCCTTTCAGTGGTATAAGAAATAAGCAGCACTTAAATGTGCAGAGTTTATCATTCCTTAGAGGCCTTCAGGAACCTGCTGTACACACTAAATAAAAATAAACAATGTAGCTCTTCTACATAATCCTTTCTGTTTCTAATCTACTAGGTTATTCCTGCAGTGGCATATTGTTCGCAGTATTTATCTCAAGGTATTGTTATTGAGCTCTATTGTGCAAAAGGAAATGAATTTATCTGCATGAAACTACAGTATTGGAGAGGCATTATATGGCTGTATTTACAGTTTCCTTCTGTTTAGTGATTATACTGTATCTTCCCACTTCCCCCCCCAGTTTATCTTTTGGCTGGCTCAGAACAGCGGGATATTTGGTGTGGGCTGTGAAACAGATTTAAGAAGTCAAAAGTACTTTTAATCCAATCCTAACCTCTTCAGTCCATAACCTGCCTGTGGAAATCATATTATGCTTCCTTTTTTTTTTTTTTTTTTTTTTTTAATAGCTTTCTCACAGGGACTTCATCAATCTGTACTTTAAGCACTTCCAAAGAAGTGAGGACAGTCATTAGAAGAGGGGAGAAGGGTGGTGGTGGGGGAAACCTACTGAAATTGCATCCTTAGTAAAGCTAAACACCGTGGTCCTAAAGGGTGAGAAAGAGTCCAGTATGTGAATCTAGCTGGAGGCAGCACAGGTGGGATGGGGTTTTATGGCAAACATGTTCCTCAGTGTGTATTTCCTGCTGCAAGGGAAATGTGAGGACCGAAAGCTTGTTCAAAGAGCGGAGCCTTCCCCACACACTTGTTTCATCTAAAACTGTGTAACAAAGAGTAAGAAGCCTCTTAGATCTGATCCTAGGATGAGAGGGTAAAAGAGAAAAATCACACTTCTATTTCTGTTCGCTCGTCCTTCACGACATTAGAAATGGGGCGGTTGTTTTTTAGATTTCAGTAAGGCAATTATTTCTTTGCTTTTTACTTGGCTTGTATTAATGGTGGTGTCAAGGTAACCAGCGACTACCAAAGCTTGGTGCTGTTCCCATCAGCTTTCTCGTGCTTAAAAAGGGAACTGAACTGAACTGCTTCTGTGAGACCCAGCATCTCGAGCTGATGCTCCAGAAGATCCAGAGCAACCAGTTGCAAGAGTTGGCTCAGCAGCTGGTTCTGGGGCCTGAGAGGAAGAGGAGCCCTCTGGCGACTGGCATTAGGCAAAGAAAAAAACAATCTCCCTGGCCTGCAGCAGGATGTTGGGGGAGGGGTTTGAACTCAGGAGAGTTCTTAAGATTTCCCCTTAAAGCACCCCTTTGCTTTCTCCTTTTGGAGCTACAGTGCCAGTTAGTTTCTTTCCTACAGTTAAGTAAGCCCTGCAGAATTGTTGTGGAAGGCTACTGGCTTCAGCTTCTTGTTTGACTGCCATAAACAAGGAAATCCATATTCTCCTTGCCAGTTGTTCAGCAGAACCAACCTGCTTGTTCTTGGGTGTCTGGGTGAATTGGATTTTGGAAGGATGCTTAATGTCTTTGAAGTCTTTTCTGGCTAAATATCATTAATCTTCAGAGTGATTTAGTTCTTAAGGTAATTTGTGGCTTCCTTCTTTTCTTTAAATCCTTTAAAGGCATGATACAGAAAAACTTCTTTGCTCTCAGATTATCCAGTGTAATTAGAAGAGTGTCACTCAACTTAGGAAAGTCCTTTATACATGTTTTTTTCTGTTTTGTTATAAATTCGTGGTACATGGGAAAGGGTTTGATTTATTGTTCATTTATTCTCTATTTCCCCATACACTCTATTGCTAAAACTATTCAGCACTTCTTTTTGGTTTTGTGACTTTTAGGATGTGATACTGAGCACAGTTACTCCTGTGGGGGGTTGCTGTCTCTGTGGGAGGTTGCAAGGAGTTTTCCACTTGCATCAGGTTAACTAACAGTGTTTTCAATACGTGAAATCCTTGTGGAGAGGATGATGCAGTGGAACTGGAATGTCAAGTATGAGTTTACCAGGTAGCACTGGGTATGCTGCTGCCCTCATCTAAGTGTCTCTATTGGTGAAAAGGGGAAACCACTTGTTAACACACCTCCTAAAAGGCCTTGTTCCTTGGAGGGAAATAATATGATACTATTAGTGCCTCCTGTCAGTGTTTCCCCATGCCTACAGTGTAAGAGACAGACTGGAGTGAGATCAGTGAAGGGATAATAATGTGATGAGGGGATGGACCATGAGACGTACTGGGGAGAGTGAAGAACGTGGGTTCGTTTAGCCATGAGATGGCCAAGGTGGGGATCTAGGGATCTGTTTGCAGCCTTTCCATCTCCTAAAGGAGAACTGTACAGAAGATGGAGTTTTTTCAGAGGTACAGTTAAAAAACAAGAGGAAATTTGGTTTTGTTTCCTTATTCTTTGAACTCATCTATTATTGTTGAATGGGTTCTTCATTTTAAGCATTTGTGCAATACCTTCTAGTTTCTTTTTCAAAGATTGAACTGACTTGTTAACCACTTGAAGCTGGGAAAGGAGAATTTTATTTGTAGCCTGCCAGATCTGTAATAATTCCTTGTAGCTCACATGTAGCTCGCGTTCTCTTTGTCAGAAGTTTGCAATTTCTTACAAATTGCTGAATAACTGCACAGTGTTTTGCTCACTTTCTATTTGTGCTGATTTTCTAGCAGCTTCCACCATTCCTTATTTGTAATTACTGTAGTCAGCTCTCTGTTCAGTGTTCAGTTTTCCTGCTTCTAAAGCCTTTGGTATTCCAGTTGTCTCCTGTGAAGCCTCCAACAGGCCTGGTCTTGCTTAGTGAATATGGTTCCAGGACTTCATGAGTTACCTTTCACCTGACAGTCTCTTAGGAGGAACTCTTTCCCTCTACCTTTGCGATGGGGGGGTGGTGGTGTGGGGGGTACCTGCTTAGATTGCTCACTTGCCAAAAGAATTGAAGAAAGATGTTATTTGCAGACATTTCTCCCACTGTGTTGGAAGGACAGAGGAAGACAACTGAGCTTTCTCAGGAGCCTGTGAAGGCAGTGTAACAGCAGGTAATCATGCAAAATCCTCTCCCTGGGGACAGGAGGAATGGCGTCTATAAAAATATGTCTTCATGGCCCAGTATAATTCTCACTCTTTGTGGAGCAAGAGAGTCAGGCTTTATCTTCAAGTTCTGAAAACTCTTACTGTGGTTTGACAAAGTGCTGGAAAATATTGGGAAAGGTTAAATAGTCATGCTAAATACCAAGTTAAAATATTCCTCATAAGTGCTTCGAGCTTAGACTTTTTTCTTGTCATTTAGATTATCCTAACTCAAAATCCATTTGAGTGCTCCTAGGAGTTCAGGAATTGTTGTAACCTGCCAGTTGTATGATCCATATCACAGTCTCTCCAGGAATACAAGCAAGAACACAAAGTTGCCTGTAAGCCAGTTCTGGTGTACTGCTGGTTCTTTTCACATCACGAGATGTGAAGAGGTCACAAGCCTAACACTTTTAAATGGTTACTGTGTTACTGCGTGTACTTACATCATTCTTTCTGTTAATCTTGACCTAAACCCTACATGGCGATGCTTTTTGCAGCTCGGTTGTGTGCTGATTAAGGCTTTATTTGTAGATCATAATTGAAGGTTTCAAAGATATGAAATTTAATTGCTATAGCTGTGCCACTGAGGTAATGCAGATCTTTAGAGAGGACCAGTTAGTGAAATAGAGGGTTGAGGAGCAGGATGTCAGTAATACATCAAAGGACTAAGCACGGGCTGTGGAATATCTATATGGCTCTGTACAAGGAGAACATGTGGCTGGGAAAATTCACAGGGTAACATCTGCAGGTTAGCAGCTCATAATGTGAGCTGTGTCTCTGGTGCTGCTAATTGCTAGAGCTGGTGAACACATTTTTACTATGGGAAAAAATAATTAACCAAATATAAAATGTATCACAGATGATATTCAATAAAACAGTGTGCAATACAACATACTGGTAACACACATAGGATATAGCCCGCGGTTTGGGTTCTTTGCATTCAAAGAGCTGGAGTGCTGGACATAATCTCTAATTGTTTAATCACCCATGATGTTACATGCTTATGATTTGTCAAATATAACAATAAATCCAGGACTGAAATGTCTTCAAGAGGGATGAAACAACCAGTGGGTGATCAGTTGCATTCTGGAGTGCTGACAGTGAGGTCCCAGCAGCAGATTGGTTTTTTGTTCGGTTTTTTTTTTGAATTTAAAACTTATTGCCTTCAAATCTTTTTCCAACCACATTTTCTTGAGGAGAAATAATTTAGGTACCAGCTCTATTTACCCGTTGTGTTTGTTGTATGTATATCCTTTGCCCTCTTAATTTTTTTGTATGCAGAAATGTCTTTCAGCTGATTAAGAACTTTTCTAATACATCATTTTGCAGGAAAGAAGCTTAGATTATGTCTCCCATGCAGGGTGGGAGGTGCTGCCATTTAAACCAGTAGAACTGCTAGGATGCAAAAATCCTTTATATGTATTAGGAATCAAGTTAAAGGAATTTTTTCAGCTACTTGGACCAAACTGGTTCCCATGGTTTTGAACTCGTTTGCTGCTTTAGGTATCACAATTCTGCAATCCATCTTTGGTATCAGAGAAATTTCTGGAGCTCTTGCAGACTTTGTTTCAAGAAATTCTTCCCCAGTCTGAGTAGGTGTCTCTTATAGAGTTCAAATTATATTCACAAATAACTTGTCTGTATATGTATACCCCCACGGCTCTGTGCCTCAGCATGCACCATAGTATTACAGATGAATTCATTAAAATGCTTAGGCATTCATTGCTGACATTTGTTCTGTTTAATTGAAATAATTTCTTCACCTTTTAAACTTAGCTTTTATAACCGATCAAAACTTTGGAGCATTTTCTTTTCAATTATTTATAAATAAAGCTTACAAGTTATTTCCTAATTTCTCATTTGGTTGTCCCAGATCATGTTTTTATGTGAGTCTGTAGCATGCCCTTCATCTTAAGAATGCTGCCTAATGTCTAGCATCCTGGAAAACGCATCTTCAACGAGGCTGTAGGATGAATGTACGCCACAAACCGCTCTGTTAAAATGCATAGACCAGAGTAATGTTACGCTTTTGAAACAGGGGTGGTTTCGATCAATTTGTGTTTATTTGTGGTGTAACCTGTCCACTGCTGCAAGTACCCTCGCCTAAATGAGGATTTCTTCCTAACTGAACTACATTACAACGACAGAAAATGCAGGACACATTCTGTCTTCACTTAAGCTTGTTCCAATTTACTGAAAACATGGAGGTTTTCATGGCTGAACCTGAGCTTGACGACTCGAACTTACTGATATATTAGCCTGCTCTACCATGAAACATCCATTCTACGTGTTTGTAATTGAGCTGGAACAAAGAAGGAAAAGAGGGTAGGGGTTTATTGACAGAACAGTGTGTTCTGTGTTCACAGGCTTCAGCGCAGTCTTGTTTTATCAACTGAAACATTGCTTCCCCAGCATATAGCTGCTCCCTGGCTGTCTTAATCATTTTGCATTCTAACCTCTAACAGGGTGTCAGTACCAGCAGGGTCACTCCGTAAATGAGTCTGAAGAAACATTTTTTTTTTTTTGTTCTGTCTGAAGGGGAAGAATAAAAGCCACTTCTGCAGCATAAACAGGTTTTGCCTGAATGCAGAAAATGCCAAAGGGTGTTGAGTTTTTACATATGGAAGTCTTTTCTGTAGTCAAGGTACTGAGGAAGAGCAACCTGCCTACGTGAGTCCTCTGTTCCTAAGAGCTGCATGGGCTCAAGTTTGTCAGATTGAGAGTCTTTTTTTCCTCCCTGACTTTTTAAACTTAATTTGTCCAGCCAGCCACTTGGGAGGCCAGAGATAGCACTGATATGATCTGCAAACCTGATTCCTCAGAACTCCAAACCTCTCCTTTGGCTCTTATTGAAACTTGCACCTCTCAGGACCCCTAGTTGAGGCATGTGTTTGATTTCACTTTCAGTGCAGAAGTTCTCTCAGTTTTTGGGACTCTCTTCTTTTTAAACAGGAGCACTTTTTTTTTTTTTTTAGTGTTATAATGGATGACCGGTGTTGGCACTAATACCTTTGCTGTGGTCTGCACAGGGAGTCTCATAAATAGCACAAGGTTGTTGTTAAGTGCAGTGAAAAGCAGCAGTGTCTTCTCAAACAAAAAATAAGTTGCAGAAGTTCCTATGGAGATGTCTATTTTCTTGATCTTCATGTAAGTTCTCAGAATTAGTGTTTACAAAAAGATCTCAGTACTAATCCTTCTGTAGGTTCTTTTGAAATATAACGTTTAACTTTTTTTCCCATTCTTTGAAAAGTTTTTCATGTTGCCTCCTACACTTCTTTCAATGAACACTCAGATTTATTAATACATAATGTGTCCCAGAAATCAGTCTAACTGATTCCCATCCATCAGTCAGCATTGCTTTTTCTGTTATTTGGCAGAACAGATTTCTTTGAAGCCCCATTTTGTAAGCTCTGGATGATATATCTCTGTCTAACTTTTCTGAAGAAGGGAGAGAACCTATCAGTTTTATTATCTAAGATTGAAGGGTACGTTACTAAGAACCAGAAATCTACTTTCCATATGAATATCGTGTTCTGTTCTTCAGAAGCTGCCTTTCCCTCCCACTTTTTAAGTCTTAAAAATGAATTTCAGATCAAGAAAGGACCAACAACACTATTTAAAGCAATATTTAAGACCAGGCTTATGGAAAAACATGAGGTCTGTAACCACAGAGTATGCTTTTCAAATAAATCTCAGCTGGAAATGTTATACCTCAGGGGCACACAGCGCACGAGCCTGGTGCAAAGACGGGATTTATCTTGGTACCTTGTCAAGCAATCTTCTTCTGTCCTGCCATTTTGTGTCCATTCTCTCCCCAACAGTACTTCTAGTGCCTGTCCCAAGGCACCAGTCTCTGACGAATACAGCAATATGTATTGATTTGCATTTCGGCTCTGTGGAATTATTGAAGCCTACATAGAAGGATGCAAAGCTACTGTTATGCCACTTCAGCTGTAAAACACTTCCTGTACTAAAGCAATCTGGTGGTCTCTGGTCAGAAAAAAGGCAATAACAGGGGCACAAAGGCAAACCTTTATTTTGAGGACCTATTATTTTAGCTCACGTCTGGGAATGATTTATAGCTTCCCTCAGCCAAACACATTCAAACCTATATCTGGAGCTGAAAAAGCTCAGCTGTGACATGAAAGACTTGCACCTGCTCTGGAGGAAATCAGGAGATAAGGTCTGAAAAAAGTTGATCAGCAGTGGCTTATACCCAATATAGAAATACCTAAAGCAGAAACGTGGAATTTTCATTCAAGCAAATGAGAAATTTCATGTGCTTAACTGTATGCTCTGGGCATGAAGATGACTAACTTCCCTTAAAGTGAGTCAATTTGGGTTTGCTAATGGAAAAACTGTGTTACCAGATTTCTCTCTCTGTGCACTGGGACAATTGAGGTTGTCCATGTTTTGAATCAAGCAGTTTCTTGACATTTAGCAGGAGTTTGCAAAGCCTTAGATTAGTTACAACCTTGTTTTTCCTGGGGGAGAAATCTCTGTGCAAGACCAAAAGCAAGGCTTTATTTTAATGGTTCACAGTAAAATGGTGCCTTCAGCTTTATGCCTTTTCCCAGAGCATGTGGCGTAGATGTGGAATGAATAGCAGCACTCAAAGTTAGCTAAGAGGCAAACTGTGTATTGAGCAAGCAGTTCATGGCCACTCTGCACAACTGAGTGAGAGTTAGGGTTGCTGACGAGTGTAGGCAATTTAGGAGTACGAGAGTGTGTGCATCAGCACCTCTGAAATAGGAAAAGAAGTAGAAGCATTGAGTCTGGAAAAGTTTTACAGGTAGGCAGGACCCACTTGCTTTAATCAAGACTATAGCAGAAGAGCTAAAGGTGACCTGTAAGTGTCTGCTTCTTTACCAGGTATAAAAAGAGGCTTCAAGCTGGTGTGGGTAACAGCACAGAAGTGACTTCAAGACCTGAGAGAAAAGAGCTCACTGTTGATACCTGCTAGTGAGGAGAAGGAAGGCACAGCTTTTGGTTGAGCAGAGACTCCTGACTCCCTGAGGGCAGGCCTTAGTTCATTTAACTCTTCAGTAGGAATCCATATTAATTGAATGCAGCCCTTTTCTTTCTGCAAAGCAGAAGCTGGCAGAACACTGGAAAAATTTCAGCCTTTTCCTGTTTTGTGTTTTTTAGTAAGATTGTGCCTAAAGGGAGCAGGTCAGCCTTGTGACTATTCCCAGAGGATACAGTTCAAATGTGTCATGTACAAAGAAAACCATCTCCCTTTTCATAAGATGTATAGCTTCTGTTCAGAGGTGGATTCTGGCCACTGTGAAGCCCTGAGGAAGATCTGTTGAGAACTCTGGTACAACATGTAGAAAGAGCGTGGAAGTTTTAATTAATATTTAACATCAAGAAGTCTTCGGTCAACTAATGAAATGAAATGAGTGTTGAAGAACAAACAGGAATGGAGATTTGATTAGCCCAGGTTCTCCTCTGAAAAGGAGAGTGATGACATGTGAAAGTCAGGTAATATGCATTTTATATAGAAAGACATTTCTGGATGCTGTTCTGAATGCAGATGTAAATACTTGGTTTGTTTTCCAGGCTGTGCCTAGGCTGGATAATTTCATTTTGACAGGACCTGGTGGTTGCTAGCACTAAGATTACTGGGTCGTTTATGCCTGAGGGAGAGTCCCAGCCTTGACGTTTGGTCTGTGTGCTTTACATGCCATGTGGCTGTCAGCATTTGGGCCCGTGACCTTCTTCTGGCTGATGCATCCCATGCTCCGGAAAACACACACAGGCACACTCACTACTGCTCAGAGTTCATAGAGAGGACACATGGAATCACATAAACTTTGTTATTGAAATCCGTGGTCTTTGCCCTTTGCTTGTTTGTTTGTTTGTTTCTTAAAAGAGTGTGTTCTGTGCGTGTTTGCCTATTTTAGGTGTTTGTCTAATTTATAATTGACGAAACCTGATCTTGCTGTATGCCTTCACTTGTTTGGTTCCATAAGGTGATGTGATATAGGTGATAAGAGAGGTATATCCACCCTGAAAGCAAAATGAAAAGACACAGATGTGCTTGTATACTTTCTTTTTGTGATTACAGCTTTTCTTATTGCATTATCTTCAAACCAAATTTGCTGCCGGGTAACAGGGCAATAAATGTCCTATGCGAAGCCCACTTATTAGGTAATCTCTTCTAACCACAGTCATAGCTTTGGATAGTACCTTACATGACACTAGTATTAGATGGCCAGTTAGTGAAGGACAGGCAGTTGCTGTAAATAAAACTGCAAACCCCAAATGGCCTTTAAATCTCAAGTCACTAGAAAGATGAGTCCTTGAAAGGGACTTGAAAGATCAAAAAGACTTGAAAGATCAAATACGATACGAGGGTAGGATTGTTTTTTTCTTTGAAAATAGTGGTGTATTACATAATTTTGTTGTGCAACCAAACAATCTTAACATGTTTTCCAAATCAAAATGGTGCTACACAAACTTGCAGATGGCTAGCACAAAGTTGCATTTATCCAGGATGAATTAGACATTAGTAACCACTGAAAATACTGACCTGAATGTGCAGTTGAGGTTGCACTGTCAAATGTGAAGCTCTTTTGTGTTTTATGGTTCAGTGTGCATTTTTTTTAGATGCATATGTTGCTTTTCCTTTGGAATTTCACAAAAATGTCTTTTCTTCTTTCTTTCTCAAGAGAAGGTCAAGAAATATGTGGACTATGGGCATATGAGCATTTATAAAGGACATTTTTTCTGGGGTAGGATGCTAATTAAACTTGGATTAAAAAGAACCTGAGTTAGAACTTGCCATCTGTTTGGTGAAAAATGTGAAACAGTAAAATTCCACAAATTGAGTTTAAAAAGTATTTTACAAGGCGCAGTGGGTGATAAACTGGTCTTCACTTCAGTCCCAATGAAAAGAGAATGGCCTACACTGCACACTTAGCCTCAGGTAGTCCTACAGACTCCTCCCAGACCTTATTTAAAAACATAATGGAAAGTGGGAGAAGTGGTTGTGAGTGTTTGTAAGCTGAGGTCATTGAGTCCAGATTCACCACTTCCTGGGGAGCTGTGCAAATTAAAGATGTTGTTTCATTCCTTGCACAGTTCTCCATCACCTTCAGGAAAGAGTGGGCTAGGTGTCCACATAACAGTGGATGAAGGAAAGGAGGGAATTTCAAAGGAGTTTAGGGTGTTGATTTCTTAGATACTCATGACTTTAAGGAGGTACTTAAATTTAAGTAACTTCATCTGTATCCTCCGTTTAAGAGTGTGCTAGTGACTGATGGCAGATAGCCTATCTGTCCTTGGTGTGCCAGCCTCAGGGAACCTGCTTCTGCTGCATAGGAAATTTCAGTCCTGGGCTCTGATTTTGAGTTTTAAATTTGGTGGCCAAGTTCTTGAAACTTTCTAAACTTTCTCCCTGTGTCAGGACTCCATCTCTTCTCTGTGTGTGTGTAGATGTTTGCTGAGCTCTTAATGAGTGTGTTTGTTTGTGAACCCCTGGTGCAGAACAAAGGCAGTCACAGAAAGTAAGGTTGCATCGAAGCAAAGTTTGTTGGGCTGTTCAGTGTCCACAGCATGTGTTGCCTGCCTTGGAAGTATCAGCTGGATAGGTGTCACAAAGTCAGAGTTTCCATATTCTTTGCTACAAGTGACTTGAACAGCTATATTGCAGAAGAGTGGTGGATTCTTTTTCCTATTTCCATTTTCTTTTGTCCCCTGTTCACTGAACTTTTATGGCCATGTAGATAGACTGCAGTGGGTTATCTCTCCAACCTATCCAAAGAGATTCAGCCTTCACAGCCAGACAAATACGGTTCCTCAAGTGCAACTGATGCAAGGAGAATGCTATTTGTGCTTTGTAACTTATTGAACAACTTCATATTGTTGACCACGGAGCAGCCCGATTAGAGTTAGTGTAAAGCATACAAATTCTTTAGAGAAGAGGAAACTCATGTGGAATCAGGATAAATATTCTTAATAGGCTCTTTTATTTGACCAAGCTGTAGTAATAACTTGTAATTGTTGTATGTGTATTTTCAGGCAAGTCAGTAATTTGCTTCGAAAAACACTTGGACTTGCATGTGGCCACTTACAATGAAAAGGTTTTGTTATGGATAATCTTCAGCACATATCTTTTGATCTCTCATTGAAGACTGAACTATGATGCCTGAAGTTGTTCTTGAAAGGGACACCCTTATTATGCTTTGCTAAAAGAAAGTGTTGTTTTAAAGTGGATTAAATTAAACTTGACAATGCTGTTATGAAGAGAGGAAGTAGGGAAAGACCAGGATCCCTGAAGTCATCACTGGAAAGCAGCACAGCTCTTCATCAATGCCCTGCTAATTTCACTATAATGAGACATGGGCAGAATCAAAAAGAAAATGGCATAAACTCCCATTTGGCCTCAGGGTCTTTAATTTCTCAAGTAAAAAAGGTTTGTGAATCTGCACAGATATAAAAGGGCAAAATACATCCTGCTAAGTGCCTTTCCGTGGTGTAATTTCACTAACTTCAGCAAAATTCTCTGTCATCTGAGAGGAATGCTCTAGGTACCAGTAACCACAAGCTTCTTATCTCTGTTTTTATTTGATGACAGTTTAAAGTATCCCAGATAAGAAGGTCAGAGGGAAATGAAAAACACCAATACTTAATGCTTAGGACACACAAAACTATTCCTAGCTGTTGGGAAATTTGAAAGGCAAGTTTCCTTGCTTGTGAGGAGCCTTTTGAATGTTTTGATCTTTAATGAAGGCTGCAGAATTCATGGCGTCCTGGCAAGTCCCACAGAGCACCCAGCTCTGTCACAAGGACTTGAAGCAACTGATTTGCTGTGTCTGGGTGATGGACAACTGAGAAGCAGTCTGCTTTGTATACGTGCTGTGGCCTTGTTCCTTGCACCTGCCCATGGAATCTGAAGGGGCAGAAGCAAGATGCTTGTGAGGTGGCGATGAGAGCCACAGAAACTTCACCTAGATTTGCCAGTATTTGTTTAAGAGGCATTCATTCGGGAATGAAAGAGTGAAGAGTTTGTAAGGATCATTACACACTTGTAGGAAAGAAACCCAGGCTTGGCACCTGCCCTGAACACCAGAATGAAGGTTTCTGGAAGTTAATACAGAATCATGCTTGTATATTCATGGTTGGGGTCGGATATGTTTAGATGCATATATGATATCCAAATTCTCATTTTGGACAGCAATGACCTGATACACTTGCCTGTACATCCACAAGAGACCTTATCTGAAGTGTCCTGAGATATCCCACCCAACCTCCAGCTTCTGCTCCAGGTCTGCCTTGTGGCTGATATCCCGGGAATATGAAAGGCTGGTGGGTGACCCGTGCTTTGGTATCAGGTTCAGCACTTGAACAGTAAGGTGGGATAGACTGTTTGCCCCCATCGAAGGCTGTTAGGGTGTTGACATGACTGCTCTTCCTTGGAAGTTTTGTCATGGAAGAACACCTCACTTCCCTGGGGTTTGTAGCTATGGAAGTTGCCTGGACGATAACTTTGTACCAGCGACACTGAATTCCTGGCTAGTTCCTGGGTAGTTCTGCCTCCTTTGTTATTTCCATCATCTGTGCTCTCTGGACGGCTGTGTGATGTTTTGGTAGTTCACAGCTTGAAGGCCATTGCCTTCGTGAACATGGTGGTCTGTTTGCTGCTTTTGAAGCTGAAATAGTCTCTTTATACCCATTTCTGAATGAAAAGCTTTTGTATGCCTCTTATCTCCGCACCTGGACTTTGGGTCAGGTGTTTTGTGCTCTCAAGATCTCTTTCAGGAACTGTAGCAGAGTGCTTTGTGGGTTTTTTTTCCCCTTCTCTTGGGACTTTTGCATGTTTAGAAATGTAAGGAAGTGCTATTCTCACTGTGTGGGAAAGAAACCTGAGGCTGGTGGCTTCTCAAGCACATCAGCTGCAGTTGTGGGGTTATTAGCTACAGTTAAAGACACTTTGGGGTTTTTTTATTAAAAACATCACAAATTATGAGAACTAATAAAAGAAATATTGTATGCTTGCATGTGACACTAAGAAGACTTGTGATCTCTATTATTAATGTTGTATTAAGAATACCCACAAGCAGATTGTAATAGAGTTTGTCTCAGTAGGAGCAATGTGAACAAGAGATGTCAAAGATCACAATTTCAGAACAGTAGTTATTTTTAATGAAAATTTTGACTTTATTTCTTGGTAGCCTTAAAAACAGATTAAGGTGGCTGGTTTAACTCGTACTGCTAACTCCAGAAATGCAGTGTGGTTAAACACAAAGCACCTTCAGAAAATAAAACTTTGTTGAAGTCTTATATGGGCCCTTGATGGGGAAACATCTTTATTACCACTTTATAGACACTTAAAATGTCAATGTCCTATAAGGTTAATTGCTCTTGCAACTTCAGTAATGACAGCTACTTGGCCTGCTTTGTGTTGAATTGAGCCATTGTATACTTATGTCTAGGGTTATATGCTTCTTGCATTTTAAATACTATTATGTAGGCTACAGAAATTAAAAATTTTTAGACAGGCTGATGTAACTTTTAAATAGTACTTGGCTTCTGTTTCTTTACTTTCAGGGCCATTAAAGAGAGAGGCCTAAATGTAAATTATGTTGTAATGTACTTGATGCCTAACTCAAAGATGTGTCTTGTCATCCTCAAGAGTTATCCCTGTCCTCACCTTTGTACCATTCTGCTCTTTTAGCGAGGCTGAAGAGAGTATTTACTGCTCTTAAGAACCTGGGTACAAGAAAAGAACCTGTAGGGAGTCCTAAACTGATTCATTTAGTATCTACTTTAAAACAATAATGCAAGTGCTATCATGCCTTCAGTAAGGGTGAATAGGAGGGGAAAAGAGATCGAAATGAAAAACTGTGAGGGGGTGTAATGCATTGCCATGGCACACTGGCATATCAAGATGCTTTGTAGGGGCACTTGCCTATATGCAGTGCTCCCAAGTGTGATAGAGATGGTGTTTGTGATTTCCCACGCAGCTACCCACCATATACACACAACAGCTTAGCTCAGAGCACAAAATGCAGTTTGTGGATGCATTAAAAAAATATGTGCTGAGAACGTAATTCCTCAGAAGAAAGTGTATTGATCGTTTGATTCAAATTGTTCCTTAATTGAAACACAAAACAGCTCCTCTCTAAACTTCTGACTACTTGAAATCAGTTCTGGCAGGGAATATGTAAACTGCATCTTCAAGGAATGGTGTGTCTACCTTTTTTCCCCACTAACAGGTGCTATTTGGATTAATATATAAGGATTGTTGTTACAGCAGCAAGATCTGATGAGGTTATCAGATTCTCCTGAATTAAGGAGAGCTTGACAACTACATAAATCAGATCTTATTGCTGCACATACAAATGCTCATTTGTTAGCCCAAGTGGTAGTTCATTTTTACGCAGCTGAGGAATTCCTCTCTTTCAAAATCTGGTAATAATTCAGCGGTGTATTTGGCCAGGTTTATATACATAAATTACTTAAGTGGCACCCAAAAATGTTTGTTTCTCACGTGGGGCTTTCCATCATCAGAGCTTTGTCTTCTTCGGCCTATGGCATGGGGCAGACTAATTTCTAGTAGAAACTTCCTTTGGTATTCACAATATGTGTGTGTCACCTATGATTTTGTTAAATTAGGCATATGTCTGAGAGGTAAAATTCTGAATTAATTAAACTAATAGCAGATCTGAAGCGTCTGGACCTTGAGTTTTTAGCTTTCATTTTATTCGAGTAAGGAATCAGTCTTAAAATCCCAGTTTTTATCCTTGGAGTTTGGGGGCTGTTCAGCACTAGACTTTTTTGGTAACCTTGTCTTTGTGATCCTAAACAAAGCAATTGTACTAGTGGCTGTGTTATGTAGTTAAGTACAAGCATCCAGTATGTCAGTAATACCTGGGATTAACAGTTTTCTTTGTTCACAGAGTTACCAGGCATAACATCATCTTCTATGTGTCAAAACCTTTTCCCTAGGGAATACCCTCCATGCTGTTCTTAGTCAACTTCCTCTTACTGCTGAGGGTCCCAACAAGACAAAAAATATTTTGCGTGCTTTTCTGGTTTCCCAGTGGAGAAGTCGGTTAATGCTAATGTTTCTTCTGGCCTTGAACTTTTGAAGAGGTCCATTTCCTTGTGGTTGCTTTTACAGGAACAAGTAAAAAGATCAGAGGAAAAACCACCATCACCCCATGGTAGCTGTACATCAGCACTCGGCACCTTATGTCAACTGCTGGAGTGTTTCACCACTTTAGCACTGGCTCTCAGTGTTTAGTAGGTAGGAGTCAGAAGAACCCTGGTGTTTTTGTTTCTAACAATTCACGATTTAGTACAGTCTAGAAGCCATATCATGATTCTTCCACAGTGGGACGTGAAGGCAGCTCCACATGTGGGAGCATGACCACACTGGGACTTACAGCCTGTACTGAGTGATGCTAATCCATGGAGAAGAGGCCCTCTTATCCACGCTATTTCTGGCGCATAAGAATTCAGTTTATTTTTAACGTGTTATAGAAAAACAATTAAGGACCACATCTTGTTGTTGCATTTTTCCTCAAAGTATTGAGCAGGGCAAAAGCACAGGAAATTTGGCTAATTCTTGAGGGTGGTAGAATCAGTGGAACCCCAGTCTGTGTTCACACTTGTTGGTGAAGGGGGCAGATGCCCGGGGGTGCAAAAATTACACTTGGAAGGATCTCTGAGAAATATTTGCTTCTTTAGATAGCCTTTTGGACAGGCCTGTATATATATGTGCATTTTTCTCTGTAGAAAAATGTTCTAGCTATTTTCATCCCTTTACAATTTCCCTTTGGTAGTATTTGCTTTGAAAGTTGCAATCTGGCCTTGCTTTGTTCACATATGCCCATTATTTCTAGCTTAAAAAGTCTGCAGTGAGTAAAAGCAGTTACAGGCTAGGATTCATCTGCCTACAACTGAGTTTTCTTTACAGTCAGTAGAGATCAAATCAGGACAGTCAATAGATCCTGGAGTGTAATTCCTGCTATCCTAAAGCAGCACTTAAATAGGTCAGATAAACAAGGCCTGAGAGGCTTATTTCTTTCCACTGATTTTAGAGGGATAGTAGGTGGATGTGTTTAAGCAAGCAGCCCTGTAGGCACTGAAGTTTGGTGATGTGCATCCCACCTGTTGTGTCAGTGGAGAGTGGCTCCCACTGCAGGGTACCTTCTCTTATGATGCTCCAGCTCTGCCCGTCAAAAAGGCCAGGCTCCTCTGCAAGCCCAGACATCAGAGTCCACTGACATGAACGTGGAGTCCCCACGTATTTTAGAATGCTCTTCTTGTACTAAAAGTGACATATGAAAATTAAAACTCCATAACCTATAGGATGGGAGTGGAGTTGTGCTGCATGTGCCTTTTGCAGTAAACCTACAGCAAGTTAGCACTGTTTGGAGCAGTGGTTGAATTATATGATCTTTGAAGGCCTTTTCCAGTCTAGTTTATTCTGTGATTCTTCTGCCAAAAAGTCTTTATACCGTGTGATTATTTAGTGCCAGATTTGAAACTGGTCTGTATTTAGACAGCTATTCAGATCATAAAACAACTCTCAGCCTTGGGTGTGGACCCTATCACATTTTATGACCTGCTGCTGAGGCCAGATGAGGAGCTCTGATTAGCTCTTCTCCCAGAGATGAGGCTGAATCTTTATAGATACCCAGAGTATTGCTTTGTAGCATTAAATTAATTTTTTCCTCTCCTCTACAAAGACTAGATATATAAATTAGAGTGTAAGAAGATGTTTTCGTCTTCTGCTAGGAACATATTATAAGACTTGGCATAAGTGTCCTGGAAGCCTGAGCTAAAGATGGTGAACATATGGGAAAGCCCAGGAGGAAGCATACAGTCTTGGGTTCTTAAACCTAGCTCTTGTATTGTCACACTAATTTAATGAAAGGACATTAAATGAGCTGAAGTTATTAAACCCTATAGGTTACTGAGTCCTATCGGGGATCACATTAAAATGTAATTAAACCAAGTCCAGATATGTTAATTTCTAGCTGGAGATTTATGCAACATAAGCTGAATCTTTTTCCAGTTCTGAACTTTATTGAAAATGGGCTTGTTTCTTTCTTAATATTAACTGAGCACCCATTGTTTAGGCCCATTTGACTCTAGTAAAACAGTAAGTATCAATATCAAAGTCATGGTTCAAATCAAATAGCTGGGAAGATAGAGGCTTGTTCACTGTTATTAAAATCTCACTCCCCCCAAACCGTGCAAAGTCTGCAAACAGATACCCCCTAAGGCTGTGTATTGTTCCAGGTGGTCCACTGCTGGTATAATGCTCTCCATTAGAGTGTGAGAGGGAACAATAGCCTAACCTAATTCCGCTTATTAGGAATATGGGATTATGCATATTAATATGGGATTGCTTCCATTTAAAATGCTCCAGTTACATCGTAACATGAACTAAATTATGTTAACACTTTAAGAACACTAAATATCCTATAAAAAAGGAAAAACCCAGACTGGCTTGACGTCATTGCTCGAAACAGAACAATACATTTCTGTGGGAAACACGATTTGAGTGTGTCCTCTGGAGCAAGGGATTTCTACCCCTTGTGACACCACCACTATTCATGCAGAATATGTGAAAATCAATTGAGAGAGCAGAGGGATAGCTGCCTGCTTGGTGACCTGTCCACGCACGTGCTGGGTTTGACTGACACAGGATGGTTGGGCACTGTGGCAGGGTGTGGCTGGGGACTGCAAAAAAGACATGGATTAAACCCCCCAGGGTCAGGAGAGAGACTCCAATCTAAGACTCCCACACCTCTAGGAAATTGCCCTGACTACTGGAGAAAATGGAATGGTACAAGGAATAGGAGAAACAGGAGAGTGAGGAATGTTTTTAGGGAAAAGAGAGATACTACTTCTAAAATATCCAGCCATTATATAAACAGGGTAGGCAACAGGTAGAGGAAGAAATCTACTTTCCTCTAGAAAGTATTCTTGTTTGAGGGTACTAGAGATGCTTGAAGTTTGTAGGCAAGTTGGAGTAAAAGTTGATTCAAGGGCTCAATCCAGGGAGAATCCAATTTGTATTTAGAGGCGTGAGGACATGAAATTTTCTGTTTAGTACTCTGTGGTATGGTAGGAGTGAATCTTCTTGGGGTGTGTAGTGGTTGACTAATTAAGTGAGTGACTGTCAAATTAGGGAAAAGGTCAATTTAGGATACTTTTACTGCTCTATCAGTGATTAGAAAAAAAATCTAGACAAGTGGGAAGCATTTGGTAATGTGTGACAGTAGCTTCGATATGCAGAACAGCCTGGAGAAACTGGCTCAGCAGCAGATCTGTATGTGGGAGTCAGCCAATGGCCCCACATTAATTAATGAGGTGAGAGAAGAAATGGAAGTGCTTGCTCTCCAAGTTCATTCTCTATGGAAGATTTATCTGGAAAAGCTTCTAAATAGATTTAATGGAAATCTACACGCTTCTGAAAAGAACTTACTTGTACAGTTCTGGGCTGTCCACGTCCCAAAAATAGAGCAGGGCAAGTGAGAACCAGTTTCCCCCTGTTAGTTATTTCAGGTTTTATGTATCTCTTTAACAAGTGAAAGGTCCAAGGGAATTGAGGGCATTATTTGAGCCAGTTATTCTCTTGTCCTTTCTTGAAGCTGCTCTCTGCAAGAGGATATACTGAGGAAGAACTGAGGAAAGAATGGTGATTAAAGAATCTGATTTACCCCCAGAATAGCAGTTCTGGTAGTTTTGTCTTGACAAGATATATGTGTTAGCACAAGCCAGTGTATGAATTTATTCCATATCAAAAATATTTTCTTAATGCTGCCAACATGACAAAGACTTAAAAAAAAATAGGGATTGGGAGATGAATGCTTACAGGAGACTAAGCAGCAGCATCATGAAAAATATACCCAGCTGAAGGGATGAAGTGAAAAGTGAATGTCCTGTGGATAAGGGGAACTATTTTGGATGAGGTCAAAAGTGAGGGGGGAACAGGTCATGAGTGCAAGATACAGAAGGTCAAGTTTGAAAGGCACATGGGTGGATTTTCTCTGCAGTGAGCTGAGGCAGCAGCTAGTTGTGATTTTGCTGTTAAGGCTGAGTTTTGAACTAGTTCTTGTTGCATATGAAAGACACAAGAGATCCTCCCCAAAATGCTGGCTGAGTGCAGATCTGGGTTCCAATGGAGTGCAGGAATAAATAGGCTCATGAACTAAAATGAGTGAAGAGTGGGTCACTATGGACAGTCAGTTCCCCATGACAGACAAAGGCTTTACCTCAAGTGATCCCAGCAATTCTGGGCACTCCCTGCGGGCTCTCATCGGCGTGGTTGGGTGACGCTGGCAAAACAGGTGCAAACTCACTTGTTTGTTAATGCGAGCTCGATGTTTTGCTATGCTCCTATTTGCCTTTAATCCCCCAGTTCATGAGTGGTTGCTGTGGCAGGGGAATGAGGAGCCCCTCCCGCAATCTCCTGGGCATGGGTGAGTTGGTTTGAGCGCTGCTGGGGCTGGTCCTCTCTGCCCCGCGTGCAGTTGTGGCTGGAGTTTGGCTAACTGCGGGTTGCTGCCCTGGGCTGTGGAAAGCATGGCCCTTGTGCAGACAGGTGTCATGAAATGCCCTTCTGGAGAGGAAAGGAGAGCGCTGTACAAGAAAACCTGGTTTTATAAGAGGAGTAAACTAGCAGCTAATGTTGGTGCTGAATGCCTATAAATGCCTTTAGGAGACTGCAACATCCAGAACAAAGCACTCGAAATGCAGAAAATGCAGAGGCAGTCAAATGTGAAGCAGACCCAAATAGTTAAAATCCTGGAAATAGACAGCTGGGAAATATCTGAAGCTTTGGTTTCAACTGGTAGCATAAGGAATTAAACAAAAATAAGAAAAAACCCCATTTCTCGTCTTGCATAAAATCCTTCACAAAAAACAACCCCTTCAGATCTCAGGTGTTTTTGAAAATTAGAGGGACTTTTAATACACTGCACTCTGAATGGTATCATTACACCTTTCAAAGAGGAAAAAACTGTATTGTGTGACTTAATAAAGCATTTCCATGCATCACATTTTACTTTAATTTCTTTTCAATTTAAACGTAAATTGGAATTTCCTTAACTATATGATTCTTTTTTGAGGGTTTATTACAATATTTCTATAATGTCTTTGCCTTTCACTATACGTCTGTAATTCCAAACTAATATAGGTTTTATCTGAAATAAAGAATGAAAGAGAGCTAAGGCTGGAGTTTGAATGCACTTGAAATTATGTGCAAATTTAAAGAAGTCTCCTCTTCGATAAAATTGATTGAATAGTGAAGGTAGCCCTATTTTTTCTGGCAATTGATACGGAAAACACTGGATAAACTGGAAATCTTGTTTGATCAGAGGCTGTTGCCTCTCCCTCTCACGCACAGTGCTGAGCTCAAGTGAGAGCTCAGGGGACTGGAACTGCTTTTATGGAGTAAACCAGTTACCTTTTATTAGAGCTTTTCTCAGCTTTGCAGAACTAAGCTTAGTGCCCTGCTGTTGTTGTAATTTCAAAACCTATCACTTAAGCACTTTTATAAATCTCTGCCAGGCCAGTTGTAATTAACACAGTGGGCCTAAATCACACAAGAAGTCTCAGGTCTTGAAGTATCTGGTATGTGAACATAAAAAAAAGAGGTAAATACAGTCTCTCACTTCATAAATTTTCAAGATACGTCATCTTCCACCTTTTAATAATTATTGCTCCTGAGATACTTGTGCCCTCAGTTTTTCAATTAGTTGTTTCTTTTAGGCTTCATAGCTAAGACCAGCAGTCCTTAGTGGTTGCCAGTACTTGTGTTGAGGTTTGAATTGGTCATCTTTTCTTTCCTCTTTCTTTGCCCAAACTAGCATAGATTAAGTGGTACACAGTGTATGGCACACAGATACTGTTTGGCTGAGAATTTCCAAGTAGGGGAAAGACCCTCATGAGGAGCATCTATCCTCTTCAACAAGAGCTGCCTCCAAAAGATGACAGTTTTGACAAAGGCCATGAAGTGGGAATTACCAAAGCAAAATGTGTGTTCGCTGAATAAAGGAGAAGTTTCCTTCTGGGACTGGGGGAAGGACAGAAATAAAATGAATCTTTCTTCTAAATCTTATGTACTGGGGAGAGGTGGAGAGAAACTCTTTGCATGCTTGGCTGAATGACGAAGTTAGCATGACGTAAGCTAGAGAATTAATTGTACAGACAATCACACCAGGTAGACCCTGAATTTTTTCATAAAGATGGCTTCTTTTGTTACAATAATGCCATTGATAAGACTCTCAATTCTCCCTTAGCTCTCCAGAGGTTTGCTGGATAGTTAGAACAAATTTTCCACAGATAAGGAGATCTAGGAGCTTAGTTTGAACTAAATTCTAGCTGATTTTTTTTACAGCCATACACTGGCACCTAGATGGTAAGTTATTGTGGTGGTTCAACTTTTTTCTTTACTACCTACTTTTCTATCAATGTATCGATCAGTCTGACAGTTTTTCATCCAGCATTATTTTTGTGAAAGTGTTTCTAAGAGTAGTCAGACCTTTGGAATCAGCATAAGCGGAAAAGAGAGTTTTCCTGTTGTCCTCTGGATACGGAAACGTGACAGGACCTACAAAAAGGCAATGTATAAATCAGGAGGAGAATGTGAATTTGCTGTAAAGGATCATTATAGGCTCCTTAGTTAGAACAACTTGATGTTTCCTCATGTTGGAGACCTTGGAAAGGTATTCAAAATGGAGTACTTGATTTGCATGACGTAAAAAGGGGATGACTTAGTGGAAACCATCCATGGCTTTTTAATATTTTCAGCTTTGCCAGGGGAGGAAAAAAATCCAGTAGCTGTTTCTAAATGATTTCTAGCGGTGACCGATGCAGTCCACAGTCTTTTACGCACACAAGGGATCTCTCAGCAGTAAAGAGTGCTAAGTTTACATGCTTTAATTTGAAATCCTGCTCAAATAGAGTTTAACTGAGACCTTAACTCTCTTGGCATTAGACATCATTATTAGGCAAAGCAAGTACAGTCTTTTATTAAACTAACTACTAGTGATGGATAAAGTAGGCAAGCTCCTGGGCATACCGGGAATTGTCTGCTTTTCCCACCTCTCCTCATCAGTCCTAGAAAAAAACCCAAAAAACCTGTTTCTATTCAAACTGAATCTTGCTTGTGTCCTCAGATCGCCAAAACTCCTCCTGGGAGAGGCTGGGGTCTGACTGGGAACGAGACCTCGCCGTGAAGTAACAGGCATAAGGGGAGGGAGCATCAGG
Organism: Oxyruncus cristatus; assembly: GCA_013399855.1. Classification (NCBI taxonomy): domain Eukaryota; kingdom Metazoa; phylum Chordata; class Aves; order Passeriformes; family Cotingidae; genus Oxyruncus; species Oxyruncus cristatus. The sequence goes on along the minus strand of VXAY01006917.1, from coordinate 720,121 downwards.
GAGAGATTACCAGAAAAGTGGGGTTTGCCTCCATACAGAACATTTCAAGGAGCAGACATGTGCTGGAGTGCCCTTTGGAAGTTGCCAGTAGCCTCTCCTCCTCATCGCTGGCAGTTATTGATGGACTTGAAGTAGGAGAGGCGGTTTTGAAGGATGAATTAAGGAATATGGTTGGAACTGATGAAACGTAAGATCTTACACGTTAAGATGTGGGCTTCTAATGCTAAGATGGCCTCCGTGTTCTGCCACAGACCTCTGGAAAATAAAAGGTTTGGGAAAACATGGAGAGTTCAGACCTAGGACTTGGGTTAGGCACTTGAGACAGAGAATACTTAAAAAAAAATCAGTCTCAATTGGGGTTTTGAACAACCAGAAGATCTGAGAGGCAGTTGAGATGCTTGACCCTCTCTCTCTCTTCTGCTCAGGTGGTCAAACAGGGCTGAAGTCTGCTTTGATTTTCCAGCTTTAGCAGGAATTTAACCACTGCAACAATTAGTCTGGCTTTCAAGAATAATTAATCACCTGCATTGTTGTGAGTTCATGTTTTCTACATTAAAATGGAAACACAACTTTTGAATTTCAACAAATGTATACATTAAATCTGCTAGAATGGTGGTCTGATATGTAGTATTTTGTATGAGACTCAGGAAAAGGACATTAAGTCTCTCAAAAGCCAAATTTATATCCTCTCTACCTCTGACTCATACTTGCCAGCATCACCTCCTAATGAAGTTTTGTAGGGCCTTCTGCAATGTGTGGTATGTAGTGCTCGTCCCTGTAACTAGGCCTGGGTCTGAGCAGACAGTGATTTATATCAGGTTTCAAAACATGTGTAACCCATTTCTGTGAAATATTTATATTCCCAAGAAGAACTTTATCATGGGAGTATTTCCCAGCAGGTGAGGTACATACCTATGCAGCCTTCATTTTTCATACTTTGATGTAACTGGGTCTATTCAGGAAATGAGTAATTGCTCCCCCATCATGATTTTTGCTTTCTCTTAGAATTACAAGTTTAGCTGCTGCCTGTGACATTTTAACCTGAATCTGTTAAAACAAGAACAAGGTGCTGCCTTGGACTATAGGTGAAGTCCAATCTTGACTTAGATCCTTTTGCATGATTCCTGAAATGATATGTGATATTTCCAACACCAGAGCTGCTTAACTTCAAAGAATAGTAGGCGATGGCTTCATCCAAGTCAGCAAAAAGTCCTCTAAGCTATGACCAGTTCAGACCCCATGGCCACAGTAATGCTATGCTGTTGTGGCAAACCATCCCTAGGGATGAATCAGAATTGGCAAGTCCTGCTGCAAGGGATGTTCAGTCACTGTCCCATTTCTATCAGCTTTCTGGGTCTGGTGTTTACAAGGGCAATGCTCACCAGGCCCAAACGCTTCCAGGTTGCTGTACTGCCTACGTTTTCTCTTTGGATTGGAGGGCAAAGGAAAGCATTCTCAGTGCCTTCCACCCACTAAGTGTTGTCATCTGTAGCCCTGTTTGTCTGATGGTTTGAGAAGGCCCTGAGACTAGAGAGGAAGCTCAGACTGTACTGCCTGTGAATGATCTGAACCACGTCCAGTGGTCATTTAACTTTTCCCCGTTGCTTTTAAAAACAAAAACCAAAAAGCAGAGCAGTGGAAAAATATGTAGGTTTTGTAGTTTTAACAGTAATTGTAACATTTTCCTGTAAAAATATTTCTAGTCATGTCCATAACAGCAACTGTGAATCTTTACCTTCTCAGATTTAGACTCCAAACTGTATGCTTTCATCTAAGATGTGTATTGATTTTTTGGGGGAAGTCTATTTTGATGATCAAGTGTTCATTTTCTATCACTTTCTTTTTCTTTGGAATGTTTTCTGACAACCACGATCATTCACATAGTCACGAAAAAGAAAAATAAAGAAGAAAAACTGAGACATAGCCAAGATCTGAGAAATCCATCTAGTACTGATATTGCATTGCAATATGAATCACAATTTTCACTACTCACAAAAATATTGTAGTTTAGTTTTGGTTTCCTAAGCTTACCTGTGTTACTTAAGAAATTCTGAAACACTAGGCTGAACTCGGCAGAGATGAATCTACTACGTGGGTTTTTTTTTTTTAAATGCAAAGCCCATCCTACTTTGCAGCATAATATACAATTTTTCATCTTTGAAGTGTTTTCAGACCATTTACTTTTCGTCCCAGAAAAAGAGTCCATTATGGGAGTCAAAACTGAGAAAGGGAGGGTGAGAGACTTGCTTCAGGCTACAGAGGGAGCTGGTATCAGGGCTAAAATCTGCTTGCTGTCATTCCTGGCAAAGGTTTTGAAGACCTGTACTGTACATTTGATTCCCACTTGCCTCAGTGTTACAGGCTCCCAGGAAAAGCCAACATCTACTTTTTTAACTGAGCAACGTCTATATTTTGTTGCTTCACCTCCACTGCGGCAGCACTAATGCAAGTTCCAGCAGTGCAGTGCAAGAGAATATGAGGGGTTTTTCAGGCGACTGCTTAGTGTTTTTCATAATGACATCCCCACACAAATGATAATTCAACAATTCCGTGTTTGAGTTATCTGGCGGCGACAAAAATTTTCAGAATCCATGGTGTGGGGATAATTAGGACTCTTGCTAATAATTCTGTGCACTTTTTATTTTTTCCCTTCTCAATGAAATGAGATTCACATGGATTAATTACTACCTGCTATAAATAGACGCTACGAATGGCAATCTACATCGCAGAGGCAGAGGGTAGCTGTCGTTTAATATATCACAGCTTTCCACGCACCTGTTTGCCCGATGCTGTTGCCATGGGAACTGCACTTTATAAGAGAAGCTCTGCATAATTAGCATGGATTGAGGTCTATATCAATCAGAATAATTTGGAGGAGCAAGAAGAGCCTGAAGGAGAAGGCAAAGCTACTTGTCTCTGTAGGGAAGGTATCAGACCTCCGCTGTGTGGTAAATAGTCAGGCAGTTACTGGAAGAATTCAGCAGAATTAGCAAATTTAAGGGAACCAAATTAAACAAAAGACAGAAAACTTAGTCCCCATGGTTTTCATTGTGAAACACTATTAAAATGGGCTTTGAAAAATTAACAAAGACAAAATATGTGTATATATATATATATTTGTGTAATTAACTTGGAGGTTTTGTCACAAGCTAAGAAGTTTCATAGGCTGCACTAATGCCATCAGTCTGGAAATCTGGCAGTGATGCACAGCACTACTGGTAATGCACAGCTTTCACTTCGGGACCTCCTTCTGACCACGTAGATAACAAAAACTAATTCTCTGAAATAGGTGAGAGAAGGATAATAACTTACGGATTCTCACATGTTGGTTTCATAATAAGCCCTTGTGTCTAGAGTTCATTGCTTTTTGCCTAAAGCTTCAAGACACACGGCAAACCTACAAATGCAGTTATCCAGTCAGTGCGTCATCCTAATCACAACACAGCAGATTAAGGATAGAACAGCAGCTTTAATTTTTCTTCCTTCTTGTCAGCTGGTGTCACAAATATCACTTTAAAGAAACAGGTTTAAAGGTTTTGCAAAACGCCTGAAATGAAAAACTTGTTGTTAAAAATAAAGTTGAAAGAGCTCTGTATGTGTATGTGTGTGTCCATGCACGAGTAAGTGACTGAGTGAATATTCTGCTAATATTGTCTTGGCTGTGAGTCTCAGCTGGATGTGATACAGTTATTAATGAAGTAATTGCAGTATAGGAGATTTCTTTGACTGTAGCTTTGAATTCTTTAGGGGTCCACTTTGAATGCAAGTGTCAGCGTAACCTTGTATTTCTGCGTTGTTAATAAACATTGATAACATGAGCCATTGAAACAGCTCAAGAGGAAGAGGTAAGGAAAGCTGGAAAATATCTCTTTTCTTTGGTGTTTTGCAAGGTCAAGGAACAGTTTCTAACACAATGGATAGCAAAGGTCATCCAACCAAAGGGCTTCCGGTAAAACAGTAATGTAGTGTGTGAATTGTATTGGCTTTGAAGGTGCAGTCACTGAAATCAGTCCAGGTTTGAAGAATTTGTAGACCTTATGCAATAGACAAGTTATAGGTCTTGAATGATACTGCAATGGCCTATGCTACTTTATTTGAGTTATGTAAGAAGATTGTGATAATCGTCTCTATTGGGCAGATTGAGAGGAGGGGGAAAAAAGGAATTAAAATCCCAAATTGCTTTAGTTCATTTCCATGGTATTTTAGTCCATGTTCTGAAATCCTCCCTTATCCCCAGGGTTTTATTCATTTAGAAGCTTGTTGCAGTGTGGAGTGCTGCTCTAGATTATGAACTGGAGAAAACTCCTTTGCTGCATGTAGGTAACAAATCTGGATGAGAAGGTGAGTTCTTCACCTCTGCTGATCCCTTGTACTGGATGGGCAACCCTGGCTGTAGGTACAGACTGAGAAAGGAGATGCTAGAAAGCAGTCCCACAAAAAGGGGCCTGGGGGTCCTTCTCAGTCAGCAGTGCCCTGGCAGCCAGGAGGGCCAGCTGTGTCCTGGGGTGCGCCAGGCAAAGCATCGCCAGCCAGCCGGGCAAGGGAGGGGATTGTCCTGCCGTGCTCTGCACTGGTGCGGCCTCACCTTGAATATTGTGTGCAGTTTTGGGAGCCACAATAGAAGAAAGATTTTAAGCTGTGTCCAAAGGAGGGCAATGAAGATGGTGAAGGGCCTTGAAGGAAGGTGTATGAGGAGTGGCTGAGGGCACTTGGTCTATTCAGCCTGAAGGAGACTGAGGGGAGACCTCATTGCAGTCTACAACTCCCTTGTAAGGGTAAGGGGAGGGGTAGACACTGATTTCTTCTCTGTGGTGACCAGTGACAGGACATGAGGGAATGGCCTGAAGTTGTGTCAGGGGAGGTTTAGGTTGGATATTAGAAAGAAGTTCTTCCCCCAGCGGGTGGTTGGGCACTGGAACAGGCTCCCCAGGGCAGTGGTCACAGCACGAAGCCTGACAGAGTTCAAGAAGCGTTTGGATGATACATTCAGGCAAATGGCTTGAGCCTTGGGTATGGTCCTGTGCAGGGCCAGGAGTTGGACTTGATGGTCCTTGTGGGTCCCCTCCAACTTGGCACATTCTGTGATTCTGTGAGAGACTTTCTTTCACCTGTGCTGAGTCTGCTCTCAGGTGGAGGGATATTTCATGGGCACAAGCATAGATTTGAATGCAGCTACCACAGAATGTTGAAAAATGCTTCTTATAACTGCTTCTGTGAAAGGAAAGGGCAGAGACTTGAGTCCTGGGCCTCTTGATGAAGGGATTGTTTTTACCAGTTTCAGAGCTGTGCTACATCTGCCATTCTTCTTCCTCCTGCTGAAGCTCCTTCCTGCACGGTACTGCAGCTCCGACAGTCAAACCAGTGCATTCCCTTCCCCAAAAAGGAGTGCTCATTTTTGAAAAACACTTTTTGAAGCCCTTCATCCTGAAGAGAGACCCCAGAAAGAAGAGCCATGGGTGCAGCCTTAGCTGCTCTTTCCCCAGCCTGGGTTTGCATCAGGCGAGAACCGGGTGCCACCACTAGTGTCTTAGGCAAGTTTGGAAGAACATGTTAAGGAATGTGACAGCTTTCACTTAAACTCTTTAGGCACTTTCCTTTTTAACAGCTTCCAGAGAAAGGTTGCAATTGAGTGAAATCTCTTGGGTTGTAACTTTGAAAGGAAGCACCTACATTCAGCAGAAAAATCCTGCTTTTTAGGAGCAAATCTAGCTTTAAGTCACTACTTCAAGTTAAGCATTATAGCTCTGAGAGTAATGATCCAACCTAAGTGCTTCCATAAATTCAATTCATTAAAATAATATTTCCTCTGGCCCCAAAAGTGCCAGATCTCATAAACTACCCATTTGAAATGGTTAGATAAGTTTGGGGGTTTTATTGTTTTTCAAGAGAAAAATGTTGCCTCGAGACTAGGAATGTGTTTGGTACAATTTAGTCAATTTTAGAGGGGTTCTCATTGGAGTTATTCCTCGTTTTACTTGGTGTAAAGGAGAGGAGAACTGGCTCCTTATCTTTAGTGCTGCAAATCCATTTATGTCTGTGCAGTAATAATTTAGAGAGAAAGGGAAAAATTTAGACAGAAAAGCTTAAATAATGTGGGAACAAGTTTGGAAGGTAATCTTTGTACCTCATTAAGATTGAAGGATAGCACAGATGAGCAGATATAAAAATTTCTTAGCCTATGACAAATTATTCTGTGATCTAGTAAAACAGTAAGCTAGATTTTCCTGTGTCTCTACTTCCGTCTTTTGCCTTTTTTTTTTTTAATCAAAAGCTGTAAGTTTTTTCCTGTCTGTTAAAAAGAGTGAAAAATGTATAAAAATCCTCCTATTTACGTATGCACCGTATACATATCTGACAGAAGAGGATGAATAAAAAATGTCCTGGTAAAATCCTTGAACAACTGGATGGAAACATTATTTTTAAGCAGATGTTTTTAATGTGTAATATTTATATGTTAAATCTTAAATATCTTAGATATGTTTAATGTTTAGAAAGGGGCTGTATAGTGACAGCAGTAGGTTTGAACTATTTAATAAGGAAAAAGCCCATAGATTCCCTGGCTGCAGCAACATTGCTGGCACTTTAAAGGTAATTGTTGAGATATCATCTCCCATGGAGATGAAATAAGAGTTTGCTCCCCAACCACCACCTTGCCTCCATACCTCAGTTTGGTGGTATTGGAAAGGAACTGCTATAATGACAAAAATACAGAATAAAAGCACTGATTCATTTCCTATTGCCTTCAAAAGCCTCATTGAATAAGGCAGACTTCAATCGCTATCAGTACTAGTCCTTTTGAGGTGAAATGAAAGCCTTGTTATGTGCATTTTCACTTTGCTAAGCAAGCCAATATACTTGCCATAAAAATATGATTATACTCTAGGCTTAATTTCAATGTGTCTTGCTGAAAATAAAGAGACTATAAGAAAACTGTTCTACCTTTGAAGTTAGAGCTCATCAGTGGAAGGTGCTAAAACCTTCCAAGTTAGGAAAATGGGACCAAAGTTGTTCCAATATATCTTCTACTCTCTGATAACAGCACCAAGTGGTTGGTACTTTATGTAATTCAGAAAACTTTGGTAAATTCATAAAACGTCATTCCCTCACTGAACAGTGACCAATGTTTAATAAACACCAAGTGATGAGGCAGGTACAGTTACAGGAAAGATCTTCAAAGTATTAAGGATTAGCATCATGTATTTGTAGTTCTGGTTTTGCTCAGAAACTGCTTGGTCCAGTTGAATCCAACAGAATAAGTTTCTTTTGGAAGCACGGTTTATTTTATTGTTGCTGTTGATTTTTGTTTGAATTTCCACACCTGAGATCTGCTTAAGTCTGAGGAGAACCCTGGAGAACAGCTGCTGTCAGTGTGCTTTCATTTGCCTTGCTCCTCCTCCTTTTCTTACCTAAACTATCTCCAGTTTTTCTGCTCTCGTGGCTTGTTTGAACTACTCATTCAGGGCTAGAGCTGGAATGGGAATGGAGAAGCTTTGAGACAGAAGAAATTGGTCTGTAACCTTCCTCCCTTGGCAAAATGTGTGGCATTAGCTCTAAGTCTTCATTGCCTCTATTTCAGTATGCTGGGTTGCTACGCTGACTTTTCAGTGTAAACCTGGCACAACATGCTTTTAGAAAGCAGTGTGTAACTCAGATATATCTTAGGTAGCCACACAAGGCATAATTTGGAGTTCCCCCACATTGTGGGGGAACAAGATAGTGAGAAAAGAGGCACATCTCAAAACAAAAGTACTGCTAACCAGACTCAGTGAGCACATTTACTTCTGCTGGCATGTGGCATTTGGAGGTGCTTTGGAGAGCAAAGGGATGCAAAATTTTCTGGAGTGAGACTCGGCTTGAAATGTCACATGTCCTCACAGGGCTCCATTAAGCCATTTAGAGATGCTTGTGTTGGGCTTGTGTCTGAACACAGTACTTGATAGGTAGTAATGCAGTAAAAGCAAAAGACATAACGATGGTGCAAGAAAAATGTAGCGTCCTATACCTTCCTCTGAAACTCAGTGAATCTTTAGAGGTCTGTAGACAGCAGGGGCTGCTTATCTTGCTGAACTTATGTCTCCTGCCACTGACACAGCAGTAGCTTGCTTTATAGTTAATGTGGCAGATTCTCCCTTTCTATCCCCATTTGGCTACCCATGGAAGTTATTTACAACCTCAGCAGAAAGATCAAACAACACTGTGATAACTGGCCCCTACCGACACTGTCAGGTTTCCAGGTCTGTAAGACAAATGTTGCTTCTGGCTTGCAACACCCTGTGTGCTGTGCATTTTGATGCAGATTTTTATTACGTGGCAGGTGGCTTGGGAGTCATGGATGGAAAAAAGGGCCGAGATCAATAACGGAGAATGATCAAGTCATGTCAGAGAGGGGTCAGCAGGCAGCAGTTGTGGAAGTTGCCCCTTGACATGACTCTCAGGGCGGTGGGGAGTATGGGGGAGTGCCTGGATTCCTGAAAGGCCCTATGCTGTGCTAAGAGTGCCTAATTATAGCTGTCACTGTGGCCAGCTAAAATAACAAAGGGCTCTGAGCAGGGATGGTGAATAACTGCATTTTGTTCTGACTGTTGGTGTTGCTGCCCTCTCTCTGTCTTGCACTGGGCCTGTGCTGGCACAGGTTCCCTGAAGTGCAGGCTCTGTTAGTGCTGTAACGTTGGGAGAGGCCCTGAGAGATGCTCTAGTCCCATGTAACCATTTTATTCCTGAGATGATCTAATCCTCCCTGGTCTTCAAAACCTCCACTGTCAACTTCCTTCAGCGCACTCACTTCTCTCTATCAACTGATGCTGCCATTGTTTTATCTACAGACGTTTCAACATGGGGTTAACTTTCCCAGCTCGAAAAGACAGGTGACTAATACTTCTGGCAAAGGCAATAGGCTGCTGTTGTGCTTTAATCCTGCTTTGCTTCTTCCAGGATCAGAGAAGTTCTGCTTTCTGCAGTAAGACCTGCAGATATTGTTTGATTTCAATAATTTACTAAAACCCTCACAGTTTTTGCTGTGGTTGCACTAACAGGGAAAGGGTATGCCAGGGAAGGGCCTCGTCAAAGTTTCAGGTAGAACTCAGAAGTCGATATGAGCTACCTCTTAATTTTGTCTTAGTTTGTGTCTCCTTAGAATTAGATGAGAAGCAGATTCTGCAGTTTTCTTCCAGCACAATCCAGGAAGATGCCTGTAAGCAATTTCTGCATTATAGTCTCTATTTATATCTGTAATTAAAGAAATAAGTATCACAGTTATCCTTCTAATTTCATAATTACCTCTTTGAAATAATAGTCCTGTTCCAGGTGTTTTCTAAAATAAAACAGCTAGGGAAATTAATTTCAATTAGAGAGGAAAAAATATAAACTGAAATGGAGTTTTATTTAAAAAAAATCGACCTAAAATCACAAAAAAACTCCAAATGAAAAACCAACATGCTCTTCTTGGAGGGTACTTCATGTAGGTAATTAAATGTGTGCAGTGTGAACGAACCACTGGCAGCAGTGCCCTTTATCAAATAACATTTAGAACACATTAATCTGCTGAATTCTGAGGCTTCCCAGCAGCTTAAAACACATCTGGAGGCAAAAAACCAGTGAATTCTTAATGGGAATGAATGGTCTTTTGCTATGTAGTACAGATGCTCTAGGCTTTCTCACTTGGAAGATTTAGTAATGTTCAGAAACCTGAGTTGTATACATGTAAATTCATAAGCAATCACAACTTTATGGTGTGTGCATGTTGGTGTTCAGAAGAAAGATAAGTTTTTCATCCAACAGAAAATGAGAGAATCCATGAAGGGAACACTCTTATCTCAACCACTGCTTTCTTTTCTCTCTCCCTAATACTTCTTCCAGCACCTTTTGTACTGTCTGTGACCACTGCAAATCCTATTTTCCTTCTGAGGCAGGGTTGCAGGAAGAAACTGTTTGATGTGGGTATGTGGAGAAGGAGCTCTCGGAGAGCTGCCAAGCCTGGCAGGTTTTGGGAGAAAGTCATGCTTGTTAAGCTCAAAGTCAAAAGTTGAATTCTGCAGCAGTGCCTCTCCTCCAGCTTTAGGCAACCCTCAAAATGATCACTGGAACACAGCTCATGAGAAAAACTGTGTCCTGAAAGCAAATTATTAAGGCCACAACTCTCTTCTCAGAGTGTGTCTGTTGCTGTTACTCCTGCGAGGTTGCTGCCGCTGACGGGAGTTATCACAACAGGGTGTGGTAGCACCCACCATCACTCAGGCCCCGCTGGGCTATTTAAGTTTTCAAAGTATCAATGGTGTTTCTCCTTCCCGAGGCTGTAATTCATTCGCACAGCCTTGTTGGGATGCAGCAAGTCCTGGATGAGTGGGATTAACCAAATGTGCTGTTCAGGTGAAGGGCTCGAAGTTTGCAACTTTGAATTTGTGTGTAACTGCTGAAGCTGACCTGGCCGTCTCTTAAGAAAACCTTCCCTGGAAGGATCCTAAAGTCTTGTCTAGGGTAAGAATTGAAATTTTTCTTAACCAGCACAGGGAAATGGTACAGCAGAGGATGAAAATGAACAGGGGAGTTCACTTTACTTTAGAGATAAAATACGGTCTTGGGGATACTCAGTGTCTGCAAGTGTCAGAGCTGCATGTTACACTAGTCACGTGCAAATTTCATTTCAGGGTGAGATTTGGCACGTGTCACCTCATCCCACCAACCAAACCACCTGAACAAAATGATTGTTTGCAACTGAAGCAGTTCCATTGAATTAAATGTCAGTTACTTTACAAATAACATGAGACTACAGACTCAGTGAGGAGGTCCTGAGTGGGTATTGGGAAGGGATGGAATGAAAAATGACCAGAATTCATTTACGAAAAAAGCACGTTTCAAATTGTGAGTGGGACTACAGATTAGAAGAATAGAAACTAGGCATTCAAAATCTCTTTGAAATTAATGTTTCAGAAAGCATTTGCCTTCTAGGGAAAATATTCTTTGAACATTGCAAAACATACATGAATTTGCTTCCGCCGATTTTTCCAAAATTGTCCTTATCCTTTGTGTTGATAACTAAGGCTATTGCTGTTTAAGGACTTGAACCCATACAGCCTGTCTTTTTTTTCTCTCCTTGATCCAGAAGTGAAGTCATAATACTGCTTTTTTGTAATATTACGATCATTTCCATGGCAACAGACTAATGTCCAAAGTATGGGATCATGCCTTTAGTGTGGGATCAAGCAAGAGGGGATAAAGTTCTTATTAAAATACTCTTTGTCAATAAGATGAAACGGAACTAATAAAAAAAAAATCCATTAATTTTATTGTTTATTTCCTTTTCTAACTGAGCATAAGTGCAAATGAAAGTACTTCTTTTAAGGAGTTGGTTGTTTTTTCTTGTTTATGTTGATCAATAAAATGTTAGTTTGAAAAGAAACATGGGCTAAAGAACAGCAGCTGCTATATATTAAAAAATTCTGACGGTAATTTTTTTTTGAAACAGAGGAGAGCTTTCTAATAACAACAGACCTCTGTAGAGGAATGGCCATGAAATGTTGCTTTGCAGACCTTGTCCGGGAAAAACTGCATCTATGATTTGTTTGTAGGCCCCTAAGGAACTCCTGATCCACACCCAGCAGAGACTTTTCTCCATTACGCTCCCTTAGTCATAATAGTTCTCCCTTAAGACCTTTCAACATCCATAGCAATTGTTCTACCTTCAGACCCCACACCAGGAAGAAAGAAACCACGTCCCCAGAGAGCTCTTCTGAGAATACTTGCATGTGCACAGCAGAGAAGACCACCTCCTGCCTGCTTTGGAGTACCCTGAACACAACAGATATTTTGGAGGGCATCATGAAGGCAAGGCAATGTCAAAAGAAGCCCATTTGCTATTGGCAATCCAGATGCATTAAACTAACTCATGAAATAAAAAGTTTGTCAGGGTTACCTTTGTTTTGTGCATTCTCCTTCTCTAAAACTGAGGCTATCTTGGACTGTGTGAACACCTTCTAGATATTTCCAAATAGGATCAAGAAAGGTGAAGAATACCCTGGTTTAGTACTATAATACTGCAAAAGATGCCCTTGATGCAGTAAGAGGTTGGCTGACACGTCTTTTGTCACACAGTGAGTGGTTTGTGAAGAGAGGACAGAAGTCAACCCATATTACTCTGAACAGTCTTTCTGACCTTTGCCATCAGACTAAGATGTCAAATTCTCTGCTCTCATCCCATGGGCCTGTTTCTCCTCTGGCTTGCACTGAGACAGGTCAGAAGAGCCCCCCCAGGCCAAAATGTTGGTGTAAATGAGAAGGGAATCAAGCAGTGGGTGAAGATAGTCGTGGGCTTCAGAATCTGTTCTCCCTTCAGTGCATGCTGTGATTTATGCACAGAACTCCTATTAGCAACAGTGGGAGAAGAGACACTTACATTGCTAAAGAGGATTTTTTTTTTCTCAGCTGCCTGAAGCTACTCAGCATAAGCCTGTTGTGAAAGTGATGGGAGATTTAAGGGAAGGAATGCCAAAGAGAAATAAGAAAACCAAAACTAATCCTGAACTAAGCAACTGTAAGAATCGTGGGGGCTTTGCTGTTTTGTTTTTTTTTTTCTTTTTTTCTTGAAACACGTAGGATTTTTAACAACTAAATAATTGTTCTTAATAGTACTGAATTTTTCAAGTGGCTCTGTGGGTGGGGATTTGCACAATTAGTGATAAGTGTGAAGGTAAAAGTACAAGCAAAGTTGAAATTTGAAAAGCTGGAATCACTTTTCTGTTAATTTCCTTCATTGCAATTTGCCTTATAATAGCAGACTTCTATAGAAATCCAGCTGTTGCCCTTGCTGTTTTGTAAACCAGGGTTTGCTTGTTTTTCCTTTTAATAGAAATGTAACTTTTGATCTTATTGCCAGCTTCAGAACTGTTATAATTAAGACAAGTTTTTTCTCTCTTCTGCCTTCTCTGCAGCATCTTCTGATTTTCTAGCCTCTAACAAAGGGCTTATTCTCTTGCCTTGAGGTGTAGGCATAAGGGCAAGCTACTTCTTGACATTACAGGGTAGAATCTACCAGGTCTGCTATTATCCAAGTTCAGGTGTTGCAGCAAACTGGCAAGAGTTAATCTTTATTAAGCAAAAGCATGTAGGACCCACACAGACTCTATAGTTGCACTGTATTCTCATGCTTACCATTTCCTTTATTGATTTGCCTGTCTAAATGAGTACTTCTAAACTCTGTGGGTGTTTTCCAATTAGATAAAAGGCAATTCATGTCACCCTGCTGCAGCTCTAACAGCCGTAACCAAGAGAGTGCACCGAGGACTTCTCAGCAGAACAATCTAGTTTAATCAAGGCGGCCCCCCTCCGCGCTGCCTCATCTGCAGGACATCTCTCTTCACATGCAATGCATCCTTTATTTAGGGCAGCTTTGGAGGAATGGGCTGCAGCTCCACTAACTGCTGTGGCTGTGCTTTATGGACCAGCTATATGGTTAGTGGAGAAGATGCATGAGCTTCTCTCTCTCTCGGGCTGTTTTGGGAAAGAGTGGCTGTCGAGGCATTGCCCTTTCCAAATGGGAATAAAAACATCTCAGAAGATTGTCGCTGCTGCTTATGTGAATGGTGCTGTTGCTGTGAGAGCTGAATCTGATAAACCTTCTAATGGTCAGAATCAAGCAGACCTTTGCTGAGTGTTGTGCATTTGCAGGAGAATCATAGACTCTGTCTTTTGTGGGAGATGCATGTTTTATTGCGTGCTCAGAGAGCTCTTCCTGAGACCATGTGCCCCTGACGGACAAACTCTGGGCATGGCTGAGGAAACCACAAAGGGAACTGAGGGTTTCACTCTGAAACCCTGTTTACCTTGACATTCTGCATCCTATCCTGGTTTTGACTCTTTGAATTTCTCCTTGCTGCTGCCTTTTGCACTCTGCCACACACTCTTCCAGCAGACCACCCAGCTGAAACACTTTAGGCAGATGCTTCCCTTCTTATATTGAGCAGGGTTCCTGTACATCTTGCTTTGCTATCCAGCACTGTGTCCTCACACTCTTTTTGGTTTCTCTAGTGGCACATCCCTTGGGACCTCCACAGAAGCCTTGCAGCTCTGAGTCTGCTTGTTGTCTTTATGTAGGATCACTGGAATCAATCTCTAATGGGTAAAGTAAGCAAACAGCTGCTCCCAATGCATCGGCTCTGTGAGAGATGGTGAAGGCTTTTTTGGCCCCATGTGTTTGTTATTAAGAGAGAAAGAAATGTGCTGGGGCACACAGAATTTAATCTGCATTGCTTTCTACCTGGGGATCTCTTAGAAGATACCATGGCTTCATACAGACTCAAAGTCACTGGCTGGCTTTGAGCTAAGGGTTTCTCTTGGTGTACTGCATGGTCTCATTCACTGTCTGATGTATAAGGTATATTCATGGTGTCCTGCAGCATTGAAGGAGTTTTTGGATTAAATGGTAGAGTACAGAAGTGTCAGGGTGAGATCTGCCTAGATACTGTGCATAACTGAAGGCCTCACCCGGAACCTTTCTGGTATCAGATTTTTTTTTCCTGAAGGGAGAGGTCTATCTAAGTGCTCCTTGAGCAGCAGTGCTGCTGTAGATCCCAGACTGTGGTTGAGTCTTGTGGAGCATCAGGTGGCCGAGGAATCTTTTTCAGTTTCAGTTCCTGGATTGTAACCAAAGTTGCAATGAAGAGTATTTTTTTTTTACCTTCAATATATTTTATTCTTACCATAGTTAATGTTGTATTATTTTATTTTTCAGTAAGAGGAGAGAAAGGAATATGCTGTTAACATGCGATACAAAAGACAAAAATAGTTTTTGTTTCTGTAGAGTTTTGTTTGATTGCTTTAGAGAAAGGGCAGGAGAGACAGTGAATGACATTTGGCTATGGTTCTCTATTACTTTATGTAAGGCCCTCGTAATACTGCTTGTGTATTGCCTGTGCAGAGCAGCCAGAGGAAATATACCATGATTCCAGAAATTCTAGGTGTGATTTTGAGCAGGTTCTTCTAATTTTTTTCCTGGGCTTGAAGCAAAATATCTGGTTCTTCTTGATTCAGAAACTACTAGTGTTTTGCTGTGGCAACATGAAGTAAAAGAAGTATCTGAAGGGATGCTGTGAAGGGTGCTGGACTACTCTGCCTGTAAGAGATGACTGGGACTCTCTGGGCTTTGGAGCTCATCTGGTGCTTTCTACCTTGGGGCAACGTGCCCAGAGCCTAGAAACTTGCCAGTGTGCTACCAAAACCAGTTGTTGGACTCCACTGTATTCAGGAGAGGCAGCTGCCTCACCTTCATGGTGTAAAGAAATGAGTCCCTGCTAAAGGTAACAGACTTGCTTTGGGTAACACAGCTCTTTGTTCACTGTGAGCAGAAAGTGCTCCCAGCAGCGTTCTCTTCCCACTGACACCGGTGTCAGCCAGGCTGAATGCTGCATCAGCTCCTCAGCCTGCTCCCCTGCAGCCCCTTTTCAAAGTACATTACCTGGCAACTTTTAAAAGTCTAATTACTGCTGCCCTTGTTCACAAGATACTTGAATCCTTCCAACGTGTACGATGCCCCTTAGGCGGGATGTTTCCAGGCCACAGCCTTCAACCCTCAGAAGTACTGTGTTTTTTGGTGAAAATGGTGTTGAGATGTGGCTGGTAAACCTGCCTTGTCAGGAGCATTAAAGTACAGTCCCAGTGAGAAAATACACAATGATTTGTAACTCCTTTCCCCACCACCAAAACAACTGCCTGGCTAATCTGCAGCTTTGCATATCCAGAATGTTAATGCCACCTGGTTGCTGTGACACAGAATGTGAGACGGCTCAGCTCTACTTACCCTTCTTCTGGGATGTCACTGGCCCCATTAATTCATATCTGTCTTCTCTAACCTGCTCATTTTTCCATTAAACTTGTCGGAACTCAATTGTATTGAAGGCTTATATCCTTGTCTTTCAAATTTGGACGAAATTAGCCATTGAGCTCAAAAGATGAGGGAGGACTTGCAAATTTACATTTATTGGACAGGCAGCATGAGCGTATAAGTATCCTATTATTAGAATGTTATGCTAAAAATACATACTAAACTGCCTGGAAATTTACAGGGTGGCTCTACTTATCTTAAACATCATCATACAAAATTATACTTGTCTATAAAAATAATTATGGAAACATTCCAGTGAGGAAAAATAAGGAAAAAAACCTCAAATAATCATGGTAAATGGCATTTTTCAGCTCTCATTGGAGGAAAAGCAGAGAAGCAGGGACTAAACAACAAAAGGTAAAATGAGTAATATGTTACTTATTTCTCATATCGAGAGACTAAGAAAAATGTGAAAAAGGATATGTTAAGAGTAAAAGTATTATTGACCAAAATACTTTGATGGCAGTTTGCATTTATTTCCTTCCACAAATTAAAGCAGTTAATTTTTTTTTTTTTTTCAAAATGCAGGTTTGAATGCCTCTAGCACACTTACAAGTATGCTGAAGGACTTTATTAATGTTAAGAATTCTTTAACCTTGCTTTACCTCGTCTGAGAGATGTAGGTTTACTCAGGCATGTGAAATCACTGAACAAGCACTGCATCACAGGGCAAGATGAATAAAATTAGGGTTGCCATGGGTGCTTTGCTTTTGAAATTTTTCACTTTTGACTTCTAAGTCTAAACATAAAAATCCCAGTAATTTTTGGCTTTTGTAGTTTAGTGCTGAATACACACATAAATTAATGACTTACTTGTGGCTGTAAGTGTGGCTATTACTGTCTAATGTATAATTCCCCGTACGCAGACAAGCTTTGTTTTTTCCCTTGTTCTCTAAGTTTTTAATTGCCTAGTGTTTTGCAGTACGACATAAAGAGCAGGTGTTCAGAAACTGTGTAGAAATTAAAAAAAAAAAAAAAGGAAGAAACAGGTTGTTTTTTGACTGAGAAATTTCCTCTGGCATTTGGAAGAATGGAAGGAAGATAAATGAAGACCAGGGTTTTTATTGATGCTAGTGTAGGCTATTAAAAAAAAAAAAAAGAGAAAGAAAATCAGGAGAAGAAATAGTCTATGAATAAAGACATGTAAATGATATTGATTTGGGGAATATCAAATTGCAGAGCATTTCCTCTGCTTTATGCAAACTCATGAAAGCAATCTGTTGCTATGAAGAGATTAAGTGATTCTAGCCTGAAAGTTTCATTAAAAGTTGTTTGATGTTCACACCAGCACCTGTAGAGGTGTGCGGATGATGTGGTAGCTGCCGTGTTGAAATACAGAAAGCTGAAATCATCCCAGGAGGCCTGATCTTGCCTCCTGCATTGCTTGATGCAGGGACCACAGTCTTGAAGGCTGGGGCTTTGAAGCCTGCTTTTTGCACCCCTTCAAGCTTACAATACTGGGGAGATGCTCTTGTCTCCTGTTGGATAGACACAAGGGTGAGACCCAGCATGTGCTGACCCTCTGGCTGCAAAACTCTTTGATGAATATTTCCACTACTCTATAGACAGAGCTGAGCAATTACTGAAGCAGCTGCCCCGGTCCTTAGGAACAGCGTAGCTGCTGAGTGAGTCTTTCCCAGCTTTGGGGAGAGTTTTGCAGCCTGTTTTTGGTTATGCCTTGCAACTCTTTGTTAGTCAATCCCAAGCAAGTGGGGTGGTTCAGAGCTACCCTGGCCATCTGTAGAAGCCCCAGTTACCAGTGTGGGCACAGTCCTGGTCCCACCTGCAGGGTTTCTCTTTAGGCTAACAGGAGTCCTGGAAGGCAGGGTATGGCTGTCGGTATCCCTGCTGTCTGTGGCACTGCTGGTGGTTCCCCAGACTTTAGAGATGTAAAGAACGTAAAAGATCATCTTATCCATCTGCTTGGTTGGCATGGGATTGTTCCCTACAGTGTATTTGCAAGTGTTTTGTCTCACTTGATTTAAGTGGTGAAACTTTTGTTACTTGTCTTGGGAGTCATGTTTCAAAATATAATAGACTTGATTGTTGAAAAATATTTCCGGATCTGTAGCCTACATTTTTAATTACTACTGGCGCTTCACAATTACCAGTGCTAATTACCATTGCCATGTTCATTTTTAAAACAATGTGTTGAGTTCTGAAGTAAGATGGCATTTAGAATTCTGACAAATACAACTGGGTGAACACACATTCAGTGGGAAACTCTCCAGTAAATATAACATTTTGTTATAAATCAAAGTGAAATATTGAGATGTAAAATTTCTTCTGAAATGAAGGGTTCTGGGGGAAAAAAAAATGACGAAGCACTTAATATAAATCGAAATGTTTCAAGTTTAGCATTATTTAAAAGAATTGAATCTCACTTTAAAAAATATTTTTCATTTTAGTTGATTGTCTTTCCATGCTAACATTTTTTTTTCCTAATGACTGGTATTTTGGAGCCAGGAAAACATCTTTCCTGGCTGCTGTGTCCCTTGATTCAGCTGTGTGAGATGTTTCATCCTCTGGAACAGAGAGTTGTTTTCTACCTCGTCCTGGGGCACCTGTGGAACTGGAATACCTGTCTCTGAGACAGTGCCCTGGCAGAACCTGTTTTCATACAAGTCCACAGATCTCACTCTGACTTCAGAGCAGCCCCTCTGCTGTTCAGTCAGAAATTTAGGCAACCCAAGTAACTGTTGCTGCTGGTGTCCTAGGGGTCATGAAGAAATTTGCCTGGAATTGTCTGCAATTGCCACAGTCCCACAGATAGCTCATTTTTTTAGCCAGTAACTTCCCATGGAAGACTGTTTTGTTGGGAAAAAATTCTGAGCAGGTTTGGGAAAAAAATTCTGAGCACAGAAGAGTTTCTGTGCAAGCGAACAGAGAAATTATGTTTATGTTGGAGAACTGCTGGCAGGACTAAATACCTTCTGGTTACTGGAGACACATTGATATGCTATTCTGCCTCTTCTTGTGAGACTTTGAGGGGATATCTTTTTAATGATAATGGCCACACGTTAAAAGATGTGCCTTGAAATGAAATGGATTTTATATACTCTTACCTGCATTATAAATGCAACACTTGTCGTACGAGTTGATGAGAGTTATTCTTGATAGAGTTTAGCTGTTATTTCAGCTTCAGTGCACTTTAATCATGCTTTCCCTGTCAAACATAGCAAGTATTTCCATTCTTCACTCAGGTAGCTTTTTCTTTTTCTCAGTGGCTCTGGGAAATGAAGCAGAGCAACAGAATCCTTTCAGTTCATCTGTATATTTGTGTGTCTCCGCTCTTCACTGAAAGCACAACCTTTAAAAATCCATGTTGTTTTGGGAAAATATTATTATTACCTGAGCTGACTGATATTCTGCTGCTATATGCCTGTAAAACTGGAGTCCTGGAGTGTTTAAGGCTAGACGAACAGTTAATAGTGGGAAGGGAACCTGTACAGAGGATTGTAGGTTTTAAGTCCAGCTGCAGGAAGGGCTTGCAGTTTCTAGTCAAATCAAAACAACAGTGAGTAATTTTAAGCAGAGGAGCCAGAAATCTCAGTTGGATCAGCAGTGCTTGGGTTGGGATCTGGATGCGGTAACTCTAAAATTCTCCTCCTGATTCTCTCCCTGATGTACATTTTAGTCTGGAACAAGACATTTACTGTCTCCAGCTTTTTTCTCTCTTCACTTTTCCTGAAGATGAGAATGTTTGCAATGAGTAAGAAGGGGAGTGTTATGTAACGCAAATTGGAGGGATGTTGTGGGTTTTTTTGTTTGTTTGGGGTTTTTTGTTCGTTTGTGGGGTTTTTTGGTTGATTTTTGTTTGGTTTTGTTTAGTTTGGGGTTTTTTCGTGGGTGTTTTTTTTTTTTTTTGGGTGGTGAGGTGGGTTTGGGTGGAGGAGATTTGGGTTTTTTTCTCGAATTCAAAATGAGTATAAAGGAAGTTCATTTTTTTGCATGTTTTCTGAGAACTGAATCATGTAACAGTCTATAGTAGTATCCTGTCCTCCACAGGATTGATATGCTTGCTCCATTTTTATTGTACTTTTGTTTCTTTTGCCATTATACAATCAGGTAAACTGTTCTCATATGAACAGAAGATGAATTCTAAGGAGAAAGTTGTGAAATGTTTCAATGCAGGGTTTTCTCAAATAACAATCACAATACTCTGCTCTACAGTCTCCTGGGTTCCAGGGACTGTACAGGTAATAAATAACAGGCTTCCTTCCTGGACAGGGAAGCAAAAACACCAAACCTTCAGCTCTGTGGGAACAAACCACATTTGTGACAGTGGGGTTCCACCAGGGTCTTTAATGCAAATTTTTGAGCCAGTCAAGGAAGGCAGTGGTGATTCAGAATGTCTCAAAGGGGGTAAAGGGCCTTTACATACAGGGCTCATTGAGAGAGTTTTAAACTAGATTTGAAGGGGGAAAGGGATAAAGCCAGGCTTGTTAGAGATAAGTCTGGGGGTGTGTGTCAATTTTCTTTTTTTGGGACAATGAGCTTGCGAGGTCCTTCAGACTGCCCTCTCAGGGAGGTAGGGGACACAGATTCATGAGAGTTTTGAGCAAAGGCTCAAGGGTTACTGATGTTAGAAATCATATAACTGCCTGAGAATGGTCACATAGCATCCACACCGGTGTATGCACCATGGGCAACAAATATCTGGAAGCTGTTGTACAGTAGGAAAACTATCATATAGTTGCCATCATGGAGACACGCTGGAATGGCTCACACAACTGGAGTGTTGCAATGGATTGCTATAAACACCTCAGAAGCGACAGACAAGGAAGGAAAGGCGGTATAGACTGCCTAGAACTTAGTGATGATGACGACAGGGTTGAGTGTTTATGGGTAAGAATCAGCACAAAGGCCAACTGGGCAGATATCTTGGTGGGAGACTCTTACAGACTGCCCTTCCAGAGTGAAGAAACAGGGAAATGATTCTATAACCATCTGAGAGAAGTCTCACAATCACTGACCCTTGTTCTCATGGGGGACTTCAATTTACCAGATGTCTGCTGGAAATAAAACACAGCGGAGGTGGAACAGTCTAAGGGGTTCCTGGAGTGTGTGGAAGATAACTGCCAGACTCAGTTGGCGAGGCAGCCATCTAGAGAAGCTGTCCCACTGGACATGTTATTTGTGAACAGAGAAGGTCTGGTGGGTGATGTGATTGTTGGAGCCCATTTTGGGCACAGTGATCACGAAATGAGTTTTCAACTCTTGGAAAACGAGGGGGATGAGTAGAACTGCTACCTTGGACTTCCAGAGGGAAGACTTTGGCCCGTTTAGGAACCTGGTTGACAGAGTCTCTTGGGAAGCAGCCCTGAGGAGCAAAGGAGTCCAGGAAGGAACTTTTAAAGGTGCAGGAGTAGGTAGTCCCTATGTGCCAAAAGATGAGTGGGCTGAGTTCAGGCTGGAACTCAGGGGAAAAAAAAAAGAGTTTCTGACCTTTGCAAGAAGGGGCAACCCACTCAGGCGAACTGCAAGGATGCTGTGAGGTTATGCAGGGAGAAAATAAGAGGGACCAAAGCCAAACTAGAACTTAATTTGGCTACTGCCATAAAAGGTAATAAGAAATGCTTCTATAATTAGATTAGCTACAGAAGAAGGGCTAAGGAGAGCTAAGGAGAATCCTCATCCTTTATTGGATGTGGAGGACATACAGTGACAGAGGCTGAGGAAAAGGCTGAGGTACTTAATACCTTCTTTGCCTCAATTTTTAATATCCAGGCCAATTGTTTTCTGGATACCCAGTACCCAGAGCTGGAAGACAGGGATAGGCAGTAGAATGAAGTCTCCATAATCCAAGGGGAAATGGTCAGTGATCTGCTACGTGCCCCAGACACCTATGAGTCTATGGGGCAGGATGGGATCCAACCAAGAGTACTGAGGGAGTCATCAGAAGTGCTCACCAAAGCACTTTTTTATCAGCAGTCCTGGCTAACCAGGGGGGTCACAGATGACTAGAAGTTAGCAAATGTGATGCCCATGTACAAGAAGGGCTGGAAGGAGAATCCAGGGAACTACAGACCTGTCAACCTGACCTCAGTGCTGGGGAAGGTCATGGAGCAGATCATCTTGAGTGGCATCACAAGGCGTGTGCAGGACAACCAGGGGATCAGGCCCAGCCAGCATAGGTTTATGAAATGTAAGTCTTGCTTGACCAACAGGATCTCCTTCTACAGCAAGATGACCAACTTAGTGGATGAGGGAAAGGTTGTGGATGAGGGAAAGGTTGTNGGACTTTAGTAAAGCATTTGACACTATCTCACACACCATTCCCCTGGAGAAACTGGCTGCTCATGGCTTGGATGGGTGCACTGTTTGATGGGTAAAAGCTTTCTGGATGACCAGGCCCAGGGAATGGTGGTGAATGGGGTTAAGTCCAGCTGATGGTCAGTCACAAGTGGTGTTCCCCAGGGCTCAGTTTTGGGACCAGTTCTGCTTAGTATCCTNAGAGTTTTGAGCAAAGGCTCAAGGGTTACTGATGTTAGAAATCATATAACTGCCTGAGAATGGTCACATAGCATCCACACCGGTGTATGCACCATGGGCAACAAATATCTGGAAGCTGTTGTACAGTAGGAAAACTATCATATAGTTGCCATCATGGAGACACGCTGGAATGGCTCACACAACTGGAGTGTTGCAATGGATTGCTATAAACACCTCAGAAGCGACAGACAAGGAAGGAAAGGCGGTATAGACTGCCTAGAACTTAGTGATGATGACGACAGGGTTGAGTGTTTATGGGTAAGAATCAGCACAAAGGCCAACTGGGCAGATATCTTGGTGGGAGACTCTTAGAGACTGCCCTTCCAGAGTGAAGAAACAGGGAAATGATTCTATAACCATCTGAGAGAAGTCTCACAATCACTGACCCTTGTTCTCATGGGGGACTTCAATTTACCAGATGTCTGCTGGAAATAAAACACAGCGGAGGTGGAACAGTCTAAGGGGTTCCTGGAGTGTGTGGAAGACAACTGCCAGACTCAGTTGGCGAGGCAGCCATCTAGAGAAGCTGTCCCACTGGACATGTTATTTGTGAACAGAGAAGGTCTGGTGGGTGATGTGATTGTTGGAGCCCATTTTGGGCACAGTGATCACGAAATGAGTTTTCAACTCTTGGAAAACGAGGGGGATGAGTAGAACTGCTACCTTGGACTTCCAGAGGGAAGACTTTGGCCCGTTTAGGAACCTGGTTGACAGAGTCTCTTGGGAAGCAGCCCTGAGGAGCAAAGGAGTCCAGGAAGGAACTTTTAAAGGTGCAGGAGTAGGTAGTCCCTATGTGCCAAAAGATGAGTGGGCTGAGTTCCAGGCTGGAACTCAGGGGAAAAAAAAAAGAGTTTCTGACCTTTGCAAGAAGGGGCAACCCACTCAGGCGAACTGCAAGGATGCTGTGAGGTTATGCAGGGAGAAAATAAGAGGGACCAAAGCCAAACTAGAACTTAATTTGGCTACTGCCATAAAAGGTAATAAGAAATGCTTCTATAATTAGATTAGCTACAAAAGAAGGGCTAAGGAGGGCTAAGGAGAATCCTCATCCCTTATTGGATGTGGAGAACATACAGTGACAGAGGCTGAGGAAAAGGCTGAGGTACTTAATACCTTCTTTGCCTCAATTTTTAATATCCAGGCCAATTGTTTTCTGGATACCCAGTACCCAGAGCTGGAAGACAGGGATAGGCAGTAGAATGAAGTCTCCATAATCCAAGGGGAAATGGTCAGTGATCTGCTACGTGCCCCAGACACGTATGAGTCTATGGGGCAGGATGGGATCCAACCAAGAGTACTGAGGGAGTCATCAGAAGTGCTCACCAAAGCACTTTTTTATCAGCAGTCCTGGCTAACCAGGGGGGTCACAGATGACTAGAAGTTAGCAAATGTGATGCCCATGTACAAGAAGGGCTGGAAGGAGAATCCAGGGAACTACAGACCTGTCAACCTGACCTCAGTGCTGGGGAAGGTCATGGAGCAGATCATCTTGAGTGGCATCACAAGGCGTGTGCAGGACAACCAGGGGATCAGGCCCAGCCAGCATAGGTTTATGAAATGTAAGTCTTGCTTGACCAACAGGATCTCCTTCTACAGCAAGATGACCAACTTAGTGGATGAGGGAAAGGTTGTGGATGTTTTTTACCTGGACTTTAGTAAAGCATTTGACACTATCTCACACACCATTCCCCTGGAGAAACTGGCTGCTCATGGCTTGGATGGGTGCACTGTTTGATGGGTAAAAGCTTTCTGGATGACCAGGCCCAGGGAATGGTGGTGAATGGGGTTAAGTCCAGCTGATGGTCAGTCACAAGTGGTGTTCCCCAGGGCTCAGTTTTGGGACCAGTTCTGCTTAGTATCCTTATCCATGATCTGGACAAGGGGATCAAATGCACCCTCAGTGAGTGTGCAGGCTGCACCAACTTCGACAGGAATGTTGATTTTCTGGAGTGTAGGAAGGTTCTGCAGAGGGATCTGGACAGCCTGGATCAATAGGCCAAGGCCAAATGTATGAGGTTCAACAAGACCAAGTGCCAGGTCCTGCCCTTGGGTCACAACAACCCCAGGCAGTGCTACGGGCTGGGGAAAGAGTGGCTGGAGGTCTTCCTGGCAGAGAAGGACCTAGTGGTGTTGGTGGACAGCTGTCTGAACGTGCCCAGGTGGCCAAGAAGACCGATGGCATCCTTGGCCTGTATCAGCAATAGCATGGCCAGCAGACTAGGGCAGTGGTTGTCTCTCTGTACTTGGCACTGGTGAGGCTGCACCTCTAATCCTGTGTTCAGTTCTGGACCCCTCACTAGATGAAAGACATTGAGGTGCTGAAGTGTGTCCAGAGAAGGACAATGAAACTGGGGAAGCATCCGAAGCACAAGTATGATGAGGAGCATGTAAAGGAGCTGGGGTTATTTTTCCTGGAGAAAAAAAGATCCTCATGGGGGACTTCATTGCTCTCTACAACTGCATGAAAGGAGGTTGTAGCCAGGTGGGGGTCTGTCTCTTTTCCCAAGTAATAAGCAACAGCATGAGAGCAAATGTCCTCATGTTGCCCCAGAGGAGGTTTAGATTGGATATTAGGAAAAATGTCTTCATGGGAAGGGTTGCCAAGCACTGGAACCGGCTGCCAGGAAAGGGGTTGAGTCACCGTCCCTGAAGGTGTTTAAAAGATGTGTAGATGTGGCTCTGAGGGACATGGTTTAGTGGACTTGGCAGTGCTGGGTTAATGGATGGACTTGATGATCTTAAGTGTCTTCTGCAACCTAAATGATTCTCTGATCTGACTATAATCATTCCTTTGGGTGTCTGCTGTCTCCTATGAATAACTAACCATGGGCTATCTCGAACTCTTCTGGATTCTAAAGCCAAAGTTATATTATTTTTTATATAAAATGGAGATTATTTCCATTGCAACAGGCTTGTATTTGTTGACATAAGTACACTAAATAAAACAAAATAGGCTCTGTTATGTAAAAATTCTTTTATGGAGGATTACTCCATAAAATGGAAACTTACAAATCCCTAATAATGATAGGCTTGAAACATCAATTTGAAGAAATTTCTGCATGCAGTTTTACTATTAGTCTGGAAGATATTTTATATATATATTCTTTGGTGCATGGGCTCCCTCTGGAGCTTTATCTTATTAAAAAAACCCCAAACTATAAAGTGCTTGTAAAGGTTTTAATCAAAACCATCAAACAAACAAAAGAAATAAAAGTATTGTTTCTGTCATTACAACATTCAGTGCAAATCTCTTCTTTGTGCATGTTTGATCCATGTCTAGAGTCTCACCATATTATGCCATCTTGGGAAAGGAGCCATTAGAATGAATGTCTAGCTGGACATTAAAAGAACCCTTTTTGAAAACTATGCCATGCAGCACACAAATAATTAATTACAATGCTCTGAAGATGCAAGGTGCCATGTAAATCCCAGGGATTCATCACACTCTTCAGAGTCTAATGGCTAATAATAGATTTGATTTAGGTTTCAGTGATTCATCATCAAATGATATATTGTTACTCTGAATATTTACACTATCTTCCATATGTGTTTTATTAGAATGTGAGCACCCACAGAGGAGAAACGTTTAATTTATTAAGATCCAACTCTGCCAATATTGGTGCAGACACTCTCAGCGCCTTTCTCTGAGAAATTGTAGGTAAACTTGGACAGAATTACGTGTCTGAAATCTATTTAAAGATTCTGATATGTTTACCAACTTTTCTTTATTAAGAACAAAGTAAGCAATAAGAGCTGTGTTGGTTTTCTGAGAGGGGAAGGCAGTAAAAATCATATTTCCTTGAAATGTGTTATTACTATTTGAAGAGCTTACAAATAACACTATTCTGAGGAATAGTTTCTCTTCTCTTTATTTTCATAAAATGGAAAGTTACTGTGCTTAAACCAACTGCATTTCCTTTTTGTTAAGGAAGAATTCTGATTGATATCAGTAACCAAATATAGATTATGTACTTCAGTATTTATCTCTGATCTGTACGCTGTGGTGTCTTGACATGAGCCCAACTTAGTTTTGTCCATCTCTCAATACACTCTGACTATGGGCAAGGCAACTCAGAAATTTTGTCACACTTCTGACCATCACTGTTCTCACAAGAGATTTTTAATGCCTTGTTGGACTTGAAGGACTTTCTGTTGCATGGAGGCCTGACTGGATTTCTCCTTCTTTTTTTTCAAAGTTATTTCATCTTTTTCTTGGTTTGTCTCTTTTTTTTTGTCCTTTTCCCCTCCCCATCCCCACACCCCTGCCACAAGAGTAGCACCTTGCATCATTCGTTTACAGCCAATGATGCAATGGAAGTATTTCTGCCTGTACTGAGTTTGTGACTCTCCCTGTAAAGATGTTCTGTGGTAAGTGAATATTCTCCTGTGGAGCTTGGGGAAGGAAGTCAAGATGTTCAGCTCTGAAAAAAAAAGAATACCCAGTCATTTTTCCTGAAGGAAAACAACAACCCCTTAAACCAAACAACTTTTTTTTCTTTTAGAAGGAGAAGCTCTTTTGTCCTCTGTGAGTGACCCACTGAGTCACCGCTGTTCTGTGCATGAGGATCTCTCATCTCAGCCTGCTGCTCAGGACCCCTTCATATTTTTTCATATGGTCTACTTTGCTCTTGAAGTGTGTTGGCCTGGCTGACTTTTTTGAGGTCAGAATTTCACGGTCGTTCATAGAGATCAGAGTTTCTTTGTAGTGGTGGCTGTCTGCTTCAAGAGTGTATAAACACTACTGTTTATCTCTCTTGTTGGTAAATTTTATTTTTGCAGATTCTCTTTCCTTGTTAGGAGAGGTTAATAATGATTATGATAATCTTGCTGTTTATTTTAATTTATTAGCCAATTCAAGGCTAACAATACATGGATTTAAAAAAATAATAGGGCCATTATCCTTGAGACTATTATAAGCTGTGTGACTTCTTCAGTTAATAACTCACATCTTTTAAATTCAATTTGCCAGTTAATCATCCCATTTTAATTTTTAACATTTACTGCTTTTTGGAAAATTTTAATTTCTCAGCATTGTCTAATAATTAAGCTCACTGTGCACACTGTGTAACTTAAAGAGCACTAATAACCGGGACACGGCACAAGTTGTTTCAAAACACTGCTCTTTAAAGGAGACATGTTGAACTTACTGTGGTTAAAAAAAATAAACCCAGAACTAAGAGAAGCAGCAAGGCCCAATGGGAAAAATTGTCACAGTGAGTGTTGTGACTACAGTCCTACTTCTGAACAAAGTTTTTTGAGACTGATGAAACAGGAATTTCCTTTCAGGCTGAAACTTAGTGTTGCTCTGGTTGGGGGCATGGTGCATACAGACATTTCTGCGTCAGGTTTCCTTTCCTGGATCCAGGCACTTTTCTCACTTGGTGGCAAATGGAGGAAGGGGCTTGAGCCTGGCAGTGACCGTGTTGCCAAGGTCCTGCAAGGCTGAGCCTTTGGATGCAAATGCAAAAAACTTCCCCAAGCAAGCACAGAGGTGCTGCAAAAGTAGGTTTGCAGTGGAAGTGCAAGGGTAAAGGGGCAGGTACAGGATCAGCAATATTAGTAAATGAAACTCATGGGCACCTAGCCAGATCCCATAAATTGAAAAATGGTCTCATTTTACCTTTGTCACAGACACAACAGTTTGTGGCTAGGCAGCTATTACCTTCACCCTGAGATTTTTCCCTTCTCTGCTTTGCTGAATGAATCTCAGGTGTTTCATGAACAGGCGAAACCCAAGGCTTCCCTTGATCCTACTCTGCCAAAAGAGACTCTTTTCCTTTGTCTGCTGGAGCTGGTACTGGTGCTACACAAAGCTGGCAAGAGAGCTGAGCTGGTTGTGCAGAAATGGGAAATAATTTTCCGTGATTGATCTGAAAGGCAAACGAGGAGTAAATGTAGTCGTGTGGGCTCAGCTGTTTACTATTTGCAGTCTGAGACTGTGATCAGGAGATTTATTTAAAACTCAGACTTCTTAAGCAAACCCGGTGAATTGAATGTATGGTGTCAGGCTGTAATCCCTCATTTTTCTGTGTTTGGGTTAAATAAGGACAGTGCTTTCATTTGCTTCCCTAAAACCCCACTGAAAACTAACTGAAAGTTGTGTGATTGTGCTGCATCTGCTACTATGCCTTTCTCTCTCTCTCTCACTTGTCTTGTAACTTGATTAATTTTAAGATCATTTGATAAAGAGATTGAAGTTTCAAAAATAATGAGTTCCCATTAGTTTAGTGAGAGTAGGTGGCTGGTTGGAGCAGATGCATGCCCCACAATGGGAAAAGTTTCGTAAAATCTTTAGAGGGCAGAGAGATGTGGAAAACATGGGGTCAAAACTTTCTAGAAACAAGGCTTCCTATATTTGCCTGCTAATGGTGCTGTTTGGTTTGCATTTTAAATGCACCAAGTTTGTGGTGGCAGAAGGGGAGGTATTCTCATCTCTTGTTTTAGGTGAGGAAATTTTCCATACAAATGTTGAATGAATGGATTTATACTCCCATTTGAGGTAAGTCTGAGGTTCTTGAAAGCTCTTTTCAGCCAGAAAGCTTGATGATTCATAGGAGTTTGACAGCACCACCAAACTTTCTGATTTATGAGAACATAAAATGTTAAAACATTCCTGTTCTTGTTATAATTGGCCAACCTGGGTCTCCTGTGGGGAAGGTCTATTTCACATTAAAATAAAATAAAATAAAATGTCAAAGTTATTTGAGGATGGAGAGGATTTTTTTCTTTTTAATTAACCATAACATTGTTTTTACACTTAAAGATTATTCCTTTCCATTTTTACCTTCTACAGTTAATATTCAGGGAAGGCCTGTATGAACCTGGCATTTTTGTTCCTTAGTTTATATTCCAGAGAGATGCACCTCACAGAAACTTTCTAAGAAAAGGCCAGGAAAATCAGAGTTTTTGAAGGTCTTGTAGCCCCTTCACTGAAGTATGTTTAATCTCTTTGTTGCAGTACGGATGCAAGGCTGCAAACATTCCCACTGGCCCAAGTTTGTTCTGGATAATATAAATGGCTGCTTTTGATAGATGGGACCTGTCTTTGTAGAGACTAAGAGGTCAAGTATTTTAGATCTCAGTGTGATTATGTTTTTTTGTCTTTTATTCCTGCTTATATAAGTCTAATCCAAAGTCCAGTGAATGAGATAAGTCTTCCTTCATGCGGCACTGGAAGGAACATGTAGATGGAGCTACCTGAAAGATTTTGGCGCTTTGCTTTTGTCAAAACTGAAACAGCTTTGTGGTTTCTTTGAGGAGCAGGGAGGGACCCTATTCCCTTTGGCTATGAAGAATATGCCTGGAGAGGGTGTGCATCCAGCCCTGGCTCCTCACCACAGAGAACAGCCCTGAACCTCTCGCCCCAAGTAGGCAAAATATACAGGGTCCCTTCTGTGTTCTTCTTTTTAATGTCAATGAGTACTTGTGAAATCTCCCCCTGTGCAGAGGGTCATCACCAAACCCAGAGGAAACAGAGGTTTTGTAGGAATCCTGGTTTAAAAGGGAACAAGGAATTTAATTTATGTTTAGGGCTGAATTTTAGTGGTGGTTTGTACCAAAGATCAGCCTCTATCCTTTTTCCTTTTCTGCGTGTCTTCTTTCCTTTGGTGAAAAATCTCTGCTCAGTCATTTTCATGGATGCATAACTTAGGTTGTTTTCTCTTGTGTTTTCAAACATACTCTTTTCCTCCTTCTCTATTCCAAATAGTAATTTCTTGAATAGTTATCTTCTGAGTGAAGTTTCAGGAAAAGAAAAAAAAAAAAAAAAGAAAAATATTCTGTTCAAGCTGTCAGGTTACAGCATGTTACAGCATTTGTGTTATGAGCAAACACCCAGCTCTGGAGGTAAAATATGGAATAGGTATCATGTGCAGTGTGCAAGTGTGTGTGTCCACATACATGTACATAAACTGTGTGTATACATATTTGTATATGAATATGTGTAAGTACGTGTACATGTGCCCACATAACTATGTACATTTCCATATGTAGGCAGGGTTTTTTGCTGCAAGTGTGATAGGTCAGCTGCAATCTGTATAGCAATCTGAAAAGATCCACACGTTGTATGTTGAAAACAGAAAGAGTCGTGAAACAGCAAAAGTGCATAATGAAAAAAACAACAGAATGACTTGAAAGATCAGGTAGTTTTACAGTCAAATGTCTCAAATTTTTGAGAGGATGTAGGAAAAAACCTCATTACAGCTGCCTGCTTTTGCAGTTGCTATCCCGTGTAAACAGACTGTAGAGCATTTTGGAAAAGAGGCAACAGTAGCAATGGCGTGTTTTCAAGAAACTGCTTTAAAGCAAAATAAAAATGCATTGAAATATAGCAAAATCATCTTCTAACTGTATTAAAAAAGGGCATACTTCAGTTAGGCTCACAGTGAATCTGGTGTGCTAGCTGAGTACAAAGAGCACTTTCGCAGAAGTGAAAAATGTGTGTTTGCCCTTGCTTATGGTGTAAATATCGTGCGTGCTGCCAGATCAAAGCAGTCTCCCAGCCTTCAAATAGCATATAAAGTCTCAATCATTAGGGATGGAATAAATTTATGGCAGGAATATGAGGGGACAATATCAAAACTGTCAAGGCTCAGAAACAGCAACACGAAACAGCAATAGGATGGCTAAGGTAAGAGTTGGTCTTCTGCTCCTGGGAATAGGACATGTGAGCAACAGATGATGTCTAGAAATTACTAGTATTCCATCAGCCTTCACTCAGTTTGTGTCAGACACACTTAGCATACGGGACAAAGGGTAAAGATTTCCACCTTTAACAGGGAAGAATTGAATGGAAACTTCTTGACTAATCTGGTATTTCTAAATCAAGCTGGCTTGAGAAACATCATCCAAGGCTAAAGCAGTGCTGAAATGTCACAGCAAGTTACCCATAGTGAAAATACTGGGACTGTCTCAGTATTACTGAATATTTTCATCAGTCACCTAGAAGGTGTAGGCATGGTAGAGAGCATACTTGTTAAATGCACAGATGACAGTAATCCACAAGGGACCTCCAGAGTATTTTAAGGGAAGACATGAATTCTAAGTGACAGATCGAAGCTATGGTCTGGAAAAAAAAAAAAAAAAAAAGAGGGTATGCAATAGCAGCAAGACAAGATACTACAGGTAGATAGCAGCAATCTTGCAAATCCCAAACAGTTGTGTGGAAAATGGGTGAAGTGTAACATGATGAAGGCACAAAAACAAAAGAAAAAAAATGATTCTAGGATGCATAATGTGAAGTAATTTGTTGCTCAGATACTGCTAAACTACTTGCCTTAGTATTTTGCCCAGTTTGAGTGCCACACTTCAAGAAAGATGTGGAACAACTGTAGCGGGTTCACGGAAGAGCAAACAGAAAGATCAGAGGTTCAGAGACACAAATGTATGAACAACAGCTTCTTAGCCTAGAGGAAAGGTGACAGGGTAGGAATCTGTTAACGTTTGTCAAATATTCAACAGACTGCATACAATGTTGCGGGTAAGGTTCAGAAAAAAGTTGTCAGGTAGTCAGGGAGTTGTCAAGTAATCAGGCAATGGATTTTTGTAGCCAGTCTGTGAGCGGCTGAGGCATGTGCATTTAAAGTCGCAAGTGTGAATGGAGAGTAGTTAGTTTCAGGCTTTAAAATCACTGCTTCAAACTTGGGTCACTTAAATATAAAGCTAAGAAATTTACTTGGCTTCCTGGGTAAACTTCAGTCATCCTGATGAACGTGTGCAAAGAGGTTTGGGTAACAAAAGATAGAGCATTACCACGGCGATGCTTAATTGAGCTAAATCCACTTATAACCGTTCCCGTTATAGTGAAGTACTGTAGCATTTAGATGAAGTAAGCCACTTAAAAGATCCTGCAAATGTTTCATTGTGTGGCTGCTTCTTCTCTAACTTACACTGACGGGGATGAGAAAATGCTCTATTGAAATCCACGGCGCTAGGCAACTGTAAAAACATAATTTGGCATGCCAATATTGAGGCCGACCAAAGTTTTATTTTATTTTCTTTTTAGTAAATTATTCATAACTATGATGAGTGAATAGGCAGAGCTCAAAAAATGCCCCAAAAAACAACAAAGAAAAACATATGGACCTAATGTCAAACTGCTGAGGATCACAGGGACGGACTTTCTCATACAAATCTGGAAAAGAAAAATAGGTGTAGCCTTTGTCCTCAATCATCTTTTGCCACTCAAGTTTTTTATCAGAGTGTTACACGGGTTCTGGCTCCATTTAACTTAGTTTTTATACTGCCTAATTCATCTGTAGCTTTGGGAAAACTTATTGCCACTCATGTGCCAATTTGTCTAAACCAGATAAGCTTATGGGTAATGTCCTACACTGGTAGCAGTAAATTTTTCTGGGAACAGAGTGCTCAAGCTAGCATGCTCACCCATTCTTTTTTGTTGTTTGTTTGTTTTTGGTTTTTTTTTTTTTCTTAATTGGAATTTGGTAGATAGTTAAAAGAAGGGAAACAAATGGTGAAGTCCACAATTATTTTTACATTTGTAGTCAGAAGTTCTTTTCTTGGCATGACCTGGATTCTTTGGTCGTGTCCAACACTGTCTATGGCAGATGGAGATGGAGGGCCTAACCCTGGTTTAAAACCACTATCTGTTTTCTATTATTGAATTTTATTTCAATTATTTTGTTCTTCATAGGCCTCTCAACTGAAGTCAAATGCTGTGGAAGTTACTTGAATAGTTCATGATTTTTTTTCCACAGGAGAAAGTGAAATACTCCTAATCTTTCTGAGCAACAGTTTTCTTTAAACCGCTTCCATGTACTTTCTGTGCACTTGCATTAAACTTTCCCTGTACCCTTTTAAAAAAAATGCAATTTCATTCGAGTGTGATTTAAAAAAAAATGGAGAACTATGTTTGGCTCATTTCCTGAGAAGGGCAGATGGGGTTCTTGGCATCTGTTCAGTCTTTATTTCTGAATATTGAGTCGGGCACAGTTTTAAACAGTCTTTGCCTCTTCTTTTTTTCTCCAAGGTTTGGTCAGCCTGAATCCTAGAACAGCTGGATCTTCTGTGAAAAATAAATGCCAAGAAGTCCCTTGGGTCCTAGATCAGCAACTTCTTTCTTCCAGTCTTTCATGTTGGAGAGTGACTGATTGTGCCTGACAGTGCTGTGCTTCATAAACCTTTCTTTCCAGTTGTTTCTGACAAATGTAAGGAAATATCTTCAGATATTGCTTTAGACTAACAACTTGTCCTTGGATTTCTTGCTGAAAGCTCACTAAGATCTTATTATTAAGAACTCAGGAATTCCTGAGAGGAATAACTTCTGCAAGCTGGACTGGAAATTTAAGTAATGTAGCAATGTTTTCTCGAGCCCACTATTTACAGTGGAAAAGAAGAAGAGGAAAAATGTGGATGAAGCAATGAAAAATATTTCATATGCTAGTTAATGAGAATGAAGCATCCTGTAAGTTTGTGCATATTTTATATTAAAACAGAACAGCAGACTTGGTTAGAATTTAGTCTGCAAGAGCAGCAACAGTTACCTCAGATAGATCTCACTTTGTACTTTAGGAGAAGCTAGAAAAAAACGGTTTTCAAAATATGAAATAATATTGGAGGTTTTTTGGTGTACGAATCCTTTCAGCTTTCCTAAGGGCTTTTGCATTACCTGTAGATGTTGAAGATGGAAAAGCCTTATGTAATCCTGAAAAAGTCTGTTACAGGTTTTGTTCTCTGAAGTACAGTTTCTAGTACTGTGCTCTCCTAGTTTTATATGCTCTCAACAGTAAGGATACCTTATCTTTTTCTTGGGAGGCTATTCCACTGCCTGATAGAGCTTTGGGCTGCTTGAGTTCTCAGGAAGGTTCTTATCAGAGGATAAAACTTTACTACATCACTGCTGGATTTATTTCACCTAAAATTTATTCTGCACACAACTTCTGAAAATTTGTCATTACCTGTGAAATATTCTAATTAACCAGAGGACAGTGACTGATGGATAATCAATGCTGGTGAGACTGGGCTTCTCCCAGAACTTGTCACAGGAGTCACAATTTCATGCTGTGCATTCCACTCATTCCCCTGGAGCACAATAAATGCATCCTCTCTGTGTTTGTTATTGTCATATTTTGGGCATTTCCTGCCAACTGATATCTGCCTTTCTTCATGGCTTGACCAGGTTTTGGACGCTTGGCTCTTCTAATTATATTTTATAGCTAAGTCCCTTCATCTAGTTTACTTTGCTTGCTTTTGTACTCTTAACTGTTTTACTGAAAAACAGCAAACAGTGCCATCTACTAGCCAGGACTGAAGGCAGTTCAGCACATGGAGTCACTCTGGAGCTGCAGAAGCAGCAATTTTTACCTCCCCAATTGCTAGGCAGCAGCCGTAATAAGGCTGAAACAGGTGTATTAATTTTTCTGTAAGTGTGCTCAGTTATGTGGATCTTTCAGCTCATCAATAAAGTCAGTTACAGCAGTGCTTGCAAAATACCAAGAAAGCAGGTTACATTGTTAGGGATTTTTTAATACTTACTTCAACCTAATCACTAAACTAGTAATGAAGTTTCTCCTCCGTAGCAGCTTCCCAGTAAATTTTTATATGCTTTTAATCTTCAGAGATGTTTGCAGAGTTCTTAAAATTTCCGGTGACTGAGCATTTGCCAAGGTGCCCCATTACTGACTTAATGAGGAAAGTAGCCAAGAGGAGGGACTTTCTGACAGACAAAGCTAAGCAATCAATGAAGCCCATTTAGAAATCTCCCTCAGCTTTGCTTGGCCTTGGGCTCCCCAGTTCTGGGAAGAAACACTGGAAATAGTTCTGTCTGTCTGCTGGAAGTAGGGAGGTGTGTTGTGTCTCATCTTTGCAGCCAAGCCTACTCAGTAAGCCAGAGTCAAGGCATTACCACACCACCTCCTTAAGAGTATGTGAAGTATGGTATTAATGATAGTGAAAGCAGGGGGCATGTTGTGTGCATATGTGTGTTAGTGTGAGGGGAATATTAAATGAAAGAATCTACATTTTGCTTTGGTGAGAAGTTGCCAAGGTTGCCTTCTGACATGAGGAAGAAGACAGATGACCTTGACCAAGGTTTTTCCAGTTTTTGTCAATACGAACCTCAATTCGGGACAGAGAATCCAGTAGGGGCTCTATGAATTTATACTAGTAAACCATTGCCTTGCACAGCCTTTCCCATGGTATTAGCTCTAAATTTTTTATTTGTTCCAAACTGTCCTCTTTGGCCATATTTTCATATACATTGGGTCTTTTGAGATGTGTTTGATAGAGGAGATCTGTGGTAGGGAGATGGATCAAGGAGTCTGGCAATGTGCCATTCATTGACATCGACTAACCAAAGCAAGTGTATTAAACTAATAGGTACCTTTTCTCACAGTCTGCTTAACCTTTGAGTTCCTTTGACTTCCTCCCCCAACATCATTTTGTCGATGAAGAAATAAGAAACCTATCTGTCTTCCATGTGCCTTGCTCATAGTCTTAACCTGCTCCAGCTGTGCTATCCCAATCCCTTTCCAGCAAGAGGGCAGATCTGTATCTCCTTTTCTTGTGTGTTTTTGTGAATCTGTGTCCTGTTTCTTCACAAAATATATCTATCTGCAATAGCAGTCTCATATAATTGAGGGCAACCTCTTGGGACAGTATTGCTATGTACAACCATTGATTCTCTTCATCGAGGTGCACAGTGCTATTTCCAGGAAGTGGGGCAGGTTCCAGGGCTTTGGATTGTTGTTGGTTTATTTTTGTTTTTGCTTTTCTGTTGCTTTATACACATGCAAATCTCTAATGTGTTTGACATCAGGTTTTAACTGTGCAGGCAGGCATTCTGGTATTCAATTCTCTGTCAAACAGAAGATTAGGTTGGTCAGAGGGTGAAACCCCACGTTTCATTGGTATTGTTCCTTTATTAGATGGTGCTAAATATGGGTAAGAATCTGATTCCAAGGTCTTTCAAATAAGCAATTTATATAATTTCTGAATACATCTTTGAATTAATGTTAATGGAAATTATTGCTTGCTTCTCACTAGTCAGTGTTTAAATTCACATCCACTAAGTTCTAGGCAGTCTCAAACATATTTCTGGGCAGGTAGAATGCACAAGAAAAATGGATTTCATAAAACTAAATGTTAATTTAGTTGCACTATCTGTTAGGGATACTATCTCAAGGAAGTGCAATTTCCAGTCTAAGGGAAGTTTATTTTTATATGTGGGATGAACAAAGGCTGGAAATGTGCCTTTCCAGCCATGTTCTCCTTTCTACATTATTTTCTGTTTGAACTAAGTCTTTCCAGAAGTTATAAAAGTGGACATCCTTGTGTCATTTTTGTAAATGCAGACTGACTCACATGAAATTCAAGTTTTCTCCCACTTCAGGCAAAGGCTGTTGAATATATACTTGCAGCCAGCAAAGCCCTTCTTTAACTCCTTTGGCTTCCCATATGTATTGTCACCACGGC
The DNA here is from genome assembly GCA_013399855.1 of Oxyruncus cristatus. NCBI lineage: Eukaryota > Metazoa > Chordata > Aves > Passeriformes > Cotingidae > Oxyruncus > Oxyruncus cristatus. Next base: position 683,325 of record VXAY01006917.1, on the reverse strand, counting down.
AGACTTGTTTGGTCATTTGTTCATCTGTTTTAGCACAAGACATTCTCCTGCTTTATATCCTTGAGGAATCTCCACGTCCTGCCTTCTGATGGGTCAGGCACATTGGTGCAATGCTGCACCCCACTAGCAGGGGATTTCTCAGGCGTCTCACAACGGCTGTCTTTGCCCCTGAAGGGAGGCAACTAGACAGCCCCCAAAAGAAAGTAATGTGATAACTCAGTGCTGTTTTGACCCCTTATTTGTGGTGACTGTCGGACAGAATGCAGCTCACGGGCTCCACTAAGGTGTGTGGGGGTCAAGAGGTCGATCGCGCTGTCCAAGCTGAGCTCTCTGTATAGCATCAGGTCTCTCTGGTGGCATAACTCTGTAATTCATCTTTAGATTAAAACATCTGTCATGGATGTTAACCTTTTCTGTCTAACTAAGGAAAAAAACCACAAATGTTCAAAACTAGCTGATACAGTGAAGCATTGACATGTTTTGGTAGTTTAAAGAAGCACTTAGGTTTATTGTAGCGAAACGGAGGTTATATTTGCATTTGATTCTGCAACTCTAATCTCATCAAAGCTGAGACAGCCAAGATAAACCTAAGGCAATGCCATACATAACATAACTTCTTTACGCAATCAAGCTTAGCAGCGCTGCTATATATTCCCAGGACAACTATGGCCTGTTTTTTAGTGTGTATTGGAGTGTTTCTGGTTTTAATATACAGGTCTGACTTTGAGGAGGAGAAAAACATGGATTTTGTAAGTTTTTCATGCTGAGAATGCAATTAAAAGTAATTGCTTCTATTTCCAAAGAAAAACATGCCTTTTAAAAAGTCTGATGTTCACCAGTACCCAGGGGGACACTTCTGCCATGTAGAGACAGTTTCCATATTTCACCTTGTAGGTGCTCCCATCTGCCCCTCTTAAAGAAGTTCTTCCTGAGAAATGAACGAAGCAGTTCCCTGAAAAAAAAAGCACCAGTATAGATGGAAGAGAAGCTCAACATGCTAGAAGTAGAACAGTGAAATAAAAGTGATCACTGCATCAGTTTAAAGGCATTTGTGCAAATTGCCTTATAAATATAAACAGTGTAGACTGCTGTGATAAGTAGAGACATTTTAAGGTTGGGATGTTTTATATACAACACTGTTGCTAATTGTAAACTAAAAAGATTATATTGATAAATTAATCTTCCTTGCTTCTTTTTTTTTTTTTTTCTCATAAAATAAAGACAGGAATCTAATGAACTAAAGTTGTTTTACCTATAAACCACTATAAATAAAGGAAAAGCAAGTCACTACCTGAACTTTGAGAGGAGACAGAACAATGTAAAATGGATTTGGAAACCAGTCCTGACCTAATAACTAATTTTTATGAAACAGTCTAACACAGAAACCCAGATGAGAATATACCACATTTGGAATGTGAAATTTTACACCTGGAGATCTAGATACCTATAAAACAATACAGGTTTAGATTGTACAGAAAAGGTAGGCATGGCTTTCTGTCTACTCTCCTGCGTGTCTGGGTTAATCTGCTGTAATCTGACACAGATGGTGAAAGGAGAGGTCCTTTGTGTTGATCTCCCTCTGAGGGATGGGCAGCAAAGCATATATGAAAGCACGAGTGTGGGGCATGTTTTTGCTCTTTCTAGGTTACGAAATTTTTTTAGGGTAACTAATTCACAGAGAAGAAAACTGGACAGATATTACTTCTGCCAACTACCTTAATGTTTACGTTCCCTAGAGTGGATGCTATGTACAAGGTAGAAGTTGGATTCTTGCCAGATATTCTGGAAAGAAAGCACAGCATTGGTTGCCTTTGCAGCCTTTCAAATGTTAGCAAGCTGATGGGATTTACACAGCATCATCAGTGCTTTCTGACTTACTGAATTGTCTAAATCCATTTTTTTTCAATTCTCGTTGGACTTCCTCTGTAGTTCAACCCGCTGTGCAGATATCTTCAAACAAACAAATAAACAAAAAATCCAAACCATCTCAGTCTACGAAGTGACAGTAGACTTCCAGGAGGCCTGAGACTCTCTGTGAAAAAGCTTGTTTTTCAGAGGCTGTATTGATGTAGCCTTAGACATAGGAAGTACTGTTAGAAGTAAAGAGGGAGTAGGAGTTGGGGCACTTGTAGGATGCTTGGGAGACCTGGTGACCTGACATCCTGCTCTCCATAGATTTCATGTAAGATTTGGGGCCAATCACTTTGCCTCTCTGCATCACAGTTACTCAGTTGTAAAATGGGGACAGCTGTCCTCCTCTATTTCTCAGAGGACTTGTGAAAATAAAGGCATTAAAGATTGTGAAGCCATCTGTTGCTATGGTGATGAGGCTTATTTAAGCGCTGAAGAACCAAGATTAGAAACTAATATGTTTCCTTGTACAACTTATTCAGAATATGGATGGGCGGTGCTGACGTAGAAGGGCTGGTTCTGCCTCCAGTAATGTGGTTATTGATTCTCAGTGGGGACAGGATCAGTCCTCAGCAAATCACAACAGACACATTTTGTTAAACTCTATTATTTTAAATGCCTCAAATTGGGTCAGTTGCATAATGCCTTATGGTGGCCTGTTATACCAGACAAAAGTGATGTGCAGGATTTTAACACCTGCCACAATTGCTAGATGCTTCTACACTTCTTGTCAGGTATTTAGAGCTGAGGTGAATGCAATGAAAATATGGAAATTCAGTGGCAGTGAAGGTTTGTAAGATTCCTGTAGGTATTGGGAGAGAGTGGGGAAACTTTAAAGGAGAAGGGACTTCCTTGTTTCAGATCTGTGGGAGTGCTGTGGCAGGGAGCAAGCTACAGACCAGTCAGAGAACATGGAGCAAAGGGCTCAGAGAAAATGGAGTCAGTGGGATACCTGTGATACTGCCATTGATGGGGAAGGCCAGAGTAACTTCCTTTTATGAAGTGGTTTGGCCTGCAAGAGTAGATTTTATATCCAGAGATTGATAGATTTTGCAAATCTCATTTGCCTATGTTTTCCCAGTGTTGTGGCGATATCATCAGTACATCAACAAAATGTGATATTCTTAAATAATTTAGGTTGGAAGGTACCTCTAGGTCGTCTGCTCCACCCTGCTGCTCTGAGGAATGTAAACTTCAAAACCAAACCAGGTTACTCATTTAATCAAGTTCTAAAACCTTCCAAAGATGGGTACTGTACAACCTTTCTGGGCCCGAATTTCACTGCTGTTTCTGTGAGAAGAAATTTTCCCTTCTATCTCACCAGAATTTTCCGTGTTGCAATTTGCGACTCTTCGGCCTTTCTTGGGCAGCTCCGACAAAAATCACCAGGCAAGTTCAGTGCCTTGAAGCCTTGGGCGTTTCAGCAGGATACTGGGCTTCCTAGCAAATGCAACGCTTGAACTTGTGTTCACGCGTGGGCTGGTGCACAGGTCTTACAGCAGGCGGGACCTGAGCTGTAGCTCTGTGTGGGACAGCCCTGTACCACCTGCACTCTGCCTCTCAGCCTTGGTTTGCCAGGCTATCTCTTGCACGACGCTGCTTCGCACCATCTGTGTTTCCACTGGGAAACGAGAACGTGTTTAGAATGGGGAGCTTCAGTAACCACTTGGTTCTAAGGAATTAAACATTTAGGGTCAGCTATAAGATGTTTGCTTTTAAATAACCTAATAAAATATGAAATAATTCCTCTAAATAGGATACTGAGAGAAGTTCCAGAGATCTAGGTCTCATCTCTAGATGGACTAACTTATATCTGTGAAATATTTGGCACATTTTAAATATATTTCCCTTTTCCCTGCACCTGAGACATAAGTATCGTAATACTACGTCAGGATAGTGAATTTTTCTGATTCTTATGCCAGGGAAGTAGCTATACCTTTCCAGGCTTTTTCTTCCCTCTTAAACGTTCTGTTTCTTTCTAAGCTTGACATGATTTTTTTTACCTATGTATTTGTGTCTCTGGGTTATTCTAACAACCAGTTCTCACCCAGCCTTTTTTGTCCAGTTTTGCTGATTTTTCTCTGATGCAGCAGGAGCATAGGAGCTGTTAAAAAAAACAGAGAAGCTAAATAATTGTATGTTCCTGCTTGACCAGGGTGACCTTTTTTCTGGTGTTTAGCCAAAGCAAAGGTGACTGCTAAATGCAAAATTCTCTGAAGAAAGAAACCCAAGAAGCCTTCCTTATTTTTTGTATTTTGCCAAGGCATTTTAGTCGGAAACAATAGGAAAATACACATTATTTTCTTACATCCAAGTGAGACATTGATTCTAATGTTGAGAACAATTTGTTTTGGTAGTTATCTGTGCATCACAGCTAGTTTTGCCAGTAATTTTCTTTAAAAATAATAAAACTGTGTACAGCACCCAAAGAAGTGTTCTTCTTTTCTGTTGTCTACTGTTTAGTAAATCATTTTGGGAGGAAGCATTCTTGTTTTCTAGAGTTTATAATTAGTTTATTTAGTCATTCTTGGCTCTTTCAGGTGATTAGGCTAAGGCTCAGATTTTACTTTTCAGTGACTTTGAATCATTGCAGTGACTTTTCATTTGCTTCTCTTGCCTGAAATAAAAGCCAATGATCCTATGAGAATGGACTTCAGAAATTCCACAGGTGTTACATGGAAAAGTGGCTATGAATTGAATTAAGACAGAGTTGGATGCTGCTGAAACATGAACCAAGGGTTACATAACTGTGCTGCTGCTGCTCAGACTTGGAAGTGTAACTTCCATGGCTTGGAAGGCATTTACCTATTCAGATGGTCTCCCAAAGGGGGCATAAAAACACTCCAAGGGCTGGGCCCTAGGGAAACAGGAGTGATTGCTCTCATTGCTAATGGCTGGGATATAAATGTCTTAACCCCATTCTTTTTCTCAGTACCTCTGTGGTGAAGGGAGCAGAGTTCCTGGCCTTTTCCTTTCAGTCTGTTGGCCTGAGTCTTCGGTTCACCCTGGATATTTTCACTGAGGGATTGCAAAGCTCTCTTCAGCCTGTTTATAATTAGCAGAATCCCTCTCTTCAGCCTGTTTGTAATTAGTGGACTGTGGTCCTGGGTTGCTGAGACATGTGATATGGCCTTACAAAAGCAGTTACAGCTTAGAGTGGTTTCTTTGGCACACTCTCCTGAAGGATGATTGATTGCTCTGTTATCATCCAGGGCAGGGAAGGGATGAGCAGGCAGAACCTTATCACCAGTTAAGTGCATCACTCTGGTGTACCCTGTTTTGTTCCAAGCACCTGAGTGAGTCCACAGGGAGCAAGGCATGCATGTAAGTGGCCAAGACTGTTGTTTTTTTAATTGCCCTGTTTCAGTATTCTCCAAACAGCTCACAGCTTACTGAGGGTTCAGTGTTATGTCCACAGGGTGGGTTTCCGTTTGCTGTGCCCAACATTTAGTTAAAGGGTTTCGAGGCGGAAAGTCTTTGGACCATCACTGCATTTCCACACTGGAAATCAATTTAAACCCTGCATCTCTACTGCAAACTTATACTCTCATTTAGAAACTGGACCACTGTGGTTCAAAGGCCAATGGACTACATGTGTGTGTGTGAAGCAGATTTGCACCATGACTGAAACCTGATACACGCAATAACTTCTTCCACTTGTGGAGAACGAATGTTTCATGAACAATGACCCCTTAGAGTTAATTTTGCAGCTGATAGCTGTATCCCTGTTTGTAGCAGTATCATCTCATTTCAGCCCTCTGTGACAGCAGCAAAAGATTCAGTGGGTCTGATTATCGTCTTACTCAGGTGTACTTGTGCCAGCAGCCTTCTGTGGTGGTGCTATTGTTTGTGCATAACAGTGTCAGAACAAGAACAAGGCTTTTGGGAGGAAATCTAGGTATCTGGAATTTTTCTGTGGAATTGAGCTCATTGCTTGCTCTCCCTTATCCTGACTTTCTGTTATCCCTTGGTATGCCACTATGCATTAGAGAGACCTATCACTAGGTCTGGGGTCCCTAATAGTAAGCTGTGGAAATGGCTGGCTCCAGTTCTATCGTTAGTGTAAACTTCTTTGCCCAAGGAGGGAAACTGTTTTAATTACCTTTATATTTTCTCTAATAGCTTAGCTGAGATTTCCTTACTATCTGAATTAAGAAGTGCATTTTGCTTTGGTAAAATAAGTAAAAACTCTCATTATTAGACAAGGGGAGGGAGAGAGAGAGAAAGACAGCTTGTCCCTCAATGTATTCTTAAAAACTTTCAAAGATGTGGTGGTGTTCAGAAATTGATGAAAACTAGATGGGATTTAAATATTAAGAGGCAGGAATTTGCCTTCAGGTGAAGGATGACATTTGCATAGAAACAAGAATGACTCATATGTTGTTAGGTGAATGTCTAACTGGAATCTAAAATTCCGGTGCATCAGTCACCTTCTATCTTAGATGGCAATGGGAAATATGCTAATCAGGGTACCCAACCCATCACGTCCCACCCCAGGAACTGACTAGAGAGAATTCATAAATAAGTTGTAGCAAAATGAGACGCTGAACCAAAGTTTATCACTGCACAGGTAAAACTTCCATTGCATTTTATAGAAAGACTGAACTTTCTCTTTTCTTTCCTTTTTCTTTTTCTTTTTACCATGAAAACCATGCCCTCAAGGGGGACCCCTTCTTGTAGCAACTACTTTAGAAGCCATTAACTTCACTGCAATTTCACTTCTGCAGTTTAAACTCTACTAAAGCATGTACTGATTTATTTTCTTAGCCAAATCTCTTCTCTGCCTAGAATTATAATCTTTAAAACAGAGTATCCAAAGGTAGAAAGGCAGGGGAATGTCTCTATTAAGTTCTGCTGATTAGTGGTACCAAAGCAGAAGTGATTGTTTCAAACATTATGTTCTGCCTGTGAATCTTTGAACCAGCTTTCCTGAAGGGAATTTGTTTCAAGTTCAGTTCCTCATCTCAACTTTTTATTGTGAGTGAATGGTTCAGACTGGTTAGAATCGATTTAACCGAGTTACCCATTTGGTGGGTAACTCAGCCAGAATAGGAACCTGACCCTTTCAGCTACTGATGCTGTTGCTACAACCAGTAGTTGAGGTCATCTCCTGTTCTATAACTTAGATTTCGGAAATATTACAATTCTGTCACTTGGGAAAATATATATCCAAAGCCAACTCAGTTCTTTCATACTTTCCCATATTTTTTACTTTCCATTTTTTCTTGTGTCTATGAATTACCTGCTTATTGGACCTTGAAAATACCCCATACAACTACTGAACCTACCATGAAAATAAAAAATATAACTTTCATAACAAATGCAAGGTGAAACAGATGGAACTTTTTCTTTTATTTGATGATCTATGCACAGCATCCAAGCGACTGTAGCACCTAAACCACAGAGATTCAGGCATTATGGTGTCTGCTGGAGTCACAAGACTGAAAACATGTGACACAGAAACTTCTCCAATTTATGTTGCCAGAGCCCAACACTGCTCATCTGCAATAACACTCATTGGTTGTGGATGAACTCAAAGAGGTACTTGTATAAGTCCACAAAACACTTCTTTACTTGAGATTTAAATATGCAATCTGTTAATGAGTTGACTTTAGGAAACCTGTGCAATGGCAGAATCACCCACTAGTGAGCAGGGATGATGTGCCTCTGACAGCTCCCAGGAGGGCAGTTTCTGACCATGCAGTTTCCCTCTGTGACTGGGGACCCTGAATTTTTGATTTTTAGTTAAAAAAAAAAGAGGGATTTTTTCCTCGTTTCTATCAGAGCAAATAAGGAATTGCTTACTTCTTACTGGAAAGTGGTGGACTGGAAAAAGTGTCTTAATCAGTTTCCACAGGGAAATCTTTCTGACCCTATTGCTGGACTGGTACAGCAATACTTTTCTGTATGTCTTTTCATGTGTCATGGGATTATTTTTGTATAAGGAAACATTGTATGTTAGACCAGTGTAACTCTGCTATTTGGAATCGTTTTGGCCTGTAGAGTAAAATAGTTTTCTGAAAACTTACTGACTTGCATGTATATTTGCAAGTTTTATTTCAACACAGAGACTTGCAAAGCTTCTTTTTTTTTTTTTCCTAGGAGCTTCTAGATAAGCTAAAGCAAACTTACCTTGTCTATGTGTCTTGTCTAATAAGGGAGTATGACTGCCTGTTAACATCTTAAACCATGTTTTCAAAAGTTGTAGAATATGACCATCTTAGAGAAGAGCATTAAGTGCTTATATTGTCCAAACACAATAGGTCAGTAGACAGGAGTTACAGAATATTCTGAGTTGGAAGGGACACACAAGGATCATCAAGTCCAACTCTTAAGTGAATGTCCCATACAGGGTTCAAACCCACAACCTAGGCATTACTAGCTCCAGGCTCTAACTCAGGGCCAACTTTTCATTATTTCTTTTGTGACTGGTCATAATATTCAGTGACAGTTTCTGCCTACCTTATTAAAGTCAAATTCAGCATGACTTTCATTCACTGATGGAAACTGGGTTTGAAGATCATAGAATCATAGAATCAGATGGGTTGGAAAGGACCTCTGAGATCATCAAGTCCAACCCTTGATCCAACCCCACTGTGGTTACCAGACTGTGGCACTCAGTGCCACGTCCAGCCTCGTCTTGAAAACCTCCAGGGATGGAGAATCCACCACTTCCCTGGGCAGCCCATTCCATATCTTGGATATCTTGGTGGTACTCCCCTCTCCTACATGGAAGTTTACCTTCCCCCATAAGAACAGCCACTACCTCTTTTTGTTGGTACTTAAATCTTTTAATAATCAGCACCTAATTTGGGTTTAATCTAGACTGTCTTGTTTTCTCTGCTGAAAGGTCCTTAAACTCTACCTGCCTTTGGTTATCCACTTTAAAATGGTTATCTAAATAGCAACCTACTTATATTGTTAAGGATCAATTAATTTATTAGCTAAGTAGCTGGAAGCACTCTGAAAATATAATGTGCTATAGATGTAATTTTTATTATTAACAATGCTTCAAAACTGCTAGTGCTAAAATATTAATTGGCAAAATCTAGTGTGTACTGAAAGAATATTACATCAACTCAAAATGGGAAAGTGTATTATCTCGATATGTATGAAGGTAACTACAGTATTGAGAGTGGAAACATCCTGATTCTGGGCTTCCCTCATGACAGCTCCAGCCAGGGAAAAACATCTATTGCCAATACTGACATACTCTAATGTAAGCCTGGTGAGAATTACATGAATAGTTGGGACTGATTTTCAGTAGATATAGATCTGTATTATGTAAAAATGTTGAAGTTTGTTCCTGCCTTATGGGCTGTTTGTAATCCTTCCCTCTGAACTTTCAGAGTATTTTCCCCCTAATCCTACTCTGGGCTGCTTATTTGACAAAATGAAAGGATTAGCAGGAAATAGAATTTGTTTCTTGATATTAATTGCTCTAATAATGGTGCTTCTTTGCACGTCTGCCTTCTTTAAAGTTTGTTCCTGCTCAAAGAGTGTGCTTCCTGCTATGTTGTGTTAAAGGGCTTTTAGCAAAGGAATGACACTGCTTGGTGATGGGAGGATGTCACTCTTTGATCAGCAGCTTTTGTGCCTGCTGAACACCCTTGCTCTGATCTGAACGCTGTCTGCACCCCTCTGGATTCTTGATCTGTGTGGTTTGTTTGCTGTAGTTCTTGTCACAGTATTATACAAAGCTTGCTAAAATGCTGACGCTTCCCTCCGCCCCCATATTATTTTTTCTGTGTTATTTTTGTGACCTCTGCCTGAGGCACAGCCTCTGTATACCTCATATACTAATTTGCCGTTGTTTATATCAGAAATAGGATGCTCTAACTTGTTATCTCCAACTATCTAGGTTATGAAAATATAAATTCAGCAAATACGTCCTCTTCGTTTTGTTACTTTTCTGCCTTCTCTTCTCAGATTGACCAAACCTAGAAATAGCTGCCTATTCCTGGCAAATTTTAACCCTCACAACTAAGCATCAAAGTTTTAATCCTAGTGTCTCTGCAGCCTGTATACATACCCAGAGGGCAAAACTCACTACAAAACACCACTTCATGGTATTCCTTCAAAAACAGCTGATGGTGCTAAGATAGCCAAAGTGTGTCACTGGGCAAGTGTGAGCAACTGGCATTTTTTCTTACCCTATTTGAGGGGATTCTGTGGGACAGAAGTTCTTGCCACATGAGTCATTGCATGCTATTTGGGGGCAGACCCCGGATGTCTTTTCCCAGGTGCTGAATATTGCTAGCATTAATTTTTTTAACCCTGCAGTATATGCCACACTTTCATGATCATGAAGAAAACGTTAGATACCTTAGTTTTACCCTAAGGTAAATTTAATGAGATAAGGGACAGTGTGGACCTCATGTAATTTATCTGCACTAAAGGGTGAGATCACCTTGAGATCTAGGTGGTAAGAAGGCAGGTGTTTATTACTAATGACATATACTTGCATGTAAACTGTACTGCCAAGATTGATCAAAACACAGTATTGGCAGCAGTGATAGGGCACTTTATCATGTAGTGTTGTTTGCCGATCAGATTGCTGCTGCATTCACCTCTTAGCCTTTGCAGACAAAATGTCAAGGTAGTGAGTGCATGCAACAGTAGATTTGCAGCATCACAAGCTCTGTGTTTGCTCTTATTTGCTAAATATTCAGGGAGGAAAATTTATGGGCAGCCCAGCATCTCAGACCAATAAAGGCTGAGCTTTTATTCTACCCTTTATATGACATGTACTGCATTTGTTGTCTTTTGCCACAGCTGAGAAACCCTGGATTGCAAAGAATAGTTGTTCTGCCTTCACCCTTAAATCATATTGGTAGGAATCGTGATCGCGATTCTGCTCCCACACCAGCGTCATTCTGAGTGAAGGTCATGGGAGAAACACTCTTTGTTTAGAAAGTGTTAAGTACTTTATTAATCTTAAACTTACTTTTGTGTGTTATGTCACCAAAAATCCCTCCTTTTTATGGGTTGAAATAAATCCCAACAGTGTATGAGCATAAACAGCTAGCAAACAGCAGGAATAGTTTTACCTTTGCAGTATAAACTCTCTAGCCATTTCTTAAAGTTATGCAAACAGTTTGGTGTGCAAATAACATGGACTAAAGTGATTTGAGAAAGGAAAATTCATTGCTCTTAGGGAAAGCTGCTCTAATCACTTCATCCTTACATGCAGTACTAGGACTTGGCTGTGGAAATATTGCAAAGTGCTCATTCCTGTGGCAGTCTAAATCAGCAGTGTGGGAGCTGGCTGCTCTGCAATGGCAGCTGAAGAGCCAACGTTTGCTTTTCCAGCTCTGTATGAGCTTTCCTCAACTATATGGAGAGGGACTCCAGATCTGTAAAATCACATCCTATCTAGCAAACAAAATTTAAAAAATCCCAACCACCAGCATAGATGCCATTTCTTTTGAAATGGAAGAAAAGGAACATAGGTAACCCCCTTCTGTCTGCTTCTGTCACTGCACTAGGACTCATGTATTAGTTTTATAAGGCTGTTCAGACATATAAACACCCTTTCCATTACAACCTCTCAAATTATTCCACAGTTCCAGTGGAAGAGATTTCTTGTGCAAAGAGATATTCCCAAATCCCCTAGCCAGGGAGCCAGGTGGATTTAAAAAAAAAAAAATAGATATAACCCCTCTGCCTAAAGGCAGCTGGATACTTAGTCTATTACATCGATGTTTTTTTTGTTTTGTTTTGTGGGTTTTTTTGTTTAGTTGGGTTTTTTTGGGGTTTGTTTTGGGTTTTTTGTTTCTTTCTTTTTTTTTTTTTTTTTAAAAAAAAAGGCCTTATCTTCCCAAAGCTCCCCTTTCCCCTTCCCTCCATTTTGTCCCATGAAAAACTCAGTAAGACGCAGACAGCTGGCAACCTCCAGGTTACTTGGATGCTGCTGCTGTCTCAAAATTATTTCCTTGATAGGAGCAAGATTTTTTTCTTTCCCTTGGAGCAGAATCTGACCCTTTTCAATCTCATCTGTTAATGCTGACTCTTTCATCTTGGTGTCTGTAATAACATTAATTGGACCTGAGCACACACAGCTAGGTGAGGTACAGCATAGGTGGCACTCTGTGGGTGCAGAGAGATGTGGAAAGCCGGTGGAGATGTGATGTGCTCATTATTTAAGGCTCACTAATAATCGCAGCAGTTATGTCTTGGTTGCCAGTTTTTAGATTTGTGTGTTGAAACATCTTGAACAAAATGTTAGCGAGAGCATTTCTGCAGCATCCTGCTGACTGAATTCAAGGTGCTGCCTCGTTTGCCATCTGCCTGCAAGCTCACAGTAGTAATTATAGCGAGTCTCGCAAGTGCTGGAACAAGAGGTATGTCAAATGCATTTTCCTGCCTTTTGAAGGTAATTTTCATTTTCTCAACTCATTTGAAACTACGTATGATTATGAGCCGCAGGTGTGAGAGCCACACAGAAGCAGACAGACATGCGTACACAGCCACGGAGCAAGATATCAACTCCTGGAGTGTCCAGGAGAGCTTACGTACTTATCTTGGCGCTTTTAAGTTAAATGCAGTGCTGGAGAAAATTCCCTCATTGTTGTGGCTCCTATCCTTGTGCATAGGATCTTAATGTCTCTTATTAGTGTGACAATACATATAAAAAAAAGCAGGTTTGATTTTGCTGAGCATTACTGGAATAACATGCATTGGAAAAATAACACATGTATTAAAAAAGGCGTTGAAAGTGTAAGTCACTTGCAGTTTGCTGAAACTTCCATAGGTTTCCAGTTTTAGCTGGGCTGCTGCTGTTACCTGTAGGATTGTTTCCAATCCTTGCAGCATTAAAATGAATTGTGAATAGCAGAGAGCAGTAACTCAAGTAGATGTTATTAACAGCATTCCTCAGGATGCTGTAGACAATTCATTAGTTGCCATTCAGAGCACCCGACTGTATGCTGTGTAGTTGGTGGAGGAAAGAGTAGAGCCTGGGGACTGATCCAGAAGACTCAAGTTAGATGTGTGTATTCCCTGCATGGTTGCTGTGGGATGCAATATACGGTGCAACCTATAGGACCCTTGACCATCCTTGACCTGATGCTAAAGATGTGTCTGGTGCTTCCACAGAGCAGAAGGGAGAGCAGTGGCTTAAGGACACAGTCATACTGAGGGTAAGCAGGGTGAAAATGTAAAATCATCACTACATGATGAAGAGTTTCATTTGGTTCTTGAATGCTGCAGAGGACTTTGGGTCCCAGAACCAACTTTTGTTTGGAAAGCGATTAAAGACCCAGTGCATTTGAGCATTAGTCACCTTGGAGGAGGAGGTTTGAATCTGGTATAGCACACGAGCTGTTCCAGCCCTTCAGGAATCTATCTGTCCTCACGTCAGGGCTGTGTCTGGGCTTCACTTTGAAGCTGTGGAAGAGCAAACTGGCAGAAGGAAGACTTATCATCATGTGTCTTCTTTACTGATCCACTGAGAAAACTGGGGTAGGAGAGAAGAATGAGTGAAAGTTTGCTCTTCCTGGATTTTCTGGTGGGACCTGCTTGGTGTCACCCACTGGAGGGGACAGCACTCATTTGTCCAAGCTGCACGTTGTCCTAAAGGTGACTGTTGTGACTGAATTGCTTCCCAGACTGCTTACCCTCATGAGATTGGAAAGGTAATGGCTGTGCAGGGAAAGAGCAACCAAAGTTAATGGGCTCAGGGAGGGACACTTCCGGACCATCCAGACCTTGGATAGATTTTGAGGAATATAAAGAAGGCTTCTTTAGGAGATTATGAGTACTAGGTCTCTCTCAATCTACTTAAAATGATATTCTTGCATGCCTTGAAGTTATGTCTTTTTGTTTGTGCTTGCAGGTTCAAGAGTCAGGCATGCTCAGCAGCTTTGTAAGTCAAAGGCAAGAGCAGATTTAAGCTTTTCTGATCATACGTTTAACCAAAACCACCACTTCATGATCATCTTTCTTGTTCAAGATTTAAACTCATTCTGAGGCAGTGGAATATCTTGTACTTTTCAGACAAGAATTTCTCTAAGCATCTGGACTAATGATGTTTCCCGCGGATTTGTGTTTTCATGGTAGTTTTTGAGCTCTGAGTGGCAAGTTTCGCGTGACTGGGGTCTGTGCCGTCTTCTTTCCTCACCTCGTTCTATGCCTCAGTCAGTAGACTTGTTAGTGGCTAATACAGGCTGAGCTCACCCGGTGGTCTTTCTGTAGTGAGGGCAACTACTTGGTTACCCAACTGCTTTGCACAAACTGGAGGACTTCACCAGTCTGTCAGAGGTAGCTGAAATTCTCCGATGGGGTCAGATGTTATTATATATAAAGTGGTATCACATAAGTCATGTTTCCATAGGAACTGGCTAAAAATACATCATGAATTCAGCGTCTATCATGATGAACTATTATGTAAGTAGGGTTTTTTTTTTCTCAGTAAGAACATTGCAGCTGCTTGTTAATAATTTGTTGCAGAATTTACAGACAAGTTTACAAGTCATCCTATGCGCAATCCGCTGTGTGCTTATTACATTGTCTGCCTTCGCTCCTGCTGACTAAAATGGGAAATTAACAGAGCATCCTTTCTCAAGGCTTAAAAACACCCAGAAGATTAAAAATAGCCTGAGGCTTAAAAACTTCTTCACCTGGTAAGACAAACAGAGTTCTGTACTAACAGTCATGTAAACGTGAGTGTTGTAACTATAAGTGCTGTATGTGAGAGGAGGAGAGGAAGGCTTGCAGGCCTGTACCTCGTGGAAAGTGTGCCATATTGTGCCATGGCAACTTGTGAATATTTGCTATTTGTAAGTAATGAGTCTCTGCAGAGCGGGAAATCGACACCAAATAAATTACTCAAATTATGAATGCATTCTTACCTTGGGATAAGTGTTGTTGGAATAGCAGATTTTTGTGCAGCAGTGCTTTAGACTGTATGAGATGAGAAAGTATTTTTACCATGAGGTAACATACATTTTAACATCATACATCTTCCATGACTAAGTTGGATTTCTATGTTTGTAACTGCTTTTGTCTATGTTTCCAGAAGCAGGTTAGGAATTGTCTATTGTGCCAACTAAAAGATGGGACTGGATGATGGATTCTTCAGAAAAAAAATCACTGAAAACATCTGGTTTGACAAATTGCATAGTATTATCTAGCATTGGACTTCTCCAGATCATTCTCTAGCCTGTTATAATATTTGGTTCTTATTTCCTAGGATTTATTCTCTAAATATCTGAAAGCATTTTTTTTCCCCATTCTGATTTTCTGTTTAATTTCCTTCCAAATCGCATTAAGGTTAAACAGTAAAGCTTAGCATCAGGAGTTCGGGTTTTTCTCTTTTTAATTCAAATTTTAACAATAATCAATCTAAGACTGTGTATGTAGTAATATAAACTTATAAAGTGTACATAATGGTCCTCTATCCATACTGTTCCAAAGAAGAGTAGGAAAGAGTCCATATGTCTTCTGAGCCTCATAAAATAGCATGCCACTGGACAAATTCTGAGTTGTGATTATTAGCAAATGATGAATAACTTACAGACCTTGAGTTAATCATCAAAGATATTATTTAAATTAAAAATGAATTCAGGAATTCAACATGCTGTCTGTGGACAATTCATTGATAGAAAAGAAAAAAGGATTAAATTAATCAAATAAATAATTCATTGTAAATCATGCGTTTCTAATTATAACAGGGTGTTAAAAAATGGATCAGCTTCTCAAAGCATGACAGAGTTCTGCTACGCATACGTATCACCACAAATTCAGCTGTCGAAGTATAATCCCTGTTTTAATTGCTTTTGGTTCAGAACAATAGTTAAGTACAGAAGTGGTAACAAAGGCATTGACCTACCCCATTTATTAAAAGCTATTTTGTTTGCTTGCTTGCATGACAGAGCACCCTGAGCTAGTGCTTCTGCAATGTGAGAAAGTCTGCTTAAAATTCAGGTTTTCTGACCTTCTCTCTCACTGACTGCCAGCTCAGAGCAGACCTTTCCCAGATCTCTTTTCACTCAGGAATCAGCACTTGGGATGCTCCTGTGGGACACCTGCTGGCTCTGGGTGGAGCAGCCTGTGAAGAAGGTCCTTGTCAGGGGCGTTACTCAACAGTCCACATGCTGCTGAATTTTGGGTGGAGGGCGAGGAAGGAGACAGCATATTGAGACCTGTTTGCCACGAAAGGTTGGATCAGATGATCCTTAAGGTCCCTTCCAATCTGGTATTCCATTCCATTCCATTCTCACTGGGCCACCAGTGCCATTGCAAAGTCTGTACCAGTGAGCAGACAGTATCCAACATTTACCATGGTGGGTTTTTTTGTCTGTTTGTTTGTTTTTGTTGGTTTTTTTTTCAGCTTTCACTTATTTTCCTCCATACCAGTAGAATGAGAAAGTCTTCTTCCTCAAGATTTTTTATTTTTGTCTGCAAAACAGGGGTTGGATGGTTCTTTCTCACAAGAACTGTGTTACCCAGGCAAAGACAAATCCAGTTCAGTGCCCTGCAGTTGCAGAGGTCCTAGTTCAGTTGCCATTATAATAAGGGCTAGCAGCAGTTGCAGGGAGAAGATGAGAGCATTTATAATGAAATATTTGTATAGATTTTGAGCAGAACAGATTTTATTGCCTTAATGACTTTTAGGGCAGCTCTGGAATGAAGGCAGGCTAGGAATTCTTAGTGCAAAAACATCTGGCATGTGAACTGGAACATCCACTTGACTACAAATGGTGCTTTTTCTGAAGAGCTGAAAAGTCCCTGTCCTGTCAAAATTTCTATGATGATTGGAAGGTTGAGACACTTTGTGCTGGTGTGTTCAGTATTTTTGAATATCTGCACAGTCTCTTGGATTTGTCACATCATCAGGTCAGGCAACAGCTGGTCGTCTGACTCTGTAACCATGCTGTAAAATTGTCCAGTCCTTTAACCATCAGAAATTGTTGAAGATGTTAGTTTTCTCTGCGCTCAAATAAAAAAGCAGAGTGTACCTTGTGTACAGATGATTAAAAAGTGCAAGAGCGAGAAGAAGATGAGTATAAAGAGGATTAAAGTTGCCTTTATGTCAGCTGTGCCATACCATATTAGTAAAAATAAAATCACCAGAATAATGCAATCTCACAAATGTTCTTACATCAGCATTTTGTCTTCTGAAAATATATTAGCAGCAGCTTTTGCACTGTCCTAGCAAAATTTACATTGGCAGAAAATTGCTTACCATTAGTATACAACAACACTTCAATTTTTTCCCCTTAAATTCCAGATCCCTAAATACTACATGATAGTCACCAATATGCTGGAGACTCTGGGATTTTTCTAATGTTAGCAATTTTGAATGTACTCATAATGTTTTTGCCTTAGTGATATGAAAGCAATCAGCGCTGCAGAACAGGGAAAAAAAGAAGGAAAAGACCAATACCATGTATTAGTCAGCCTCAAAACATGACAAAACTCAGACTACCACATGCTGAATACAAATGTGGTAGAAATGTTCAGAAACTGCAATCAAATAGCTTTGAATGTCAAATGAAATTACTTTGGGAGTCTGCTAAGCCCTCTTCTTAAAGCACACTGGAACATAAATCCCCTACTTTCATTTGATCAGTCCAAAAGGCTAGAGGATGTATTATTAAATCTAGAAAACATGACCAGAGTCTTAGTCATTAGCATCACTGAACACACAAATTCCTTTAGGTCTTTATTTTTTCTTCCTGTGTATCTTGTAAATGGAACATAACTAGTGAACTTTTAAAGTCAAAGCATACCTGAAACTCACTGACAGTTATAAAGAATTTATTTTTTAAAGAAAATGCTTTGGGATGTTTGCATCTGCTCACATAGAGTGTCACAGCAAAACAATTAAAAAACTATGTATTAGTGAATATTAGAAACCCTGGATAAAGATATTTTGTTCCTCATAGGTGATAAGAATCTTCAATTGACAAACTCCCCTGCAGTACAGGGGAGCTATAATCAGCTTTGGCAAGAAGGCTTTGATGTAATTAAGTTGTAGAAGTGTTCACTCAGTTTGCCCTTAATAAATGGTAACTGTGCACATTTTGCTTTTTTAAACCTGGGAAAATGATAACAGAGGGGGAAGACAACTCTGCAAAAACACTGACATGAATAGTAATAACAAGATCTCCAACCCCAGAAAACACCTCAGTTTAAGAAAGGATTTATGCCTGTGCCCGAGTTCTATTAAATTTAATAAGACTTAAGAATGAGTTTAGAATTAAGCATGTAGTTAAATGCCCTCCTTGCAGACCCTTGGGTCTGCAGAAAATCTCTGCTTCCTCATCACGGGCTCTTTTTGAAAGAGGTTGAACAGAGCATTAAAATGACTGCATTGTTCTGTGTGGCACAGTACCTTACACCGAACAGATCCACAGGACATGCAAAGTACGTAAGCGTATGGCAAGTGTTTAGTCGTCCTTGCTGGTAAACTCTTCCAGTCTCTGGTTGTTTGGGGTCCTCAGCCTGGTACACTGTCTTCATGTTTAAGAGCCTTTGATGGATTTATTCATTTTTCCTTCCACGAATTTTTTTTCTGACCAGTTTTTCTAGATGTGTATTTTTAGCATTCCATAGGTTTGGTAACAACTTCTACAGCTGAGCTATGCATTCTTTGTTTTGAAGGTACATTCTGAAAACTTTGTTTGATGCCCCCTAGTTCTTGTACTAGGAAGGAAAATGAGCAATTGTTTCCTGTTCACTTTATACCTTTCATGATTTTACCAACCCCTCTTATTCTCCATCTCCATTATCCCTTTTTTTTTCTTTTTTTTTTCTTTTTTTTTTTTTCAGATTGAGGAATCACAATGTATTAGTTGTTCCTCACTTGGAAGCTGTGCCAAACTTTTATCACCTTTATCATGTTTCTTTGTGTCTCTTCTTGCTCAATTTATATTCTTTCTGAGATAAGCAGATGTGTTGGTTTAAAAGTAAAGTGGGGAGAGAAATGAACCCGATTCAAGAGAGATTACAAGTCAGAGTTACAACTTACTAAAAAGACTACAATAAATACAATGATACAGAGAAAACTGGTTTTAGCCCACGAAGACAGAGGTATAATGCAGCAGCCTGGGACAAGAACAGAACAATGTTCTTTAGCCACTGTTGCTTTCGCACCTGACAGAGAACATGGTAGTGACCCCCTTGCTGCAGTTTGTTACTGTACAAACACCAGCTCAGAGTCTGAACAGAGTCAAATGCATCTTGGTTTTGAGGACTTCAGCAGAACCACAGCCCTTTGCCTTGACAGAGGAGCTGTCTGCTCTTCAAGAGTCCTTTTAACTTTTTGGCTAAAACAATTAAGTTGAATGACACGTGTATTAAAAGATAATTGAATATATAATGGGAAATCTGGTCTGGGTGATGGATAAAAGGGGAAGATATTCTGGTATATCACAAATTCCCTCATGAGTCTCACCAAGGAAGATGTGTTGCCCCTTTTCGTTACGTATTTTCACTGACTGCTGCTTTTAGAGGTGTGTGGGGTACAGCTGTGTATCAGCTGATGCTGTGGAAGGAAGTGGCTTGAACACGAGCTTCAGGGTCAAACTGCACACTTGTTGGTCATACAGGCAGAAGGGAATGCACCTTCTTGAACGAATCTCCAGGGCATGCATTTTCTTGATGTGTGTGCCTAAGGGTCCGTCTTAAAGACCTACCTCTGTGAGGATTCCCTAAGGAAGTCTGATGTTGTTACAGTAGAGGTGCAATTTCTGTATTGTTTTGCACATGGATTCTTTATTGAAGAACCTTGCCTTTGGCTTAACATACTTCATTTGCATCTGCATTTTTCTGGAGGCTGTGACTACCATAACAAAAATAAGCACTTGATTCTACAGAATATTTAAATAAATGTCAGTGAGGGGCTCTTTCCACAGATATTATTTTTGTGGAAAAATAGTCTGTATCTTCAGGAGTGAGAAATTATCTAGTCTCAGCAAAGGATACTATTATTACCCCGAGCTGCAATACAAACACAATAATTTGTGCAACACTCTTTTTAGGTTTGCAAATAACAGTATGAGAATGAAGAATAATAGCACCCAGACATGTGCCTGGATCTATCTAAAGATGCAACTGATTCTTTTAGTTTATTTGCACTTGGAAATCAGGTTCTGTTTGTGGAAAAAAAAGAAAGATTAAGTCAGCATATTTCTCTCCAACCAAGATTTATGTGTATGTTGCAATTAGGGCAACAGATTACGTCTCCAAATTTAGAAAATCTTATGTTTAAAGTTGCAAGCATGTATACGCCTCTACAATATCCGACATCTGCTGAAATATACAGATATTTGTTTTGACACTGTGAGAGTAGCAGAATACATATATATTTTTTTAATTTTGAAACATGTTGGTGCAATAGTGAGACATTCATTCCCATTTGCCAATGAGATGTAGCTTGAAATCAAGTATTTTCTGATTTATTTGCAGGCCATTTTCTCTAGCCCACACTGTTGATTCTGAAACCCTGTGGTATTTTGTAAGATGCAAATTTTATTCAACAACCTGCTCGGCCCCTCTCCCCCTACTCCCCCTCTTCAGGCCTGTCAAAATCAGGACTTCATTGTTCCCTGCTGTTTGTTTACTGGTTAGTGAAGGATGTATCGTCTCAAGAAATCTTGCACTCCAAAAGACAGGATGACCTTTGTCTTACTGAGTCTCTATAAACATTCTATAAAGCCCTCAAGTGCCTACTCCTTTCCAAGCGTGCTAGATGTGCTTCTACACCATACAGCTTATCTCACACTAAGTCCATCCATGGGACAATTGATTTTCCAGTGCTTACATCAGTTCTTGCCCTGAAGGACATGCATGATCCCATTCAAAGCCACAAAACAGAAGAAGATTTTCCACAGCTAAGGGACTCCATCAGCCAGCCCAGCTATGTTATGATGCTATGATGAAGCCTTTCCTATATTTGTTTTTTCCCTGTATAAGGTTGTCTGTTCTATGTTGTGCCTCCTGTGCTGTTTATTAGTGAGTTGTAACCTGGTGGTATTCTCTATAAATTGGTCTGAATAGTTTAATTTATTTTTACCCTGTTCCCAAGTTCTTGCATTGTTTACTTGACCTGATTTTGCTCGGCGTTTTCAGAAATTCCATCCAAAATGTGCTGGTTCCTCATGCTTGTTACAAAAAGATGATCTTTTGTTCTTTCTTCATTACCTTTAGCATTTTGCACTCCTCCTGTAGCCACGAACATCTCATGCATAGTTCCCCCTTTCTTACAAGTCTCTTTTCTTTCTCAAAAACCGTTCTCTCTTTTACTGGAATCTCTTTTGAACAGCAAGGAAGATCTGAATAGCATCACAAGAAAAGGCAAAGGCAAACAGAGAAATGTCAGAGATAAGTACAGTTCCGGAAAATTTCTAGAACTGAAGTTGGGAGTTAAGGTCATTTGTGATGTCAGGGGAAAAATATCTTTTCTCACCATGAATTTGGTATTAGGTGTTTTAACATTATAGGATTATTAGAGGATAATTTTGCTCAGGACTTGATTCTTGGATTCTTTTTTATTTGCCTTGTAGTATTCTGCAGCATCCTTGATCTCCAGAGCTCTGGCCAAGTCTTAAAGCAGAGTCCTGCAAGGTACAGATTTTTTGTATCTGTAAACAGGAATGGTTCAGACACTTTGGAAAGTTTGAGTCTTTGCTGAGCTGTTTGGATGGAAACAGTTAATCTTTCCAAACTGTGTAATACTGTCTCCTTTGCTCTGTTGGGTTTGCAAGTTCTTTGAGGTCATTCTCATGTGTGTTTGTGTAGTACCTGGCACAGAGGGCTGTAGTGTCACCTGGGTTCCTACTCCAACAATACATAATTAAGCTCACTGTTTCTTTAGAACAATGATGTTCATACAGTTCACCTAAGATGCAGTATCCTCTTGGTGCCTTACAGCAGACATGTGAATCTCTTCACTAAATTATTCCAGCTGCATGTGCTATTGTCATTATAAGAACAATACCATTTCTACATTATTTTGTGACTGACCTGCCCACTTCTGGGGATTGTTTTCAAACCACTGTGTTTTCTGACTCCTAAAAAGGAAAGTATGAGAGGTGTGTTTAAGAATCTGTTTTACATGTGGCTGCAGTTTAGTGCATCTGCTCTTCCTCCATCTGCAGCCTCCATCCAGCTGGGTTGTTCCTTCCTAGGCTCTTATGTGACAGCATTTTCGTGGTACTTGTGTCCTGTGAATGTAGCAGCCAAGGTGCACAGATTTGATAGTTCCGTGTACCAAGGTGCTGTTTGATCATGGTGTAAAGGATATGGAAGAATAATGTGCTTGCTTAAATATATCTACTGAGGATTTGACAAAAGTAAACCTCTCCGCCTCTGTTCAACACTGGTGTGCCCACACCTGGACTGGCGTCTACTCCTGGTCTCCCTGGTGTAAGAGAAACATGGACATACTCTAAAATGAGGCCTGTGAAGGACCACAGAGATGATTAAGGAATTGGGGCATCTCTCATATGTGGGGAGACTGGAGGAGCTGGGGTTTTCTGCCCTTTGAAGACAAAGCTTAGGGGGATCTCCCCAGTGTGTGTAATAACACCTGATTGGAGTAAGGAAGGTGGAGCCAGACTATCCCAGTGGTACCCTGTGACAGGGTAAGCAGCAATGGGCACTGGTTGAGTCACAAGAGATTTCATCTCAGCATAATTTTTTCTCTGTGAGTACTTTCACAGGTTGCTCAGAGACATTGTGGGGACTCCATCCTTGGAGGTATTCTAAACTAGACTAGACGTGGCCCTGAGCATCCTGCTGTAGCTGAGCTTGCCTGAAAAGCGGGGTTGGACTAGGTGATCTTCAGAGGTTCCTTCACACCTCAACCACGCTGAGATTCTGTTGTTCGTGTTCACTTTAAGTTATAGAATCACAGAATCAGAGAATCATAAAATATGCTGAGTTGGAAGGGACCCATCAGGGTCACTGAAGTCTCACTCATGGCCCTGCACAGGGTACTCCAAGAATCACACCATGTGCCTGAGAGTGCCGTCCAAACCCTTCTTGAGCTCAAACAGGCTTGGTGCTGTGACCACTTCCCTGGGGAGCCTCAGTGCTCAACCACCCTCTGGGTGAAAAATCTTTTCCTGATATCTAACCTAAACCTCCCCTGACGGAATTTCATGCCATTTCCTCACTGGTCACAGTGAGAGATTGGTATCTGACCCTCTGCTTCTCCTTGTGAGGATTTTGAAAACTGCAATGAGATCTTCCCTCAGTCTCCTCTTCTCCAGGCTGAACAGACCAAGTGACCTGAGTCACTCCTCATATGGCCTCCCCTCAAGGCCCTTCACCATCCTTGTGGACTCCTTTGGACACTCCCTAATAGCTTAATGTCTTTTTTTATATTCTGGTGTCCAAAACTGCACAGTGTTTTCCTTAAGTGGCTCATTAAATGAATCTGGGCCTTTATAAAGGGAAAATAGATGTCTGTGTTGCTTCCAATGGTTATAATACGCTACCAAGTGAAAGGCTTAGTCTAATGAATGTGCTTTTTTGGTCTCTGCTGTAACTTTCATCCTTTTTTTGAGGATTTCCCCCCCCCTTTAATTCTTTTGACAAATTAGGGAAGGTTTTCAGTAGAAGATGAAAATTATTTTCTCTGCTCTAGGGGAAGAATCCTGTGCCCAAATGCTTGTAAATTTTGTCTGATGATAGCCAGATACACTTTTAGGCTTATTAAAAAAGTAATTCAAATAACAATATTGTTCAGTAATAGGGGGCAACTTTTACTTGTGCTACAAGTGAATGTCTTCCGAGTATGGAGGCAGGAATGTGTTAAAGTCCCACCACAGGTGCATTTTTTGATTCTAGATCAAAATTTACCAGCTCCCTATTTCATTTATATAAGTGTTTACTAAAATGGTCACCTCCATAAAGCCAAGTATTCAGCTCTTCGACATCTTATAGTGCTTCAGGTATTTTCACTGATTAAGCCTCTCAACATCCCTATGATGGAGATGAGTCATTATATACTGCAAATTAATAACTAAGGAAGTTAATAATTCAGCCACACAGCTATTTTATTTAAGATTTAGTCCTTTGACTTCTAATTACATGCTGCAGCAACCACACTATGCTTCTCTGGTAGGGAAAGACTTTAATGAAGAACTGTATTCCAGGAAAAATCTTGTTCCCCTCCTGCTGATCAGGACAGCTCTGTCGGATGGGTTTCTGAATCAATGTGGTAAAAATGATGGATTTTACTCCAAGACGAACTTTGGAAGGCACACTTGACATTTGATTGGCAGAAGCAAAGGATTTGGGTAGACTTGGTATTAAATGAGGGCAGAAGTTGGTTAAAGTGCCTGAAGCACTGTCAGTCACTTACTAAAGATCTGCTCATGAAATAAGAAAATATGCTGGTAGTGGAACCTGGGTAATCTTCCCTCTCTCTCCTCCTCAAATCCAGGACTGGACATATTCAGTAGCCTCTTAGCTCTGTCTTCTGGAGCAGATAATCTACACCTATGGCTTTTTTTTCTATGTGAGGAAGGATTTGAGTTGTGGAAAAGGAAATCCTGACAGTAGGTCTGAGAGGGGCAAGTGTGCAAAATTAAGCCTGCTGGTTCAGCTCCTGGAATGATTCAAAGCAACCTTAAGATTATTCTAATATTTTCCAGGTTGACACTGGCTCCAAGCAGCTGTTCCAGCAGCTGGAGAACCGCAGTTGTGAGCTGCTGCTGACGTTTGCCTGCATCACCTCCGCAGGGAGGAAGAACGATATGGAGTTGGTGTTTCTGACTTCACAGTCTATGAACTCCCCGTGCAAGGGGAATCTCTTGCTTGTCAGCCAGCATGGCTTTATGGCTCCTTTGTGCTACTGCGGAGGTGAACATTGGAGCCCAGATCTGTGCTGAAATAAAGCAGAAGATGGCTGCTACTGTTTGTAAGGGCACAGCTTTCTACTCATTTCCATTCTTGCTTGAGCACAAGGAGGTTGCCAAATCAGTTCCAAATTTTGTACCCTCTATGGAGATACACGGCTGAGAAACCTCTCCAAGTTTTCTCCCAAGAAGCCTGAACCATCTGTGAAAGTGTGTATTAGAGTGCTCAGATATGGTTTTGCATCGCTGTTCCTTGTAAAAGGAGTTGGTCAGATGTGGGATCAGTGTTGATACAGGTGTTTATACTGGGTGGTGATGGTGGGGCAAGACCTGGGTTAGAAAGGCAAAGAGCTGTACAGTTTTCCTGATGCCCAGACCCAAACTTTTTTTCCACTGCCAGATGCTTCAGATGCTAAATCAAAATCTGAATACTTTCGTGCCTGCTTTTTTCTCAGAATGCTGACAGGGCGCTTTCTGATGTCAGTGTCATTGCAGTTTATATGATGTAAATTCTCACTCTCTGCTACCCAGCAGTGCCTCTCGGGAGACCTATTTCATAGTAAAAGACTGGCCTCTGCTCTCAGTAACCTCAGTATAAATCTAGAATAAATTTTCAATTGTCAACAGCAATTATACATGCAATTCAGAGCTCAAGTTATAGATGCAGGTCCTGCCCAAAAGTCAATTCAAAACTCAGATAATTAGAAGGTGCCTCTCACTGCCCAGTACAGATATTTCCCATGTGCCTAATTTTTGGTGTGGACTCATTCTTTTCCTTTGAATTCATGTTCTCATTCTGTGTTGCAAAACTTAACTTGCATACGAGTGCAAAGTATGACCTGGCCATGCTCATTTCTATCCATTGCTTGGATTTGAGCAGACTGTCCATCAATAACTGTGACCTTTAGCATTTAATTTCTTCACCTGACTACATTCACCTGGGTGGTATTTGTTGGGCAAACTAATACTACTTTTTATGGCTCTGATTTTACCCATAGATGGGGAAAAAGTTATCTATCCTCTATTTCAAGCTCTGCTTTTTGTCCAATTAATTTGAAAACAAACAACACAGTCTTAAAAGAACCACCAAAAATGAACAACAAAGAAACTGAAAGCAAAACAAGACTGAAAAATAACATTAATGAAAAATGTAGTCGGTACAAAGTAATCTGAAACCCTGTTTCAGGTGTGCAGATGCTGTGATATCCCTTCTGGTTTTTATGTCAGCCAAGGTTACTACCAAGCCGTAGCAGTTCACTGAATAAACCACTGAACACTGCAAATTCTCCCACTATATCACAATTACAGAAATAGAGGCACTAAGTAAGTTTATGCCATTCCACTGGGAACATTTTTAAAAAGTTTAATAGCCCTTAAAATTTCTCATTTCTACCCTGTCATAGGCTTACCTCGTGACTGCTCATTTTGCTGTGTTATAAAAGCAGACAGAAAATGAGATTTCTGGCTCAAGATCTCACCAAAACCATCATTCCTGTTTAAGACAGCAATAGCCACATAATATTTAAGCCTGGATAGTAATTTCTTTCTACATCTACTGCAGTGACAGAGCAATGCATTGCATGGCTTGAAATGCTTCTGGTCTAATTAGAAGAGCTTATGAAATTTTGTGTAAAGATTATATGAAAACATCACTGGAAAGAATAAATAACAGGAGTCCAGTTTCCAGTTCTGGGTACTTCACAAATGAGAAGGGCATGGATAAAAAATACAGATTCTGTTGATAAGATCATTAAATAGCTGCAGTGATTACACAGGCTTTGAACCTCAATCAGGAATTACAGCTATGATTCACAAAAAAAAGGAGTTTTTTAACTGTCTGATACACTTTCAGTCTAGTAGCTTGAGTATCTGGATCCTGTCCAAGCGCACCTGAGCACAGCACCTGTTGTGGCAAAGAGCTTAACAACACACATAACTTTAGGCACATTAATTATCCCCACTTTTTAGAGATCATTACTCAATTGAGGGAAGTGTCCTTGAAGCGAAGGACATTCATCTAAGCATTGCTGGATCAGAATAGAAGTACCCAATATATCACAGGAATACGTTTGTGAAGTAAGGACTCATTTATAGTTTCTTTACATACATGACTGAAAACACGAACTCTTATTAGTTGATTCAGTAGTCAGTGGAGAAATTTGGAAACTGGCCTATAAAATCACTCCTGTTGGGATGTTAAACAGCTATTAAAAATGGAATTGATTAAGGGTTCAGTATAGTTCCAGAGAAAGGTGGTTAACGACTTAAATATCTGCCTCCTCGATAGGCTGACAAGTCAAAAGAAAGGCCAGCTGCTGGGAAGCTGCATTCATAGAGTATGCATTTTTACCTTTAAAAATTAAATGCATTTTTGCGTATTGTCAAATATATAACCAAATTAACTTGACAAATGGGATTTATTTCTCTGTCATTATTTTCCCTGCTGTGTTCTGTACCTCTTGGGTGACTCCTGTCCAACTGAAGCAAAATGCATGTGCAGAGGAACAGGGAGGATGGGGAAAGGCAGAGGATGTTTTAGAATGAGCAGAGTAGTCGTCTGTATGAGCCCAGGTTTGGGGCGTAAACTGACTGTGCTGTAAGGGAAGGGTTTGTTTGGATTTTATCTTTTTGGTGGAGTAGGGAGAAGAGTTTCAGATCAATTACTGCAAAGCCTCTGTAAGTACTCCAGTAATCCACCAGTAGATGGCCACTGTTCTTTTTCAATTAACCCGGTGGGACTTTGCACTGCTCCTCCTAGAGAGGAAGAGCCACCTGTTGAACCATGTCAGAAGTTGAGTCCCCATGACTGTAGGTGGGGCAGGTAGTGGTATGATAGTCCGCTCTGCAGGTCTAGGTTTAAAACCAGGTCACTGAGCCTTACTTTTATAAAGACACATGGTCTGGTAGAAATCTCTGCTTGTCTGGGATGCTACCTGAAGTTCTGGATGAACACAGGAATCTGCCCTTCTACATTTAAGTGGGAGACTCAATCTCATGATTGAATCAAAATTTAATCACAAAGCTAATGCACAGTTAGCATTGTTGGCTGAATATTTTACACGTGCAGTGGATAAAGACTGAAAGAAAAATTTTACAAAGTCCCTTAAAATATTGTCCTCACTCCTTGTTAACACAACTTCATAAATTCTTATTACATATCTTGGAGTGTGCAAATTAAAGACTTCTCTTTGGCCTTGAGGTTCCTTATATCCTATTCCTGATGATGCTCTGGTTGACTAGATGACCTTTAAAGGTTCCTTCCAACTAACACTATTCTGTGACATTCTGGAGTGACTTATGTATAGAAAAAAGCTCATAACATTCACTGAACAGAATTGTAATTAACCAAGAGTTAAAATTTAGACACATTTAAACCAAAGAGGAATCAAAAGCACACAAGATGGATGAAGCAATGCTAAAGAGATGTTAGAGGCCTTACAACATGTTTCTCACCGTTTTAAGTTCCCACTTTTCTTTCCCAGAGTGGGTTGTCGGGATCCAGAGGTGGTCTTGCTGTGGTAGTGGTTGCACGCAGGTTGGGAAGGGAAGGTTTTGGGAAGAAAGCTCCTCCCACTCAAATTCTCTGCTGGTGTGGCTCTGCCAGCTATAGCACAGTTTCTCCTGGTGAAAAATCTCTGCCTTGTTTTACATTTTCTCTTCCTCTGGATTATTTTGTAACAAGGTTTTTTTGTCTGTGTGTTTGTTTGGTTGGTTGGTTTTCTTAGAGCCAAAGTACATCCATTCCTGTTATGGTGCTTTATTTTCTGGTAACAAGCTTATTTTTAGCAGGATTAAAGTCTCAGTTTTACCTGTTTGATTTATACCAGGACTTTATCAGGTTGCTTCTGGTACTCATATCAGTATTTATAATTCAACTCGTTCAGAAAGAAGAGCTGTGTAAGCTGTGTACAAAGCAAAAGAATATCCTTTGTGAGCTCTTAAACATCCATAGATTTCAGAACACCAGCTAAGTCCAACTACTGGTATTTGGGCTTGCAAATGGGGGGGGGGGGGGGCAGGGAGGGAAATATTTTCTTTAAGAGCAATGCATAGACATATGGGACAGGAAGGGACCACCTAGGATGAGATAAATCCTCTGTTTTGTAAGTACTTATGTCATTTAATCATACCAGATAGAGGATCACACTGCACTTTAAAACTAGAAGGAATTTTTGTTCATTTTTGAGTTCTTTTTACCACTTTCCTGCAAGAAGATGTCTATTCGACCTGTCTTCTCTTCTGACCTTTGTCTTAATCTGTGATAATAACAAATAGATGCTTTTTTGTGCCCATGTTGTCCTTTAGCGCAAACCATCATCTTTCCTAGAAGGTGTTTATTCTCTGTTAAGCTTGTGGACAGCGTTCATATCTCCTAAAGCCTTTGTTTCACTTCTGTTCACATCCTTTTTGAAGATGAAGTTGTTAATTTCCTTAACTATCTTAATCACCTATTCTTGATTGAAACTTTTTTTTCTCTGTTTAAATATGACTACCTAGAAGTGTAGTGCAGTTGGTAGCTCTGTGACATCTGTGAGTACAATGACACTGATACTTCCCTGTTTCTACCAGGAATGTTTTACCTGATGGCAATAAGGACTGTATTTACACTTTATATCATGGTTCAGTCATCCTGTCTTCCATGAATACCCCCAGGCCTTTTTTCCCTTCTGTCATCACTGACTAATGAGTTCTCAGCTTAGAGAAAGGCTTCTTGTTTCTAGACTGTAAATGCAAGGTGATGCCACTTTTGTACTAGGCAATTTGAAATCAATTCCACTGCTCCTGTTCTTGAATGTGTCAGGTACTTCCCACACAATATGATAATACTCATCTTTACCAATGACATCCCTCAGCAAGTGTCGTAGCTCAGTCCTCCTTTCAACTGAAGTCATTATATGAAAATATGAGATGTAAATGGTTCACATTGATTTCTCAGCTGCACCCACAGTCAACTCCATTTTGCCCAGGAACTTCCTTTTTAAACCCATGCTGCTGTATTTCTTGCACTAATCTCTGACTTTTTCTGCTTAATAAATATTTTCCCATGCGACAATTCATCAAATGCTTTTCTCATGTCAAGTTTGATGAAGGCCCTGCATAAATTTCATCTAGAAATTCACCTGTAAAAGAAAGCCAGTAATGTAATTTCGTGTTGTCATCCAAACCATGCCTGTGATCATTAACTATTCCATGGACTCTACTTCCTCTGTCTGCTGCTGATATTGGCAATATACATAGGCCTAAGTGTCTCCTGGCAAGGCAACTCAATCAAGCATTCAAAAAATCCCTTGCTAAATTTTAAAATACTTATGGTGGTGTCTTTTCATCCCCTTGAAAAAGCCAACTTCTTTCCTCTTATGATCTGATGAAGGTTTGCCATCAAATCCAGGTTGTGGGAAGACTAGAAATCATGATCGTTCCCTGTAGAAAAGTTTTAGGAGATAAAAGCCTAGTTCTCTCATTCTTCAAAGTTTAAGGCTCATTTTGAAGTATTCTTTATTGTTTTCTACTACTGCCACATGGATATTTGTCTGCATCAACGTGCCTCAGACAACCAGAAGGACATAGCTAATTATTTAGTTAAAAGACACCCAGTTGTGAAATAGGCAAGTTTTTTTCCTTATTTTTATTTTGTCTCCTGATAAGTTTTAAAGTGAAACACAGAGGTAGAAGAGTAAGTTTGAAACAGCATCTGCCCAGGCTGTGCTTGGTTTTATCTAGGACCCTATGTACCAGCCTTCCTGAGCTCCTAAATTCATTCTTTATTGCAAAAGAATGAATGTTAACACTACCTTTCATTTCAGTCTTGACATTTCAGCAAATTTACCTCTCTGAATCACTAACTGAACTCAACAAAAGGTTTTTATCTGCTGATAACTTTCCATCGGAGAGATTTAAAGTGTCAGATGACATTAGCTCTAGCTCAATGATGTTATTAAATTCTCACCTTAAATCTCACATACAGAAAGCTCTTGTCAGGTCACATGAATGAGATGATTGCATTAGTCATAATACAAGAGTGATACTCATTCCACTAAGATCACTATGTTCAGGCTGAAGTTTGATCTGTGAGAGGACACTTCATATCTAACATGATGTGGTCTCTTTACGTCGGTGTTTTTACCAGTTATATTCTTGTCATTGTAATTTATACCCCCTTTGCTCTGTAGGATTCATTCCTCAGTATCCTTGCTGCTTTTGTTAAACTGTGATCTGCTGCAGTGTAAAAAACCTCCTCACAATTAGTTTATTCAAGACATTTCTTCTGTTCATAGTACATCTTGAAACTAAACACACACTTTTGAAGTACATTGTCCCTGAACTGGCCTCCAAATTACAAAACTAAATTAGCATGACTGACATTTTGCATGTGGGAATTTATGCAAGGATCTACTTGTGCAAAGTTTAAATACACCAGCTGAAACATTGATGAATTATGAATGATTATAATTAAATGGTTTTATTTCTTCATTTTTTTAAATTTCTTTTCTCACTTTTTCCTGTCTTCTCTTAACCCAGTAATATCCAGATGGCTTGGGGCTAGCTAGATTTGTGTGTGTGTTGATCTTGAAGGAAACCAGTGCCATTGACTAGATTTGGGGATTAAAATGAATTTATCTACGGATTAAGAACTCCATATGCCAGTTTTAGTGGGTGTTATGAAACAGAAATCAGCTAGCTACAGAATTCCTAATACACTTATGTACTTTTAGAGCCTAAATCATCTTAGTATCAGAGCTCTTCAGCAACATGAATGCACCTACAACACCCATGTGAGTTAAAAGGGTTATCTCCTGATTCTCCTAATGGGATAACTGAAGTACAGGAAGATTAAACAGCTAAGTCAAAGCCAGTAAGAAATCTGCAGCAGCCTCAGAGCTAGAACAGAATTCTCTGGGTTCCAGGCCATTGCCTTAAACAGAAAGTTGTTCCTCCTCGCATATCAACCTTTCTGAAACCAGCAGCACAAGTCTCAGAATGTTCTGTGAAGGAGAGCTCCTTAGGCAGGGTAGAGCAGGGAGACAGATGCCTGTCCCCCCTGTTTTCAGAACTGTGACTCTGTTTATGGCATCTTTTGTGGAAAACCACAGGATGCTTTACAGACTTGAATTGTGCCTCCTAGTCCTTCTGGTAATTACGGAGGTTTGTAAGTATCAACTCTTTATAGTTGGTGAAAAGGGAAGATGTAGTGCTCGGGAAGTGTGTGTATCACTGTAAAGTGAAGCTGTGCATGGCTTGGGAATACATTTTTGCTTTTCTGAGGCTGTCCAGTGCCTCATCTGCTGGAGCCAGCATGACCACTGGAGGAGACCCCACCTCACTGGCCACGTCAAGGAAACAGCAGCAATGCTCAGCAACACAGCGGGGATCTTGCAGTTGATTATGATTTGCAGACAGTTTAAGATGGAACTTTTTAAAGTAACATTGGGGTATCCGTGTTGCATAGAAGTCTCAGGGAGTAGTGACAGCACTGCTTTCTCTGTGTTCCTTAACTCAGCTGCCCCAGCCTCCTGTTAGCTTGTTAGTTAGCATGTTAGCTTGTTGTACCACTGATTTGTAGTACAGCCTTATTTCCTGGGACCCAGAAGCACGAAAATCGTCTACCTACGCGTGTCACCTTTGTGCAGTGAAAATATAGTTTGCATTCTGTGCTGAGCAAAACCTGATACGCTTATTTTGGTGTCTTATTTTATCTTATAAATTCCAAGCAGATACCATAAGGAAGTTTCTTGGAGTCCCAGAGCACCAGTAGATGTGCCCTTTTGGTGCTGGGGTTAAATGCATGCTTCAGCATGGACTGTTTTGTATTCAGTCTTTCTTATTGTCATTACCTTTCCTATTGCTACTTAAATGCTTTTCCCTTGCTCTTTCCTTTTTTCCAATTTCTTTCCAAGATCTAATAATAACATAAAACTATTTGGATGCACACCACTGTTTTATTCAGTATATTTTCCATCAGCCCTGGGATTGTTGCTCCTGAGTTTCAGTCCTCAGTTAGAGTACTTCTCCATGTCCCAGAAATCTGGTTTTCTCTCTCTCTTCTGACAGGCCCAGCTTTATTTTCTGCTTCACCCTGCTGCAAAACAGGGCAGTGAAAGACCCAATTTTCGGTGCTGTTTTCCACCAGTGTGACCACACAAAGCTGGAACTGGCCTGGCATTTCTTGTTTTCTTGCCAATTGTGGCTGGACAGGGGCTGTCCCAGTCTCTTCTATGGCTCCACACTGCTTATAAGGGGCTTCCCTCTCTCGAAGCACAGTGATGAGGTTGAGGGGCAACTGGGACCATACAATGGGCTGGCTCCTGCTGCACCCCACTCAACCCTCCACATTCCATGATCCCAAGACTACGCCTGTGCACCTTACTCCAGCAAAAGGAGCCAGCATTGAGTGCTCCAAAATATCTCTGCATACAGGGTTAAATGGCTGCTGCTGAGTTTAGAGCAATAGTGCAGTGGTGTGGGACCCTGCAGGATGCCATTTTTCCCTCTGGTTTGGCTACATGGGCTGTGATACAAATGGATGGGGTTTAACCTTTGCAGATGAGCAACCTGATCCTTGTGATAGTCCAAAACCTCTGTTCTGTGGTGGTGCATGAAGTGAGAGAGGCCATGGTGTGAGGTGTCACTAGTCTCCCGTGTGTAAACTTTGCTTTCAAGTTTTTGGCCTTCCTGGTTGCTGACAGTGACATTCTCTAAAGCTTTTTCAGCTTAATGTACTGGCATTTATTTACAGCTCCACCTTGACCGAGTTTTATGTTATTCTTTCATAGGAAAATACATTGTTCATGAAAGCAAGGGACTAATAGCAGACTAGAGCTAAGCCTAGTAAAAGCAGGTGTTATGCAATTTGTCACTGCATGACTCTACTAATGCATCGTTAGTCCAGGACTATGGTACCCCTGCCATGTTTTAAAGTGCAGAAAGATAAGCGTACGCTGTACCCTGGAGTGCCTTACTCTATAAATGTAATTCAGAAATATGGGAAACAGTGCTCTGAATCTGATGGCCTTTTTCGACACAATTACAGGAGCAGCGTGAAATGTTGAACATTTGCAGCAAGGGTGCACAGAGCAAATGGGAAGTTGGATGCGCAGCCTGTTAATTCAAGCCTAGATAAGCTTCTGACTAAGAGGGTTTTAATTTGTTTTTTGCCCTAATATGATGCTGGTATGATAGCAGTTTTCCTGAGAAGAACCTATTACAACCTATGCTCATCTGTAGAGCCCCATTTAATGAGGAGCACACCTCACACTTTCTAATGACCATCTACAGACTTCAAAAGATATGAATCTAAAAAAACATTGAATATCAAAATGTTTTTATTTGACTGCAGATGAAGACACTTTAATCTGAAAAAAATGTGTGTGGTTTGAAATGAAATGAAAAGGACAACACATGAAACAGAGTATTTTCTCTCAAGACAGACACAGGCAAGGGATTCAATCCCTTAGTGTCACGTTTGTGTCTGTCCTTTCAGGATCACTTTCAGGGAAGGTACTAGGAACATCACTTAGTGTTCTCAAATGCTTGCTGAAATGAATAGGTATTGAAAACTTTCAGTCCTGTAGAGGAGAAGCTTAATTCCAGGGGTCACAGGTGGGAAAGCACATGCCTATGCTGCAACCTTCTGATGCACACCCTCAGTCTTAAATCACATTGGCAGAACAAGCCAGGCAAAGTTGGGCTGGCCACTAACAATTTTTCAAATGGCTGAACAGAGACAAATTATTCCTCTGGTTGCCCACTGAGACCTGAATGAATAATCAGAGCTGCTATAAAGCCTGGAAATCAATAATCACTGGCTCTGTGAATAGCTAAGAACTAGACAGAGGACGGACAAAACAAGCATCAGCAGGTGCACCCTTATGGGGAACACACAGGCTCTGTCATTCCATGTGTATAATATCAGAGGAAGCTTTTCTTCTGATTTCACTCAGTGACATGTGGTTAGCTGGTACAGATGACAAATTGAGCTTCTCTGGTGTATTTGCCTTTCTGTTTCTTAAGGGTATAGAAGTAGTTTGTGTGAATGGGTAGATGGAGAATTCTCAGTTTTTCTAACACAGTTCCCTTTGATCTTACCCGTTGGAAATATATGATACCTAAGCAATTTTCCTGGCATTGAGTTATGACACCATCTCAGGAGAAGGTTTTGGGATGGGATAGAGTCCTTTGATCTGTGTGTGTGTGCAAATGAGTGTTCATACGGCTGTACGGCATCTCTTTGAAATAGCAGAATTGGAGAAACACAGTGCTCTTGCTCTTTGTATATTTATGAGTCATTATTCTCTTAGTATTAGTGCTGTGAGAAATTTTTGCTACCTCCTCACTTTGTATTCAGGAAGGAGTGTGAGAAATAAGATACTTTTTTTGCATTCTGATCGAGTAAAATTCGCAGGACTGGTTATCTTTCAAGTTTTTATCAGTAGCGGATGCTGGACCTGATATCGTTTGGCTTTGCTGCCTTTTTTTCGATTGTACAGGGTATGTGACTCCCAGCAATGTGTGTGCTTGACCAAACACTTTCTTCAACAAAGAGCAGAGATTGTGTTCCCTGGGGGAAATCTCATCATCAGCCTCAAAGGTTGCTCTGTAATTTACTCAGCTGTAAGGAACTTGGTCCTTCCAAATGCTGCTACCAAGCATGGCAGGTTGTCTCCCTTTTCCTCTCATGCACTTCAGTGTTGCTATGCCTTCCTCAGGAATACTCATTCCTGCAGACAGGGAGGTCTCTCTTTCATAAAGTGGTAACAGCCATGCACTAAGGCAAGCAGAAACACCATGTGGTCTTTAGCATGACCAAAGCCCACGGTCCAGCTCCTTTTCAGAAACACTGAACTCAGATGGGCTGTGTCTGTCTCGAATTAGGGTAATATTTTGGCCCAGGTTTGGCTGATGCTTTAAAGGGATTTCAGCAAGAGAAGCTGAACCTGAGAACTTTTGCCTTTCCTCAGCCTTGTGGTCCACTCTTCAGGACCGTTCAGATATAGGCATTCACACTGTCATTTGTCCTGGCTGTGGCTCTTTCTACACAGCTAATGACTTGAGCCCGTGCTACTGATAGAAATGCAAAGGAGGAAGGACATGATTGTGGCTGAAAAGGGGTGCTCCTGCCTCTGAGAATATCCTCTGTAAGTTTCTGCTTCAATCAGTCCTTCAGATATCGCCCTAAAGATTTGCCTTCTTCTGCTGTGCCAGGTAATCCCAGCGTTAAGCATGAAGTATGCTGTTCCTGACTGTTACTAATTAATATATTTTAACCTGTCAATAATTAATGTGGAAATTGGGAAGAATAATGCCATGGAGGCTACAGCCTGAGATCTGCTGCCTGGCAACAGTGAATGTACATATCCATTATATCAGGAAATTAGAAACTGGAGCAAGAACTGATCTGTCTGACATTTTGTAAGATGATATAAATGGGCCCACTCAACAAACACTAGATTTATGTGAGGGTATGAATGATACGTGTCTGGGGAAAAGATATTATCTCTCTCATAAAGGTGCAGTTAATATCAGACATCAATTAAATATAGTTCATTAAAGCCTCTGGGTAATCTTATTTTTGGACGAGATCAGAGGAGCAACTTACAAGGACTGACAGAGGGGTTATCTTGGTAATAATCTGCACTTTTACATGTAGCATCTCTCGTAGGATGAGCTAAGTGAAGTAGCATCTAGACTGTAACAACAATAACCTTTTCAGATGGAGAGACTGTGCAGTGAAAAGTAATAGTGGCTTATTATGTTTGAAGTAGTTGCATTAGATAGGTTTTTTGAGATATGCTAGCCATGATAGTACTGAAGATATGATAATGGTTAGTTTATGCACTCACTCTTCTTTATCTAAAACATTTCATCTGTACAGGTGGAGTGACTGGAGGCAGGGAAAACTATGGGACTGTTAGCGGTAAGGGGGTGATGTTTTATTGCTTCTTCCTGCTATGGCTAAAATATTCCTTTGTATATTGAGACACACAGTGTTTTAATGGAAACACTTTGAGTGTTGTTTTCTTGAATTTGGTCATTTGTCTCTACATCTTGAATCTCAAGTGTAATGCACCAGTTGTTATTAGGAAATAAAGTTCAGTAAGTGAGGTGGCAATGGCAATTGTGATCCCATATCTTATTCCCAGTTAGTGATGTGGCTCTCTCCATTGCTGGCAAAATCCTGGCAAGAATACTCTTGAACAGACTAATACCCGCTATAGCAGAAGGAATTCTACCTGAAAGTCAGTGTGGTTTCAGAGCCAACAGGAGTACCACAGACATGGTGTTTGTTCTCAGGCAACTGCAAGAGAAGTGCAGGGAACAGAACAAAGGTCTCTATGGCACCTTTGTCGACCTCACCAAGGCTTTCGATACTGTGAGCAGAAAAGGTCTGGGGCAGATTTTGGAACGTTTAGGTTGTCCCCCCAAGTTCCTTAAAATGATCATCTCACTCCACGTGGATCAGCACGGCCAAGTCAGATATGGCAACACACTTTCTGAGCCCTTTCTAATAAAGAATGGCGTGAAACAAGGCTGTGTTCTCGCTCCTACCCTATTCACAGTCTTTTTCAGCTGATGCTCCAAAGGGCCA